>OZ035875.1:32898678-33488589 GCA_964034865.1 Eristalis intricaria
TGAAGGAAGGTCAATCTAAATTGTTGCTCTTGACGTGAATTTACATTGTGCGAGTTTTCATCACTCTCACTCACCGGCGAGGCGATAATTTACATTATTTTACAACTTAAAGTCCCTTATTCATTAAAAATTATACCCTTATAACGGTATATTTTTCTGTTCTCCTATCCCATCCTCTAGATCAAGTCAAAAGCTACAATATCGGCCTAAGTCACTTTGCTATAGGACGCACGGTTTTTGAGATATGAGCAAAGTAAGGCCAACATTCATGATTTTTTCAATACAGAAAAATCGACATCTGTAGGGGTTCTGGCGGCTCATATAGAATTTTCGACAGCTTATATCTCGAGAACGGTGCGTCCTACGAGGAAAAAGCAGTATACTTTTTTATAGCTCATGACTTGATCTAGTATATTTTTCCGTTCTCCTATCCCATCCTCTAGATCAAGTCAAAAGCTACAATATCGGCCTAAGTCACTTTGCTATAGGACGCACGGTTTTTGAGATATGAGCAAAGTAAGGCCAACATTCATGATTTTTTCAATACAGAAAAATCGACATCTGTAGGGGTTCTGGCGGCTCATATAGAATTTTCGACAGCTTATATCTCGAGAACGGTGCGTCCTACGAGGAAAAAGCAGTATACTTTTTTATAGCTCATGACTTGATCTAGAGGATGGCATTGGAAAATTTACAAAATTACCGTTATTTAGGCAAATTTTTGAAAAAGAACAGGGAAATTTGTTTCTCTGGCGAAAATTATATGAAATTTTACATCGGCTTTGAAGGAAGGTCAATCTAAATTGTTGCTCTTGACGTGAATTTACATTGTGCGAGTTTTCATCACTCTCACTCACCGGCGAGGCGATAATTTACATTATTTTACAACTTAAAGTCCCTTATTCATTAAAAATTGTACCCTTATAACGGTATATTTTTCCGTTCTCCTATCCCATCCTCTAGATCAAGTCAAAAGCTACAATATCGGCCTAAGTCACTTTGCTATAGGACGCACGGTTTTTGAGATATGAGCAAAGTAAGGCCAACATTCATGATTTTTTCAATGCAGAAAAATCGACATCTGTAGGGGTTCTGGCGGCTCATATAGAATTTTCGACAGCTTATATCTCGAGAACGGTGCGTCCTACGAGGAAAAAGCAGTATACTTTTTTATAGCTCATGACTTGATCTAGAGGATGGCATTGGAAAATTTACAAAATTACCGTTATTTAGGCAAATTTTTGAAAAAGAACAGGGAAATTTGTTTCTCTGGCGAAAATTATATGAAATTTTACATCGGCTTTGAAGGAAGGTCAATCTAAATTGTTGCTCTTGACGTGAATTTACATTGTGCGAGTTTTCATCACTCTCACTCACCGGCGAGGCGATAATTTACATTATTTTACAACTTAAAGTCCCTTATTCATTAAAAATTATACCCTTATAACGGTATATTTTTCTGTTCTCCTATCCCATCCTCTAGATCAAGTCAAAAGCTACAATATCGGCCTAAGTCACTTTGCTATAGGACGCACGGTTTTTGAGATATGAGCAAAGTAAGGCCAACATTCATGATTTTTTCAATACAGAAAAATCGACATCTGTAGGGGTTCTGGCGGCTCATATAGAATTTTCGACAGCTTATATCTCGAGAACGGTGCGTCCTACGAGGAAAAAGCAGTATACTTTTTTATAGCTCATGACTTGATCTAGAGGATGGCATTGGAAAATTTACAAAATTACCGTTATTTAGGCAAATTTTTGAAAACGAACAGGGAAATTTGTTTCTCTTGCGTAAATTATATGAAATTTTACATCGGCTTTGAAGGAAGGTCAATCTAAATTGTTGCTCTTGACGTGAATTTACATTGTGCGAGTTTTCATCACTCTCTCTCACCGGCGAGGCGATAATTTACATTATTTTACAACTTAAAGTCCCTTATTCATTAAAAATTATACCCTTATAACGGTATATTTTTCCGTTCTCCTATCCCATCCTCTAGATCAAGTCAAAAGCTACAATATCGGCCTAAGTCACTTTGCTATAGGACGCACGGTTTTTGAGATATGAGCAAAGTAAGGCCAACATTCATGATTTTTTCAATACAGAAAAATCGACATCTGTAGGGGTTCTGGCGGCTCATATAGAATTTTCGACAGCTTATATCTCGAGAACGGTGCGTCCTACGAGGAAAAAGCAGTATACTTTTTTATAGCTCATGACTTGATCTAGAGGATGGCATTGGAAAATTTACAAAATTACCGTTATTTAGGCAAATTTTTGAAAGAGATCAGGGAAATTTGTTTCTCTGGCGAAAATTATATGAAATTTTACATCGGCTTTGAAGGAAGGTCAATCTAAATTGTTGCTCTTGACGTGAATTTACATTGTGCGAGTTTTCATCACTCTCACTCACCGGCGAGGCGATAATTTACATTATTTTACAACTTAAAGTCCCTTATTCATTAAAAATTATACCCTTATAACGGTATATTTTTCTGTTCTCCTATCCCATCCTCTAGATCAAGTCAAAAGCTACAATATCGGCCTAAGTCACTTTGCTATAGGACGCACGGTTTTTGAGATATGAGCAAAGTAAGGCCAACATTCATGATTTTTTCAATACAGAAAAATCGACATCTGTAGGGGTTCTGGCGGCTCATATAGAATTTTCGACAGCTTATATCTCGAGAACGGTGCGTCCTACGAGGAAAAAGCAGTATACTTTTTTATAGCTCATGACTTGATCTAGAGGATGGCATTGGAAAATTTACAAAATTACCGTTATTTAGGCAAATTTTTGAAAACGAACAGGGAAATTTGTTTCTCTTGCGTAAATTATATGAAATTTTACATCGGCTTTGAAGGAAGGTCAATCTAAATTGTTGCTCTTGACGTGAATTTACATTGTGCGAGTTTTCATCACTCTCTCTCACCGGCGAGGCGATAATTTACATTATTTTACAACTTAAAGTCCCTTATTCATTAAAAATTATACCCTTATAACGGTATATTTTTCCGTTCTCCTATCCCATCCTCTAGATCAAGTCAAAAGCTACAATATCGGCCTAAGTCACTTTGCTATAGGACGCACGGTTTTTGAGATATGAGCAAAGTAAGGCCAACATTCATGATTTTTTCAATACAGAAAAATCGACATCTGTAGGGGTTCTGGCGGCTCATATAGAATTTTCGACAGCTTATATCTCGAGAACGGTGCGTCCTACGAGGAAAAAGCAGTATACTTTTTTATAGCTCATGACTTGATCTAGAGGATGGCATTGGAAAATTTACAAAATTACCGTTATTTAGGCAAATTTTTGAAAGAGATCAGGGAAATTTGTTTCTCTTGCGTAAATTATATGAAATTTCACATCGGCTTTGAAGGAAGGTCAATCTAAATTGTTGCTCTTGACGTGAATTCACATTGTGCGAGTTTTCATCACTCTCTCTCACCGGCGAGGCGATAATTTACATTATTTTACAACTTAAAGTCCCTTATTCATTAAAAATTATACCCTTATAACGGTATATTTTTCCGTTCTCCTATCCCATCCTCTAGATCAAGTCAAAAGCTACAATATCGGCCTAAGTCACTTTGCTATAGGACGCACGGTTTTTGAGATATGAGCAAAGTAAGGCCAACATTCATGATTTTTTCAATACAGAAAAATCGACATCTGTAGGGGTTCTGGCGGCTCATATAGAATTTTCGACAGCTTATATCTCGAGAACGGTGCGTCCTACGAGGAAAAAGCAGTATACTTTTTTATAGCTCATGACTTGATCTAGAGGATGGCATTGGAAAATTTACAAAATTACAGTTATTTAGGCAAATTTTTGAAAGAGATCAGGGAAATTTGTTTCTCTTGCGTAAATTATATGAAATTTTACATCGGCTTTGAAGGAAGGTCAATCTAAATTGTTGCTCTTGACGTGAATTTACATTGTGCGAGTTTTCATCACTCTCACTCACCGGCGAGGCGATAATTTACATTATTTTACAACTTAAAGTCCCTTATTCATTAAAAATTGTACCCTTATAACGGTATATTTTTCCGTTCTCCTATCCCATCCTCTAGATCAAGTCAAAAGCTACAATATCGGCCTAAGTCACTTTGCTATAGGACGCACGGTTTTTGAGATATGAGCAAAGTAAGGCCAACATTCATGATTTTTTCAATACAGAAAAATCGACATCTGTAAGGGTTCTGGCGGCTCATATAGAATTTTCGACAGCTTATATCTCGAGAACGGTGCGTCCTACGAGGAAAAAGCAGTATACTTTTTTATAGCTCATGACTTGATCTAGAGGATGGCATTGGAAAATTTACAAAATTACAGTTATTTAGGCAAATTTTTGAAAGAGATCAGGGAAATTTGTTTCTCTTGCGTAAATTATATGAAATTTTACATCGGCTTTGAAGGAAGGTCAATCTAAATTGTTGCTCTTGACGTGAATTCACATTGTGCGAGTTTTCATCACTCTCACTCACCGGCGAGGCGATAATTTACATTATTTTACAACTTAAAGTCCCTTATTCATTAAAAATTGTACCCTTATAACGGTATATTTTTCCGTTCTCCTATCCCATCCTCTAGATCAAGTCAAAAGCTACAATATCGGCCTAAGTCACTTTGCTATAGGACGCACGGTTTTTGAGATATGAGCAAAGTAAGGCCAACATTCATGATTTTTTCAATACAGAAAAATCGACATCTGTAAGGGTTCTGGCGGCTCATATAGAATTTTCGACAGCTTATATCTCGAGAACGGTGCGTCCTACGAGGAAAAAGCAGTATACTTTTTTATAGCTCATGACTTGATCTAGAGGATGGCATTGGAAAATTTACAAAATTACCGTTATTTAGGCAAATTTTTGAAAAAGAACAGGGAAATTTGTTTCTCTGGCGTAAATTATATGAAATTTTACATCGGCTTTGAAGGAAGGTCAATCTAAATTGTTGTTCTTGACGTGAATTTACATTGTGCGAGTTTTCATCACTCTCACTCACCGGCGAGGCGATAATTTACATTATTTTACAACTTAAAGTCCCTTATTCATTAAAAATTATACCCTTATAACGGTATATTTTTCCGTTCTCCTATCCCATCCTCTAGATCAAGTCAAAAGCTACAATATCGGCCTAAGTCACTTTGCTATAGGACCCACGGTTTTTGAGACATGAGCAAAGTAAGGCCAACATTCATGATTTTTTCAATACAGAAAAATCGACATCTGTAGGGGTTCTGGCGGCTCATATAGAATTTTCGACAGCTTATATCTCGAGAATGGTGCGTCCTACGAGGAAAAAGCAGTATACTTTTTTATAGCTCATGACTTGATCTAGAGGATGGCATTGGAAAATTTACAAAATTACCGTTATTTAGGCAAATTTTTGAAAAAGAACAGGGAAATTTGTTTCTCTGGCGTAAATTATATGAAATTTTACATCGGCTTTGAAGGAAGGTCAATCTAAATTGTTGCTCTTGACGTGAATTTACATTGTGCGAGTTTTCATCACTCTCACTCACCGGCGAGGCGATAATTTACATTATTTTACAACTTAAAGTCCCTTATTCATTAAAAATTATACCCTTATAACGGTATATTTTTCCGTTCTCCTATCCCATCCTCTAGATCAAGTCAAAAGCTACAATATCGGCCTAAGTCACTTTGCTATATATATGGCATTGGAAAATTTACAAAATTACCGTTATTTAGGCAAATTTTTGAAAAAGAACAGGGAAATTTGTTTCTCTGGCGTAAATTATATGAAATTTTACATCGGCTTTGAAGGAAGGTCAATCTAAATTGTTGGTCTTGACGTGAATTTACATTGTGCGAGTTTTCATCACTCTCACTCACCGGCGAGGCGATAATTTACATTATTTTACAACTTAAAGTCCCTTATTCATTAAAAATTATACCCTTATAACGGTATATTTTTCCGTTCTCCTATCCCATCCTCTAGATCAAGTCAAAAGCTACAATATCGGCCTAAGTCACTTTGCTATAGGACGCACGGTTTTTGAGATATGAGCAAAGTAAGGCCAACATTCATGATTTTTTCAATGCAGAAAAATCGACATCTGTAGGGGTTCTGGCGGCTCATATAGAATTTTCGACAGCTTATATCTCGAGAACGGTGCGTCCTACGAGGAAAAAGCAGTATACTTTTTTATAGCTCATGACTTGATCTAGAGGATGGCATTGGAAAATTTACAAAATTACCGTTATTTAGGCAAATTTTTGAAAACGAACAGGGAAATTTGTTTCTCTTGCGTAAATTATATGAAATTTTACATCGGCTTTGAAGGAAGGTCAATCTAAATTGTTGCTCTTGACGTGAATTTACATTGTGCGAGTTTTCATCACTCTCTCTCACCGGCGAGGCGATAATTTACATTATTTTACAACTTAAAGTCCCTTATTCATTAAAAATTATACCCTTATAACGGTATATTTTTCCGTTCTCCTATCCCATCCTCTAGATCAAGTCAAAAGCTACAATATCGGCCTAAGTCACTTTGCTATAGGACGCACGGTTTTTGAGATATGAGCAAAGTAAGGCCAACATTCATGATTTTTTCAATGCAGAAAAATCGACATCTGTAGGGGTTCTGGCGGCTCATATAGAATTTTCGACAGCTTATATCTCGAGAACGGTGCGTCCTACGAGGAAAAAGCAGTATACTTTTTTATAGCTCATGACTTGATCTAGAGGATGGCATTGGAAAATTTACAAAATTACCGTTATTTAGGCAAATTTTTGAAAGAGATCAGGGAAATTTGTTTCTCTTGCGTAAATTATATGAAATTTCACATCGGCTTTGAAGGAAGGTCAATCTAAATTGTTGCTCTTGACGTGAATTCACATTGTGCGAGTTTTCATCACTCTCTCTCACCGGCGAGGCGATAATTTACATTATTTTACAACTTAAAGTCCCTTATTCATTAAAAATTATACCCTTATAACGGTATATTTTTCCGTTCTCCTATCCCATCCTCTAGATCAAGTCAAAAGCTACAATATCGGCCTAAGTCACTTTGCTATATATATGGCATTGGAAAATTTACAAAATTACCGTTATTTAGGCAAATTTTTGAAAAAGAACAGGGAAATTTGTTTCTCTGGCGTAAATTATATGAAATTTTACATCGGCTTTGAAGGAAGGTCAATCTAAATTGTTGGTCTTGACGTGAATTTACATTGTGCGAGTTTTCATCACTCTCACTCACCGGCGAGGCGATAATTTACATTATTTTACAACTTAAAGTCCCTTATTCATTAAAAATTATACCCTTATAACGGTATATTTTTCCGTTCTCCTATCCCATCCTCTAGATCAAGTCAAAAGCTACAATATCGGCCTAAGTCACTTTGCTATAGGACGCACGGTTTTTGAGATATGAGCAAAGTAAGGCCAACATTCATGATTTTTTCAATGCAGAAAAATCGACATCTGTAGGGGTTCTGGCGGCTCATATAGAATTTTCGACAGCTTATATCTCGAGAACGGTGCGTCCTACGAGGAAAAAGCAGTATACTTTTTTATAGCTCATGACTTGATCTAGAGGATGGCATTGGAAAATTTACAAAATTACCGTTATTTAGGCAAATTTTTGAAAACGAACAGGGAAATTTGTTTCTCTTGCGTAAATTATATGAAATTTTACATCGGCTTTGAAGGAAGGTCAATCTAAATTGTTGCTCTTGACGTGAATTTACATTGTGCGAGTTTTCATCACTCTCTCTCACCGGCGAGGCGATAATTTACATTATTTTACAACTTAAAGTCCCTTATTCATTAAAAATTATACCCTTATAACGGTATATTTTTCCGTTCTCCTATCCCATCCTCTAGATCAAGTCAAAAGCTACAATATCGGCCTAAGTCACTTTGCTATAGGACGCACGGTTTTTGAGATATGAGCAAAGTAAGGCCAACATTCATGATTTTTTCAATACAGAAAAATCGACATCTGTAGGGGTTCTGGCGGCTCATATAGAATTTTCGACAGCTTATATCTCGAGAACGGTGCGTCCTACGAGGAAAAAGCAGTATACTTTTTTATAGCTCATGACTTGATCTAGAGGATGGCATTGGAAAATTTACAAAATTACCGTTATTTAGGCAAATTTTTGAAAGAGATCAGGGAAATTTGTTTCTCTTGCGTAAATTATATGAAATTTCACATCGGCTTTGAAGGAAGGTCAATCTAAATTGTTGCTCTTGACGTGAATTCACATTGTGCGAGTTTTCATCACTCTCTCTCACCGGCGAGGCGATAATTTACATTATTTTACAACTTAAAGTCCCTTATTCATTAAAAATTATACCCTTATAACGGTATATTTTTCCGTTCTCCTATCCCATCCTCTAGATCAAGTCAAAAGCTACAATATCGGCCTAAGTCACTTTGCTATAGGACGCACGGTTTTTGAGATATGAGCAAAGTAAGGCCAACATTCATGATTTTTTCAATACAGAAAAATCGACATCTGTAGGGGTTCTGGCGGCTCATATAGAATTTTCGACAGCTTATATCTCGAGAACGGTGCGTCCTACGAGGAAAAAGCAGTATACTTTTTTATAGCTCATGACTTGATCTAGAGGATGGCATTGGAAAATTTACAAAATTACAGTTATTTAGGCAAATTTTTGAAAGAGATCAGGGAAATTTGTTTCTCTTGCGTAAATTATATGAAATTTTACATCGGCTTTGAAGGAAGGTCAATCTAAATTGTTGCTCTTGACGTGAATTTACATTGTGCGAGTTTTCATCACTCTCACTCACCGGCGAGGCGATAATTTACATTATTTTACAACTTAAAGTCCCTTATTCATTAAAAATTGTACCCTTATAACGGTATATTTTTCCGTTCTCCTATCCCATCCTCTAGATCAAGTCAAAAGCTACAATATCGGCCTAAGTCACTTTGCTATAGGACGCACGGTTTTTGAGATATGAGCAAAGTAAGGCCAACATTCATGATTTTTTCAATACAGAAAAATCGACATCTGTAAGGGTTCTGGCGGCTCATATAGAATTTTCGACAGCTTATATCTCGAGAACGGTGCGTCCTACGAGGAAAAAGCAGTATACTTTTTTATAGCTCATGACTTGATCTAGAGGATGGCATTGGAAAATTTACAAAATTACAGTTATTTAGGCAAATTTTTGAAAGAGATCAGGGAAATTTGTTTCTCTTGCGTAAATTATATGAAATTTTACATCGGCTTTGAAGGAAGGTCAATCTAAATTGTTGCTCTTGACGTGAATTCACATTGTGCGAGTTTTCATCACTCTCACTCACCGGCGAGGCGATAATTTACATTATTTTACAACTTAAAGTCCCTTATTCATTAAAAATTGTACCCTTATAACGGTATATTTTTCCGTTCTCCTATCCCATCCTCTAGATCAAGTCAAAAGCTACAATATCGGCCTAAGTCACTTTGCTATAGGACGCACGGTTTTTGAGATATGAGCAAAGTAAGGCCAACATTCATGATTTTTTCAATACAGAAAAATCGACATCTGTAAGGGTTCTGGCGGCTCATATAGAATTTTCGACAGCTTATATCTCGAGAACGGTGCGTCCTACGAGGAAAAAGCAGTATACTTTTTTATAGCTCATGACTTGATCTAGAGGATGGCATTGGAAAATTTACAAAATTACCGTTATTTAGGCAAATTTTTGAAAAAGAACAGGGAAATTTGTTTCTCTGGCGTAAATTATATGAAATTTTACATCGGCTTTGAAGGAAGGTCAATCTAAATTGTTGTTCTTGACGTGAATTTACATTGTGCGAGTTTTCATCACTCTCACTCACCGGCGAGGCGATAATTTACATTATTTTACAACTTAAAGTCCCTTATTCATTAAAAATTATACCCTTATAACGGTATATTTTTCCGTTCTCCTATCCCATCCTCTAGATCAAGTCAAAAGCTACAATATCGGCCTAAGTCACTTTGCTATAGGACCCACGGTTTTTGAGACATGAGCAAAGTAAGGCCAACATTCATGATTTTTTCAATACAGAAAAATCGACATCTGTAGGGGTTCTGGCGGCTCATATAGAATTTTCGACAGCTTATATCTCGAGAATGGTGCGTCCTACGAGGAAAAAGCAGTATACTTTTTTATAGCTCATGACTTGATCTAGAGGATGGCATTGGAAAATTTACAAAATTACCGTTATTTAGGCAAATTTTTGAAAAAGAACAGGGAAATTTGTTTCTCTGGCGTAAATTATATGAAATTTTACATCGGCTTTGAAGGAAGGTCAATCTAAATTGTTGCTCTTGACGTGAATTTACATTGTGCGAGTTTTCATCACTCTCACTCACCGGCGAGGCGATAATTTACATTATTTTACAACTTAAAGTCCCTTATTCATTAAAAATTATACCCTTATAACGGTATATTTTTCCGTTCTCCTATCCCATCCTCTAGATCAAGTCAAAAGCTACAATATCGGCCTAAGTCACTTTGCTATATATATGGCATTGGAAAATTTACAAAATTACCGTTATTTAGGCAAATTTTTGAAAAAGAACAGGGAAATTTGTTTCTCTGGCGTAAATTATATGAAATTTTACATCGGCTTTGAAGGAAGGTCAATCTAAATTGTTGGTCTTGACGTGAATTTACATTGTGCGAGTTTTCATCACTCTCACTCACCGGCGAGGCGATAATTTACATTATTTTACAACTTAAAGTCCCTTATTCATTAAAAATTATACCCTTATAACGGTATATTTTTCCGTTCTCCTATCCCATCCTCTAGATCAAGTCAAAAGCTACAATATCGGCCTAAGTCACTTTGCTATAGGACGCACGGTTTTTGAGATATGAGCAAAGTAAGGCCAACATTCATGATTTTTTCAATGCAGAAAAATCGACATCTGTAGGGGTTCTGGCGGCTCATATAGAATTTTCGACAGCTTATATCTCGAGAACGGTGCGTCCTACGAGGAAAAAGCAGTATACTTTTTTATAGCTCATGACTTGATCTAGAGGATGGCATTGGAAAATTTACAAAATTACCGTTATTTAGGCAAATTTTTGAAAAAGAACAGGGAAATTTGTTTCTCTGGCGAAAATTATATGAAATTTTACATCGGCTTTGAAGGAAGGTCAATCTAAATTGTTGCTCTTGACGTGAATTTACATTGTGCGAGTTTTCATCACTCTCACTCACCGGCGAGGCGATAATTTACATTATTTTACAACTTAAAGTCCCTTATTCATTAAAAATTATACCCTTATAACGGTATATTTTTCTGTTCTCCTATCCCATCCTCTAGATCAAGTCAAAAGCTACAATATCGGCCTAAGTCACTTTGCTATAGGACGCACGGTTTTTGAGATATGAGCAAAGTAAGGCCAACATTCATGATTTTTTCAATACAGAAAAATCGACATCTGTAGGGGTTCTGGCGGCTCATATAGAATTTTCGACAACTTATATCTCGAGAACGGTGCGTCCTACGAGGAAAAAGCAGTATACTTTTTTATAGCTCATGACTTGATCTAGAGGATGGCATTGGAAAATTTACAAAATTACCGTTATTTAGGCAAATTTTTGAAAAAGAACAGGGAAATTTGTTTCTCTGGCGTAAATTATATGAAATTTTACATCGGCTTTGATGGAAGGTCAATCTAAATTATTGCTCTTGACGTGAATTTACATTGTGCGAGTTTTCATCACTCTCACTCACCGGCGAGGCGATAATTTACATTATTTTACAACTTAAAGTCCCTTATTCATTAAAAATTATACCCTTATAACGGTATATTTTTCCGTTCTCCTATCCCATCCTCTAGATCAAGTCAAAAGCTACAATATCGGCCTAAGTCACTTTGCTATAGGACGCACGGTTTTTGAGATATGAGCAAAGTAAGGCCAACATTCATGATTTTTTCAATGCAGAAAAATCGACATCTGTAGGGGTTCTGGCGGCTCATATAGAATTTTCGACAGCTTATATCTCGAGAACGGTGCGTCCTACGAGGAAAAAGCAGTATATTTTTTTATAGCTCATGACTTGATCTAGAGGATGGCATTGGAAAATTTACAAAATTACCGTTATTTAGGCAAATTTTTGAAAGAGATCAGGGAAATTTGTTTCTCTGGCGTAAATTATATGAAATTTTACATCGGCTTTGATGGAAGGTCAATCTAAATTATTGCTCTTGACGTGAATTTACATTGTGCGAGTTTTCATCACTCTCACTCACCGGCGAGGCGATAATTTACATTATTTTACAACTTAAAGTCCCTTATTCATTAAAAATTATACCCTTATAACGGTATATTTTTCTGTTCTCCTATCCCATCCTCTAGATCAAGTCAAAAGCTACAATATCGGCCTAAGTCACTTTGCTATAGGACGCACGGTTTTTGAGATATGAGCAAAGTAAGGCCAACATTCATGATTTTTTCAATACAGAAAAATCGACATCTGTAGGGGTTCTGGGGGCTCATATAGAATTTTCGACAGCTTATATCTCGAGAACGGTGCGTCCTACGAGGAAAAAGCAGTATACTTTTTTATAGCTCATGACTTGATCTAGAGGATGGCATTGGAAAATTTACAAAATTACCGTTATTTAGGCAAATTTTTGAAAAAGAACAGGGAAATTTGTTTCTCTGGCGTAAATTATATGAAATTTTACATCGGCTTTGAAGGAAGGTCAATCTAAATTGTTGTTCTTGACGTGAATTTACATTGTGCGAGTTTTCATCACTCTCACTCACCGGCGAGGCGATAATTTACATTATTTTACAACTTAAAGTCCCTTATTCATTAAAAATTATACCCTTATAACGGTATATTTTTCCGTTCTCCGTATCCCATCCTCTAGATCAAGTCAAAAGCTACAATATCGGCCTAAGTCACTTTGCTATAGGACCCACGGTTTTTGAGACATGAGCAAAGTAAGGCCAACATTCATGATTTTTTCAATACAGAAAAATCGACATCTGTAGGGGTTCTGGCGGCTCATATAGAATTTTCGACAGCTTATATCTCGAGAACGGTGCGTCCTACGAGGAAAAAGCAGTATACTTTTTTATAGCTCATGACTTGATCTAGAGGATGGCATTGGAAAATTTACAAAATTACCGTTATTTAGGCAAATTTTTGAAAAAGAACAGGGAAGTTTGTTTCTCTGGCGTAAATTATATGAAATTTTACATCGGCTTTGAAGGAAGGTCAATCTAAATTGTTGCTCTTGACGTGAATTTACATTGTGCGAGTTTTCATCACTCTCACTCACCGGCGAGGCGATAATTTACATTATTTTACAACTTAAAGTCCCTTATTCATTAAAAATTATACCCTTATAACGGTATATTTTTCCGTTCTCCTATCCCATCCTCTAGATCAAGTCAAAAGCTACAATATCGGCCTAAGTCACTTTGCTATATATATGGCATTGGAAAATTTACAAAATTACCGTTATTTAGGCAAATTTTTGAAAAAGAACAGGGAAATTTGTTTCTCTGGCGTAAATTATATGAAATTTTACATCGGCTTTGAAGGAAGGTCAATCTAAATTGTTGCTCTTGACGTGAATTTACATTGTGCGAGTTTTCATCACTCTCACTCACCGGCGAGGCGATAATTTACATTATTTTACAACTTAAAGTCCCTTATTCATTAAAAATTATACCCTTATAACGGTATATTTTTCCGTTCTCCTATCCCATCCTCTAGATCAAGTCAAAAGCTACAATATCGGCCTAAGTCACTTTGCTATAGGACGCACGGTTTTTGAGATATGAGCAAAGTAAGGCCAACATTCATGATTTTTTCAATGCAGAAAAATCGACATCTGTAGGGGTTCTGGCGGCTCATATAGAATTTTCGACAGCTTATATCTCGAGAACGGTGCGTCCTACGAGGAAAAAGCAGTATACTTTTTTATAGCTCATGACTTGATCTAGAGGATGGCATTGGAAAATTTACAAAATTACCGTTATTTAGGCAAATTTTTGAAAAAGAACAGGGAAATTTGTTTCTCTGGCGAAAATTATATGAAATTTTACATCGGCTTTGAAGGAAGGTCAATCTAAATTGTTGCTCTTGACGTGAATTTACATTGTGCGAGTTTTCATCACTCTCACTCACCGGCGAGGCGATAATTTACATTATTTTACAACTTAAAGTCCCTTATTCATTAAAAATTATACCCTTATAACGGTATATTTTTCTGTTCTCCTATCCCATCCTCTAGATCAAGTCAAAAGCTACAATATCGGCCTAAGTCACTTTGCTATAGGACGCACGGTTTTTGAGATATGAGCAAAGTAAGGCCAACATTCATGATTTTTTCAATACAGAAAAATCGACATCTGTAGGGGTTCTGGCGGCTCATATAGAATTTTCGACAACTTATATCTCGAGAACGGTGCGTCCTACGAGGAAAAAGCAGTATACTTTTTTATAGCTCATGACTTGATCTAGAGGATGGCATTGGAAAATTTACAAAATTACCGTTATTTAGGCAAATTTTTGAAAAAGAACAGGGAAATTTGTTTCTCTGGCGTAAATTATATGAAATTTTACATCGGCTTTGATGGAAGGTCAATCTAAATTATTGCTCTTGACGTGAATTTACATTGTGCGAGTTTTCATCACTCTCACTCACCGGCGAGGCGATAATTTACATTATTTTACAACTTAAAGTCCCTTATTCATTAAAAATTATACCCTTATAACGGTATATTTTTCCGTTCTCCTATCCCATCCTCTAGATCAAGTCAAAAGCTACAATATCGGCCTAAGTCACTTTGCTATAGGACGCACGGTTTTTGAGATATGAGCAAAGTAAGGCCAACATTCATGATTTTTTCAATGCAGAAAAATCGACATCTGTAGGGGTTCTGGCGGCTCATATAGAATTTTCGACAGCTTATATCTCGAGAACGGTGCGTCCTACGAGGAAAAAGCAGTATATTTTTTTATAGCTCATGACTTGATCTAGAGGATGGCATTGGAAAATTTACAAAATTACCGTTATTTAGGCAAATTTTTGAAAGAGATCAGGGAAATTTGTTTCTCTGGCGTAAATTATATGAAATTTTACATCGGCTTTGATGGAAGGTCAATCTAAATTATTGCTCTTGACGTGAATTTACATTGTGTGAGTTTTCATCACTCTCACTCACCGGCGAGGCGATAATTTACATTATTTTACAACTTAAAGTCCCTTATTCATTAAAAATTATACCCTTATAACGGTATATTTTTCTGTTCTCCTATCCCATCCTCTAGATCAAGTCAAAAGCTACAATATCGGCCTAAGTCACTTTGCTATAGGACGCACGGTTTTTGAGATATGAGCAAAGTAAGGCCAACATTCATGATTTTTTCAATACAGAAAAATCGACATCTGTAGGGGTTCTGGGGGCTCATATAGAATTTTCGACAGCTTATATCTCGAGAACGGTGCGTCCTACGAGGAAAAAGCAGTATACTTTTTTATAGCTCATGACTTGATCTAGAGGATGGCATTGGAAAATTTACAAAATTACCGTTATTTAGGCAAATTTTTGAAAAAGAACAGGGAAATTTGTTTCTCTGGCGTAAATTATATGAAATTTTACATCGGCTTTGAAGGAAGGTCAATCTAAATTGTTGTTCTTGACGTGAATTTACATTGTGCGAGTTTTCATCACTCTCACTCACCGGCGAGGCGATAATTTACATTATTTTACAACTTAAAGTCCCTTATTCATTAAAAATTATACCCTTATAACGGTATATTTTTCCGTTCTCCGTATCCCATCCTCTAGATCAAGTCAAAAGCTACAATATCGGCCTAAGTCACTTTGCTATAGGACCCACGGTTTTTGAGACATGAGCAAAGTAAGGCCAACATTCATGATTTTTTCAATACAGAAAAATCGACATCTGTAGGGGTTCTGGCGGCTCATATAGAATTTTCGACAGCTTATATCTCGAGAACGGTGCGTCCTACGAGGAAAAAGCAGTATACTTTTTTATAGCTCATGACTTGATCTAGAGGATGGCATTGGAAAATTTACAAAATTACCGTTATTTAGGCAAATTTTTGAAAAAGAACAGGGAAATTTGTTTCTCTGGCGTAAATTATATGAAATTTTACATCGGCTTTGAAGGAAGGTCAATCTAAATTGTTGCTCTTGACGTGAATTTACATTGTGCGAGTTTTCATCACTCTCACTCACCGGCGAGGCGATAATTTACATTATTTTACAACTTAAAGTCCCTTATTCATTAAAAATTATACCCTTATAACGGTATATTTTTCCGTTCTCCTATCCCATCCTCTAGATCAAGTCAAAAGCTACAATATCGGCCTAAGTCACTTTGCTATATATATGGCATTGGAAAATTTACAAAATTACCGTTATTTAGGCAAATTTTTGAAAAAGAACAGGGAAATTTGTTTCTCTGGCGTAAATTATATGAAATTTTACATCGGCTTTGAAGGAAGGTCAATCTAAATTGTTGCTCTTGACGTGAATTTACATTGTGCGAGTTTTCATCACTCTCACTCACCGGCGAGGCGATAATTTACATTATTTTACAACTTAAAGTCCCTTATTCATTAAAAATTATACCCTTATAACGGTATATTTTTCCGTTCTCCTATCCCATCCTCTAGATCAAGTCAAAAGCTACAATATCGGCCTAAGTCACTTTGCTATAGGACGCACGGTTTTTGAGATATGAGCAAAGTAAGGCCAACATTCATGATTTTTTCAATGCAGAAAAATCGACATCTGTAGGGGTTCTGGCGGCTCATATAGAATTTTCGACAGCTTATATCTCGAGAACGGTGCGTCCTACGAGGAAAAAGCAGTATACTTTTTTATAGCTCATGACTTGATCTAGAGGATGGCATTGGAAAACTTACAAAATTACCGTTATTTAGGCAAATTTTTGAAAAAGAACAGGGAAATTTGTTTCTCTGGCGAAAATTATATGAAATTTTACATCGGCTTTGAAGGAAGGTCAATCTAAATTGTTGCTCTTGACGTGAATTTACATTGTGCGAGTTTTCATCACTCTCACTCACCGGCGAGGCGATAATTTACATTATTTTACAACTTAAAGTCCCTTATTCATTAAAAATTATACCCTTATAACGGTATATTTTTCTGTTCTCCTATCCCATCCTCTAGATCAAGTCAAAAGCTACAATATCGGCCTAAGTCACTTTGCTATAGGACGCACGGTTTTTGAGATATGAGCAAAGTAAGGCCAACATTCATGATTTTTTCAATACAGAAAAATCGACATCTGTAGGGGTTCTGGCGGCTCATATAGAATTTTCGACAACTTATATCTCGAGAACGGTGCGTCCTACGAGGAAAAAGCAGTATACTTTTTTATAGCTCATGACTTGATCTAGAGGATGGCATTGGAAAATTTACAAAATTACCGTTATTTAGGCAAATTTTTGAAAAAGAACAGGGAAATTTGTTTCTCTGGCGTAAATTATATGAAATTTTACATCGGCTTTGATGGAAGGTCAATCTAAATTATTGCTCTTGACGTGAATTTACATTGTGCGAGTTTTCATCACTCTCACTCACCGGCGAGGCGATAATTTACATTATTTTACAACTTAAAGTCCCTTATTCATTAAAAATTATACCCTTATAACGGTATATTTTTCCGTTCTCCTATCCCATCCTCTAGATCAAGTCAAAAGCTACAATATCGGCCTAAGTCACTTTGCTATAGGACGCACGGTTTTTGAGATATGAGCAAAGTAAGGCCAACATTCATGATTTTTTCAATGCAGAAAAATCGACATCTGTAGGGGTTCTGGCGGCTCATATAGAATTTTCGACAGCTTATATCTCGAGAACGGTGCGTCCTACGAGGAAAAAGCAGTATATTTTTTTATAGCTCATGACTTGATCTAGAGGATGGCATTGGAAAATTTACAAAATTACCGTTATTTAGGCAAATTTTTGAAAGAGATCAGGGAAATTTGTTTCTCTGGCGTAAATTATATGAAATTTTACATCGGCTTTGATGGAAGGTCAATCTAAATTATTGCTCTTGACGTGAATTTACATTGTGCGAGTTTTCATCACTCTCACTCACCGGCGAGGCGATAATTTACATTATTTTACAACTTAAAGTCCCTTATTCATTAAAAATTATACCCTTATAACGGTATATTTTTCTGTTCTCCTATCCCATCCTCTAGATCAAGTCAAAAGCTACAATATCGGCCTAAGTCACTTTGCTATAGGACGCACGGTTTTTGAGATATGAGCAAAGTAAGGCCAACATTCATGATTTTTTCAATACAGAAAAATCGACATCTGTAGGGGTTCTGGGGGCTCATATAGAATTTTCGACAGCTTATATCTCGAGAACGGTGCGTCCTACGAGGAAAAAGCAGTATACTTTTTTATAGCTCATGACTTGATCTAGAGGATGGCATTGGAAAATTTACAAAATTACCGTTATTTAGGCAAATTTTTGAAAAAGAACAGGGAAATTTGTTTCTCTGGCGTAAATTATATGAAATTTTACATCGGCTTTGAAGGAAGGTCAATCTAAATTGTTGCTCTTGACGTGAATTTACATTGTGCGAGTTTTCATCACTCTCACTCACCGGCGAGGCGATAATTTACATTATTTTACAACTTAAAGTCCCTTATTCATTAAAAATTATACCCTTATAACGGTATATTTTTCCGTTCTGCTATCCCATCTAGATAGTCAAAAGCTACAATATCGGCCTAAGTCACTTTGCTATATATATGGCATTGAAAAATTTACAAAATTACCGTTATTTAGGCAAATTTTTGAAAAAGAACAGGGAAATTTGTTTCTCTGGCGTTAATTATATGAAATTTTACATCGGCTTTGAAGGAAGGTCAATCTAAATTGTTGCTCTTGACGTGAATTTACATTGTGCGAGTTTTCATCACTCTCACTCACCGGCGAGGCGATAATTTACATTATTTTACAACTTAAAGTCCCTTATTCATTAAAAATTATACCCTTATAACGGTATATTTTTCCGTTCTCCTATCCCATCCTCTAGATCAAGTCAAAAGCTACAATATCGGCCTAAGTCACTTTGCTATAGGACGCACGGTTTTTGAGATATGAGCAAAGTAAGGCCAACATTCATGATTTTTTCAATGCAGAAAAATCGACATCTGTAGGGGTTCTGGCGGCTCATATAGAATTTTCGACAGCTTATATCTCGAGAACGGTGCGTCCTACGAGGAAAAAGCAGTATATTTTTTTATAGCTCATGACTTGATCTAGAGGATGGCATTGGAAAATTTACAAAATTACCGTTATTTAGGCAAATTTTTGAAAGAGATCAGGGAAATTTGTTTCTCTGGCGTAAATTATATGAAATTTTACATCGGCTTTGATGGAAGGTCAATCTAAATTATTGCTCTTGACGTGAATTTACATTGTGCGAGTTTTCATCACTCTCACTCACCGGCGAGGCGATAATTTACATTATTTTACAGCTTAAAGTCCCTTATTCATTAAAAATTATACCCTTATAACGGTATATTTTTCTGTTCTCCTATCCCATCCTCTAGATCAAGTCAAAAGCTACAATATCGGCCTAAGTCACTTTGCTATAGGACGCACGGTTTTTGAGATATGAGCAAAGTAAGGCCAACATTCATGATTTTTTCAATGCAGAAAAATCGACATCTGTAGGGGTTCTGGCGGCTCATATAGAATTTTCGACAGCTTATATCTCGAGAACGGTGCGTCCTACGAGGAAAAAGCAGTATACTTTTTTATAGCTCATGACTTGATCTAGAGGATGGCATTGGAAAATTTACAAAATTACCGTTATTTAGGCAAATTTTTGAAAGAGATCAGGGAAATTTGTTTCTCTGGCGTAAATTATATGAAATTTTACATCGGCTTTGATGGAAGGTCAATCTAAATTATTGCTCTTGACGTGAATTTACATTGTGCGAGTTTTCATCACTCTCACTCACCGGCGAGGCGATAATTTACATTATTTTACAGCTTAAAGTCCCTTATTCATTAAAAATTATACCCTTATAACGGTATATTTTTCTGTTCTCCTATCCCATCCTCTAGATCAAGTCAAAAGCTACAATATCGGCCTAAGTCACTTTGCTATAGGACGCACGGTTTTTGAGATATGAGCAAAGTAAGGCCAACATTCATGATTTTTTCAATGCAGAAAAATCGACATCTGTAGGGGTTCTGGCGGCTCATATAGAATTTTCGACAGCTTATATCTCGAGAACGGTGCGTCCTACGAGGAAAAAGCAGTATACTTTTTTATAGCTCATGACTTGATCTAGAGGATGGCATTGGAAAATTTACAAAATTACCGTTATTTAGGCAAATTTTTGAAAAAGAACAGGGAAATTTGTTTCTCTGGCGTAAATTATATGAAATTTTACATCGGCTTTGAAGGAAGGTCAATCTAAATTGTTGCTCTTGACGTGAATTTACATTGTGCGAGTTTTCATCACTCTCACTCACCGGCGAGGCGATAATTTACATTATTTTACAACTTAAAGTCCCTTATTCATTAAAAATTATACCCTTATAACGGTATATTTTTCCGTTCTGCTATCCCATCTAGATAGTCAAAAGCTACAATATCGGCCTAAGTCACTTTGCTATATATATGGCATTGAAAAATTTACAAAATTACCGTTATTTAGGCAAATTTTTGAAAAAGAACAGGGAAATTTGTTTCTCTGGCGTTAATTATATGAAATTTTACATCGGCTTTGAAGGAAGGTCAATCTAAATTGTTGCTCTTGACGTGAATTTACATTGTGCGAGTTTTCATCACTCTCACTCACCGGCGAGGCGATAATTTACATTATTTTACAACTTAAAGTCCCTTATTCATTAAAAATTATACCCTTATAACGGTCTATTTTTCCGTTCTCCTATCCCATCCTCTAGATCAAGTCAAAAGCTACAATATCGGCCCAAGTCACTTTGCTATAGGACGCACGGTTTTTGAGATATGAGCAAAGTAAGGCCAACATTCATGATTTTTTCAATGCAGAAAAATCGACATCTGTAGGGGTTCTGGCGGCTCATATAGAATTTTCAACAACTTATATCTCGAGAACGGTGCGTCCTACGAGGAAAAAGCAGTATACTTTTTTATAGCTCATGACTTGATCTAGAGGATGGCATTGGAAAATTTACAAAATTACCGCTATTTAGGCAAATTTTTGAAAAAGAACAGGGAAATTTGTTTCTCTGGCGTAAATTATATGAAATTTTACATCGGCTTTGAAGGAAGGTCAATCTAAATTATTGCTCTTGACGTGAATTTACATTGTGCGAGTTTTCATCACTCTCACTCACCGGCGAGGCGATAATTTATATTATTTTACAACTTAAAGTCCCTTATTCATTAAAAATTATACCCTTATAACGGTATATTTTTCTGTTCTCCTATCCCATCCTCTAGATCAAGTCAAAAGCTACAATATCGGCCTAAGTCACTTTGCTATAGGACGCACGGTTTTTGAGATATGAGCAAAGTAAGGCCAACATTCATGATTTTTTCAATACAGAAAAATCGACATCTGTAGGGGTTCTGGCGGCTCATATAGAATTTTCGACAGCTTATATCTCGAGAACGGTGCGTCCTACGAGGAA
Organism: Eristalis intricaria; assembly: GCA_964034865.1. Lineage (NCBI taxonomy): Eukaryota > Metazoa > Arthropoda > Insecta > Diptera > Syrphidae > Eristalis > Eristalis intricaria. Next base: position 32,920,363 of record OZ035875.1, read on the forward strand.
AAAGCAGTATACTTTTTTATAGCTCATGACTTGATCTAGAGGATGGCATTGGAAAATTTACAAAATTACCGTTATTTAGGCAAATTTTTGAAAAAGAACAGGGAAATTTGTTTCTCTGGCGTAAATTATATGAAATTTTACATCGGCTTTGAAGGAAGGTCAATCTAAATTGTTGCTCTTGACGTGAATTCACATTGTGCGAGTTTTCATCACTCTCTCTCACCGGCGAGGCGATAATTTACATTATTTTACAACTTAAAGTCCCTTATTCATTAAAAATTATACCCTTATAACGGTATATTTTTCCGTTCTCCTATCCCATCCTCTAGATCAAGTCAAAAGCTACAATATCGGCCTAAGTCACTTTGCTATAGGACGCACGGTTTTTGAGATATGAGCAAAGTAAGGCCAACATTCATGATTTTTTCAATGCAGAAAAATCGACATCTGTAGGGGTTCTGGCGGCTCATATAGAATTTTCGACAGCTTATATCTCGAGAACGGTGCGTCCTACGAGGAAAAAGCAGTATACTTTTTTATAGCTCATGACTTGATCTAGAGGATGGCATTGCTTTGAAGGAAGGTCAATCTACATTGTTGCTCTTGACGTGAATTTACATTGTGCGAGTTTTCATCACTCTCACTCACCGGCGAGGCGATAATTTACATTATTTTACAACTTAAAGTCCCTTATTCATTAAAAATTATACCCTTATAACTGTATATTTTTCCGTTCTCCTATCCCATCCTCTAGATCAAGTCAAAAGCTACAATATCGGCCTAAGTCACTTTGCTATAGGACGCACGGTTTTTGAGATATGAGCAAAGTAAGGCCAACATTCATGATTTTTTCAATACAGAAAAATCGACATCTGTAGGGGTTCTGGAATTGGAAAATGGCATTGGAAAATTTACAAAATTACCGTTATTTAGGCAAATTTTTGAAAGAGATCAGGGAAATTTGTTTCTCTGGCGTAAATTATATGAAATTTTACATCGGCTTTGAAGGAAGGTCAATCTAAATTGTTGATTTTGACGTGAATTTACATTGTGCGAGTTTTCATCACTCTCACTCACCGGCGAGGCGATAATTTACATTATTTTACAACTTAAAGTCCCTTATTCATTAAAAATTGTACCCTTATAACGGTATATTTTTCCGTTCTCCTATCCCATCCTCTAGATCAAGTCAAAAGCTACAATATCGGCCTAAGTCACTTTGCTATAGGACGCACGGTTTTTGAGATATGAGCAAAGTAAGGCCAACATTCATGATTTTTTCAATACAGAAAAATCGACATCTGTAGGGGTTCTGGCGGCTCATATAGAATTTTCGACAGCTTATATCTCGAGAACGGTGCGTCCTACGAGGAAAAAGCAGTATACTTTTTTATAGCTCATGACTTGATCTAGAGGATGGCATTGGAAAATTTACAAAATTACCGTTATTTAGGCAAATTTTTGAAAAAGAACAGGGAAATTTGTTTCTCTGGCGTAAATTATATGAAATTTTACATCGGCTTTGAAGGAAGGTCAATCTAAATTGTTGCTCTTGACGTGAATTTACATTGTGCGAGTTTTCATCACTCTCACTCACCGGCGAGGCGATAATTTACATTATTTTACAACTTAAAGTCCCTTATTCATTAAAAATTATACCCTTATAACGGTATATTTTTCCGTTCTCCTATCCCATCTAGATAGTCAAAAGCTACAATATCGGCCTAAGTCACTTTGCTATAGGACGCACGGTTTTTGAGATATGAGCAAAGTAAGGCCAACATTCATGATTTTTTCAATACAGAAAAATCGACATCTGTAGGGGTTCTGGCGGCTCATATAGAATTTTCGACAACTTATATCTCGAGAACGGTGCGTCCTACGAGGAAAAAGCAGTATACTTTTTTATAGCTCATGACTTGATCTAGAGGATGGCATTGGAAAATTTACAAAATTACCGTTATTTAGGCAAATTTTTGAAAAAGAACAGGGAAATTTGTTTCTCTGGCGTAAATTACATAAAATTTTACATCGGCTTTGAAGGAAGGTCAATCTAAATTGTTGCTCTTGACGTGAATTCACATTGTGCGAGTTTTCATCACTCTCTCTCACCGGCGAGGCGATAATTTACATTATTTTACAACTTAAAGTCCCTTATTCATTAAAAATTATACCCTTATAACGGTATATTTTTCCGTTCTCCTATCCCATCCTCTAGATCAAGTCAAAAGCTACAATATCGGCCTAAGTCACTTTGCTATAGGACGCACGGTTTTTGAGATATGAGCAAAGTAAGGCCAACATTCATGATTTTTTCAATGCAGAAAAATCGACATCTGTAGGGGTTCTGGCGGCTCATATAGAATTTTCGACAGCTTATATCTCGAGAACGGTGCGTCCTACGAGGAAAAAGCAGTATACTTTTTTATAGCTCATGACTTGATCTAGAGGATGGCATTGGAAAATTTACGAAATTACCGTTATTTAGGCAAATTTTTGAAAAAGAACAGGGAAATTTGTTTCTCTGGCGTAAATTATATGAAATTTTACATCGGCTTTGAAGGAAGGTCAATCTAAATTATTGCTCTTGACGTGAATTTACATTGTGCGAGTTTTCATCACTCTCACTCACCGGCGAGGCGATAATTTACATTATTTTACAACTTAAAGTCCCTTATTCATTAAAAATTATACCCTTATAACGGTATATTTTTCCCTTCTCCTATCGCATCCTCTAGATCAAGTCAAAAGCTACAATATCGGCCTAAGTCACTTTGCTATAGGACGCACGGTTTTTGAGATATGAGCAAAGTAAGGCCAACATTCATGATTTTTTCAATACAGAAAAATCGACATCTGTAAGGGTTCTGGCGGCTCATATAGAATTTTCGACAGCTTATATCTCGAGAACGGTGCGTCCTACGAGGAAAAAGCAGCATACTTTTTTATAGCTCATGACTTGATCTAGAGGATGGCATTGGAAAATTTACAAAATTACCGTTATTTAGGCAAATTTTTGAAAGAGATCAGGGAAATTTGTTTCTCTGGCGTAAATTATATGAAATTTTACATCGGCTTTGAAGGAAGGTCAATCTAAATTGTTGCTCTTGACGTGAATTTACATTGTGCGAGTTTTCATCACTCTCACTCACCGGCGAGGCGATAATTTACATTATTTTACAACTTAAAGTCCCTTATTCATTAAAAATTATACCCTTATAACGGTATATTTTTCCGTTCTCCTATCCCATCCTCTAGATCAAGTCAAAAGCTACAATATCGGCCTAAGTCACTTTGCTATAGGACCCACGGTTTTTGAGATATGAGCAAAGTAAGGCCAACATTCATGATTTTTTCAATACAGAAAAATCGACATCTGTAGGGGTTCTGGCGGCTCATATAGAATTTTCGACAACTTATATCTCGAGAACGGTGCGTCCTACGAGGAAAAAGCAGTATACTTTTTTATAGCTCATGACTTGATCTAGAGGATGGCATTGGAAAATTTACAAAATTACCGTTATTTAGGCAAATTTTTGAAAAAGAACAGGGAAATTTGTTTCTCTGGCGTAAATTACATAAAATTTTACATCGGCTTTGAAGGAAGGTCAATCTAAATTGTTGCTCTTGACGTGAGTTTACATTGTGCGAGTTTTCATCACTCTCTCTCACCGGCGAGGCGATAATTTACATTTTTTTACAACTTAAAGTCCCTTATTCATTAAAAATTATACCCTTATAACTGTATATTTTTCCGTTCTCCTATCCCATCCTCTAGATCAAGTCAAAAGCTACAATATCGGCCTAAGTCACTTTGCTATAGGACGCACGGTTTTTGAGATATGAGCAAAGTAAGGCCAACATTCATGATTTTTTCAATACAGAAAAATCGACATCTGTAAGGGTTCTGGCGGCTCATATAGAATTTTCGACAGCTTATATCTCGAGAACGGTGCGTCCTACGAGATAAAAGCAGTATACTTTTTTGTAGCTCATGACTTGATCTAGAGGATGGCATTGGAAAATTTACAAAATTACCGTTATTTAGGCAAATTTTTGAAAGAGATCAGGGAAATTTGTTTCTCTGGCGTAAATTATATGAAATTTTACATCGGCTTTGAAGGAAGGTCAATCTAAATTGTTGCTCTTGACGTGAATTTACATTGTGCGAGTTTTCATCACTCTCACTCACCGGCGAGGCGATAATTTACATTATTTTACAACTTAAAGTCCCTTATTCATTAAAAATTATACCCTTATAACGGTATATTTTTCCGTTCTCCTATCCCATCCTCTAGATCAAGTCAAAAGCTACAATATCGGCCTAAGTCACTTTGCTATAGGACGCACGGTTTTTGAGATATGAGCAAAGTAAGGCCAACATTCATGATTTTTTCAATGCAGAAAAATCGACATCTGTAGGGGTTCTGGCGGCTCATATAGAATTTTCGACAGCTTATATCTCGAGAATAGCTCACGACTTGATCTAGAGGATGGCATTGGAAAATTTACAAAATTACCGTTATTTAGGCAAATTTTTGAAAGAGATCAGGGAAATTTGTTTCTCTGGCGTAAATTATATGAAATTTTACATCGGCTTTGAAGGAAGGTCAATCTAAATTGTTGCTCTTGACGTGAGTTTACATTGTGCGAGTTTTCATCACTCTCTCTCACCGGCGAGGCGATAATTTACATTTTTTTACAACTTAAAGTCCCTTATTCATTAAAAATTATACCCTTATAACTGTATATTTTTCCGTTCTCCTATCCCATCCTCTAGATCAAGTCAAAAGCTACAATATCGGCCTAAGTCACTTTGCTATAGGACCCACGGTTTTTGAGATATGAGCAAAGTAAGGCCAACATTCATGATTTTTTCAATGCAGAAAAATCGACATCTGTAGGGGTTCTGGCGGTTCATATAGAATTTTCGACAGCTTATATCTCGAGAACGGTGCGTCCTACGAGGAAAAAGCAATATACTTTTTTATAGCTCATGACTTGATCTAGAGGATGGCATTGGAAAATTTACAAAATTACCGTTATTTAGGCAAATTTTTGAAAGAGATCAGGGAAATTTGTTTCTCTGGCGTAAATTATATGAAATTTTACATCGGCTTTGAAGGAAGGTCAATCTAAATTGTTGATTTTGACGTGAATTTACATTGTGCGAGTTTTCATCACTCTCACTCACCGGCGAGGCGATAATTTACATTATTTTACAACTTAAAGTCCCTTATTCATTAAAAATTATACCCTTATAACGGTATATTTTTCCGTTCTCCTATCCCATCCTCTAGATCAAGTCAAAAGCTACAATATCGGCCTAAGTCACTTTGCTATAGGACGCACGGTTTTTGAGATATGAGCAAAGTAAGGCCAACATTCATGATTTTTTCAATACAGAAAAATCGACATCTGTAGGGGTTCTGGCGGCTCATATAGAATTTTCGACAACTTATATCTCGAGAACGGTGCGTCCTACGAGGAAAAAGCAGTATACTTTTTTATAGCTCATGACTTGATCTAGAGGATGGCATTGGAAAATTTACAAAATTACCGTTATTTAGGCAAATTTTTGAAAAAGAACAGGGAAATTTGTTTCTCTGGCGTAAATTACATAAAATTTTACATCGGCTTTGAAGGAAGGTCAATCTAAATTGTTGCTCTTGACGTGAATTCACATTGTGCGAGTTTTCATCACTCTCTCTCACCGGCGAGGCGATAATTTACATTATTTTACAACTTAAAGTCCCTTATTCATTAAAAATTATACCCTTATAACGGTATATTTTTCCGTTCTCCTATCCCATCCTCTAGATCAAGTCAAAAGCTACAATATCGGCCTAAGTCACTTTGCTATAGGACGCACGGTTTTTGAGATATGAGCAAAGTAAGGCCAACATTCATGATTTTTTCAATGCAGAAAAATCGACATCTGTAGGGGTTCTGGCGGCTCATATAGAATTTTCGACAGCTTATATCTCGAGAACGGTGCGTCCTACGAGGAAAAAGCAGTATACTTTTTTATAGCTCATGACTTGATCTAGAGGATGGCATTGGAAAATTTACAAAATTACCGTTATTTAGGCAAATTTTTGAAAAAGAACAGGGAAATTTGTTTCTCTGGCGTAAATTATATGAAATTTTACATCGGCTTTGAAGGAAGGTCAATCTAAATTATTGCTCTTGACGTGAATTTACATTGTGCGAGTTTTCATCACTCTCACTCACCGGCGAGGCGATAATTTACATTATTTTACAACTTAAAGTCCCTTATTCATTAAAAATTATACCCTTATAACGGTATATTTTTCCCTTCTCCTATCGCATCCTCTAGATCAAGTCAAAAGCTACAATATCGGCCTAAGTCACTTTGCTATAGGACGCACGGTTTTTGAGATATGAGCAAAGTAAGGCCAACATTCATGATTTTTTCAATACAGAAAAATCGACATCTGTAAGGGTTCTGGCGGCTCATATAGAATTTTCGACAGCTTATATCTCGAGAACGGTGCGTCCTACGAGGAAAAAGCAGCATACTTTTTTATAGCTCATGACTTGATCTAGAGGATGGCATTGGAAAATTTACAAAATTACCGTTATTTAGGCACATTTTTGAAAGAGATCAGGGAAATTTGTTTCTCTGGCGTAAATTATATGAAATTTTACATCGGCTTTGAAGGAAGGTCAATCTAAATTGTTGCTCTTGACGTGAATTTACATTGTGCGAGTTTTCATCACTCTCACTCACCGGCGAGGCGATAATTTACATTATTTTACAACTTAAAGTCCCTTATTCATTAAAAATTATACCCTTATAACGGTATATTTTTCCGTTCTCCTATCCCATCCTCTAGATCAAGTCAAAAGCTACAATATCGGCCTAAGTCACTTTGCTATAGGACGCACGGTTTTTGAGATATGAGCAAAGTAAGGCCAACATTCATGATTGTTTCAATGCAGAAAAATCGACATCTGTAGGGGTTCTGGCGGCTCATATAGAATTTTCGACAGCTTATATCTCGAGAACGGTGCGTCCTACGAGGAAAAAGCAGTATACTTTTTTGTAGCTCATGACTTGATCTAGAGGATGGCATTGGAAAATTTACAAAATTACCGTTATTTAGGCAAATTTTTTAAAGAGATCAGGGAAATTTGTTTCTCTTGCGTAAATTATATGAAATTTCACATCGGCTTTGAAGGAAGGTCAATCTAAATTGTTGCTCTTGACGTGAATTCACATTGTGCGAGTTTTCATCACTCTCTCTCACCGGCGAGGCGATAATTTACATTATTTTACAACTTAAAGTCCCTTATTCATTAAAAATTATACCCTTATAACGGTATATTTTTCCGTTCTCCTATCCCATCCTCTAGATCAAGTCAAAAGCTACAATATCGGCCTAAGTCACTTTGCTATAGGACGCACGGTTTTTGAGATATGAGCAAAGTAAGGCCAACATTCATGATTTTTTCAATGCAGAAAAATCGACATCTGTAGGGGTTCTGGCGGCTCATATAGAATTTTTGACAGCTTATATCTCGAGAACGGTGCGTCCTACGAGGAAAAAGCAGTATACTTTTTTATAGCTCATGACTTGATCTAGAGGATGGCATTGGAAAATTTACAAAATTACCGTTATTTAGGCAAATTTTTGAAAGAGATAAGGGAAATTTGTTTCTCTGGCGTAAATTATATGAAATTTTACATCGGCTTTGAAGGAAGGTCAATCTAAATTGTTGTTTTTGACGTGAATTTACATTGTGCGAGTTTTCATCACTCTCACTCACCGGCGAGGCGATAATTTACATTATTTTACAACTTAAAGTCCCTTATTCATTAAAAATTGTACCCTTATAACGGTATATTTTTCCGTTCTCCTATCCCATCCTCTAAATCAAGTCAAAAGCTACAATATCGGCCTAAGTCACTTTGCTATAGGACGCACGGTTTTTGAGATATGAGCAAAGTAAGGCCAACATTCATGATTTTTTCAATGCAGAAAAATCGACATCTGTAGGGGTTCTGGCGGCTCATATAGAATTTTCGACAGCTTATATCTCGAGAACGGTGCGTCCTACGAGGAAAAAGCAGTGTACTTTTTTATAGCTCATGACTTGATCTAGAGGATGGCATTGGAAAATTTACAAAATTACCGTTATTTAGGCAAATTTTTGAAAGAGATCAGGGAAATTTGTTTCTCTGGCGTAAATTATATGAAATTTTACATCGGCTTTGAAGGAAGGTCAATCTAAATTGTTGCTCTTGACGTGAATTTACATTGTGCGAGTTTTCATCACTCTCACTCACCGGCGAGGCGATAATTTACATTATTTTACAACTTAAAGTCCCTTATTCATTAAAAATTGTACCCTTACAACGGTATATTTTTCCGTTCTCCTATCCCATCCTCTAGATCAAGTCAAAAGCTACAATATCGGCCTAAGTCACTTTGCTATAGGACCCACGGTTTTTGAGATATGAGCAAAGTAAGGCCAACATTCATGATTTTTTCAATGCAGAAAAATCGACATCTGTAGGGGTTCTGGCGGTTCATATAGAATTTTCGACAGCTTATATCTCGAGAACGGTGCGTCCTACGAGGAAAAAGCAGTATACTTTTTTATAGCTCATGACTTGATCTAGAGGATGGCATTGGAAAATTTACAAAATTACCGTTATTTAGGCAAATTTTTGAAAGAGATCAGGGAAATTTGTTTCTCTGGCGTAAATTATATGCAATTTTACATCGGCTTTGAAGGAAGGTCAATCTAAATTGTTGTTTTTGACGTGAATTTACATTGTGCGAGTTTTCATCACTCTCACTCACCGGCGAGGCGATAATTTACATTATTTTACAACTTAAAGTCCCTTATTCATTAAAAATTGTACCCTTATAACGGTATATTTTTCCGTTCTCCTATCCCATCCTCTAGATCAAGTCAAAAGCTACAATATCGGCCTAAGTCAAGTCGAGAACGGTGCGTCCTACGAGGAAAAAGCAGTGTACTTTTTTATAGCTCATGACTTGATCTAGAGGATGGCATTGGAAAATTTACAAAATTACCGTTATTTAGGCAAATTTTTGGAAGAGATCAGGGAAATTTGTTTCTCTGGCGTAAATTATATGAAATTTTACATCGGCTTTGAAGGAAGGTCAATCTAAATTGTTGCTCTTGACGTGAATTTACATTGTGCGAGTTTTCATCACTCTCACTCACCGGCGAGGCGATAATTTACATTATTTTACAACTTAAAGTCCCTTATTCATTAAAAATTGTACCCTTATAACGGTATATTTTTCCGTTCTCCTATCCCATCCCCTAGATCAAGTCAAAAGCTACAATATCGGCCTAAGTCACTTTGCTATAGGACGCACGGTTTTTGAGATATGAGCAAAGTAAGGCCAACATTCATGATTTTTTCAATGCAGAAAAATCGACATCTGTAGGGGTTCTGGCGGTTCATATAGAATTTTCGACAGCTTATATCTCGAGAACGGTGCGTCCTACGAGGAAAAAGCAGTATACTTTTTTATAGCTCATGACTTGATCTAGAGGATGGCATTGGAAAATTTACAAAATTACCGTTATTTAGGCAAATTTTTGGAAGAGATCAGGGAAATTTGTTTCTCTGGCGTAAATTATATGAAATTTTACATCGGCTTTGAAGGAAGGTCAATCTAAATTGTTGCTCTTGACGTGAATTTACATTGTGCGAGTTTTCATCACTCTCACTCACCGGCGAGGCGATAATTTACATTATTTTACAACTTAAAGTCCCTTATTCATTAAAAATTGTACCCTTATAACGGTATATTTTTCCGTTCTCCTATCCCATCCCCTAGATCAAGTCAAAAGCTACAATATCGGCCTAAGTCACTTTGCTATAGGACGCACGGTTTTTGAGATATGAGCAAAGTAAGGCCAACATTCATGATTTTTTCAATGCAGAAAAATCGACATATGTAGGGGTTCTGGCGGCTCATATAGAATTTTCGACAGCTTATATCTCGAGAACGGTGCGTCCTACGAGGAAAAAGCAGTGTACTTTTTTATAGCTCATGACTTGATCTAGAGGATGGCATTGGAAAATTTACAAAATTACCGTTATTTAGGCAAATTTTTGAAAGAGATCAGGGAAATTTGTTTCTCTGGCGTAAATTATATGAAATTTTACATCGGCTTTGAAGGAAGGTCAATCTAAATTGTTGCTCTTGACGTGAATTTACATTGTGCGAGTTTTCATCACTCTCACTCACCGGCGAGGCGATAATTTACATTATTTTACAACTTAAAGTCCCTTATTCATTAAAAATTGTACCCTTATAACGGTATATTTTTCCGTTCTCCTATCCCATCCTCTAGATCAAGTCAAAAGCTGCAATATCGGCCTAAGTCACTTTGCTATAGGACGCACGGTTTTTGAGATATGAGCAAAGTAAGGCCAACATTCATGATTTTTTCAATGCAGAAAAATCGACATATGTAGGGGTTCTGGCGGCTCATATAGAATTTTCGACAGCTTATATCTCGAGAACGGTGCGTCCTACGAGGAAAAAGCAGTGTACTTTTTTATAGCTCATGACTTGATCTAGAGGATGGCATTGGAAAATTTACAAAATTACCGTTATTTAGGCAAATTTTTGAAAGAGATCAGGGAAATTTGTTTCTCTGGCGTAAATTATATGAAATTTTACATCGGCTTTGAAGGAAGGTCAATCTAAATTGTTGTTTTTGACGTGAATTTACATTGTGCGAGTTTTCATCACTCTCACTCACCGGCGAGGCGATAATTTACATTATTTTACAACTTAAAGTCCCTTATTCATTAAAAATTGTACCCTTATAACGGTATATTTTTCCGTTCTCCTATCCCATTCCCTAGATCAAGTCAAAAGCTACAATATCGGCCTAAGTCACTTTGCTATAGGACGCACGGTTTTTGAGATATGAGCAAAGTAAGGCCAACATTCATGATTTTTTCAATGCAGAAAAATCGACATCTGTAGGGGTTCTGGCGGCTCATATAGAATTTTTGACAGCTTATATCTCGAGAACGGTGCGTCCTACGAGGAAAAAGCAGTATACTTTTTTATAGCTCATGACTTGATCTAGAGGATGGCATTGGAAAATTTACAAAACTACCGTTATTTAGGCAAATTTTTGAAAGAGATAAGGGAAATTTGTTTCTCTGGCGTAAATTATATGAAATTTTACATCGGCTTTGAAGGAAGGTCAATCTAAATTGTTGCTCTTGACGTGAATTTACATTGTGCGAGTTTTCATCACTCTCACTCACCGGCGAGGCGATAATTTACATTATTTTACAACTTAAAGTCCCTTATTCATTAAAAATTGTACCCTTATAACGGTATATTTTTCCGTTCTCCTATCCCATCCTCTAGATCAAGTCAAAAGCTACAATATCGGCCTAAGTCACTTTGCTATAGGACGCACGGTTTTTGAGATATGAGCAAAGTAAGGCCAACATTCATGATTTTTTCAATGCAGAAAAATCGACATATGTAGGGGTTCTGGCGGCTCATATAGAATTTTCGACAGCTTATATCTCGAGAACGGTGCGTCCTACGAGGAAAAAGCAGTGTACTTTTTTATAGCTCATGACTTGATCTAGAGGATGGCATTGGAAAATTTACAAAATTACCGTTATTTAGGCAAATTTTTGAAAGAGATCAGGGAAATTTGTTTCTCTGGCGTAAATTATATGAAATTTTACATCGGCTTTGAAGGAAGGTCAATCTAAATTGTTGCTCTTGACGTGAATTTACATTGTGCGAGTTTTCATCACTCTCACTCACCGGCGAGGCGATAATTTACATTATTTTACAACTTAAAGTCCCTTATTCATTAAAAATTGTACCCTTATAACGGTATATTTTTCCGTTCTCCTATCCCATCCTCTAGATCAAGTCAAAAGCTACAATATCGGCCTAAGTCACTTTGCTATAGGACGCACGGTTTTTGAGATATGAGCAAAGTAAGGCCAACATTCATGATTTTTTCAATGCAGAAAAATCGACATATGTAGGGGTTCTGGCGGCTCATATAGAATTTTCGACAGCTTATATCTCGAGAACGGTGCGTCCTACGAGGAAAAAGCAGTGTACTTTTTTATAGCTCATGACTTGATCTAGAGGATGGCATTGGAAAATTTACAAAATTACCGTTATTTAGGCAAATTTTTGAAAGAGATCAGGGAAATTTGTTTCTCTGGCGTAAATTATATGAAATTTTACATCGGCTTTGAAGGAAGGTCAATCTAAATTGTTGCTCTTGACGTGAATTTACATTGTGCGAGTTTTCATCACTCTCACTCACCGGCGAGGCGATAATTTACATTATTTTACAACTTAAAGTCCCTTATTCATTAAAAATTGTACCCTTATAACGGTATATTTTTCCGTTCTCCTATCCCATCCTCTAGATCAAGTCAAAAGCTACAATATCGGCCTGAGTCACTTTGCTATAGGACGCACGGTTTTTGAGATATGAGCAAAGTAAGGCCAACATTCATGATTTTTTCAATGCAGAAAAATCGACATATGTAGGGGTTCTGGCGGCTCATATAGAATTTTCGACAGCTTATATCTCGAGAACGGTGCGTCCTACGAGGAAAAAGCAGTGTACTTTTTTATAGCTCATGACTTGATCTAGAGGATGGCATTGGAAAATTTACAAAATTACCGTTATTTAGGCAAATTTTTGAAAGAGATCAGGGAAATTTGTTTCTCTGGCGTAAATTATATGAAATTTTACATCGGCTTTGAAGGAAGGTCAATCTAAATTGTTGTTTTTGACGTGAATTTACATTGTGCGAGTTTTCATCACTCTCACTCACCGGCGAGGCGATAATTTACATTATTTTACAACTTAAAGTCCCTTATTCATTAAAAATTGTACCCTTATAACGGTATATTTTTCCGTTCTCCTATCCCATTCCCTAGATCAAGTCAAAAGCTACAATATCGGTCTAAGTCACTTTGCTATAGGACGCACGGTTTTTGAGATATGAGCAAAGTAAGGCCAACATTCATGATTTTTTCAATGCAGAAAAATCGACATCTGTAGGGGTTCTGGCGGCTCATATAGAATTTTTGACAGCTTATATCTCGAGAACGGTGCGTCCTACGAGGAAAAAGCAGTATACTTTTTTATAGCTCATGACTTGATCTAGAGGATGGCATTGGAAAATTTACAAAACTACCGTTATTTAGGCAAATTTTTGAAAGAGATAAGGGAAATTTGTTTCTCTGGCGTAAATTATATGAAATTTTACATCGGCTTTGAAGGAAGGTCAATCTAAATTGTTGCTCTTGACGTGAATTTACATTGTGCGAGTTTTCATCACTCTCACTCACCGGCGAGGCGATAATTTACATTATTTTACAACTTAAAGTCCCTTATTCATTAAAAATTGTACCCTTATAACGGTATATTTTTCCGTTCTCCTATCCCATCCTCTAGATCAAGTCAAAAGCTACAATATCGGCCTAAGTCACTTTGCTATAGGACGCACGGTTTTTGAGATATGAGCAAAGTAAGGCCAACATTCATGATTTTTTCAATGCAGAAAAATCGACATCTGTAGGGGTTCTGGCGGCTCATATAGAATTTTCGACAGCTTATATCTCGAGAACGGTGCGTCCTACGAGATAAAAGCAGTATACTTTTTTGTAGCTCATGACTTGATCTAGAGGATGGCATTGGAAAATTTACAAAATTATCGCTATTTGGGCAAATTTTTGGAAAAGAACAGGGAAATTTGTTTCTCTGGCGTAAATTATACGAAATTTTACATCGGCTTTGAAGGAAGGTCAATCTAAATTGTTGCTCTTCAATTCAGCTGAATCGGACTTGTAGTTTTGTCTTGAGCGGGTGTGGAAGAGGGCGTGTTCGTGGATTTAAGAAAAGTGGTAAAAGAGTAATATCGGTCGGTGATTCAATTTTGGTTTTTGGAAGGGAAGTTGCGCAGCGAAATCAAAGAGCGCTTCAACATCACGGTGATTTTGTCTCTTCAATTACGACCGTCAAAAGTTAGCTTAATGCGTTTCAACATGGTGGCACGTAGGTTTTTGATGAGCCACCCCCAGGTACCCGAAAACGACTACCACGAAGGATATCGTGACAAAGACATGAATGATCTGGTATTGGCAGACCGTCAATTGTGCGACGAGTTAGCAGAGACAGTAAGCATTCCAAAAGACCGCTTGGGTTATATCCTGCATGAAATATTGAAAAACTTACATGTGGGGCAGCATCTTGACTTGAATGAGGGGGTTATCCCCGAAACGAACGAAAAAGTATTTTTCAGACGGGTTAAAGAATTTGGATCGTCAAGTGTATCGTCAAGTGTTGAGAAATAAGTCGCGACTTTTCCGAAATTGTAGGCTAAATTCTTATCAGACCATCCTCGTACACCCGAGATCATCACATTTACGCCTCCATGCCTTTCGTTGGTCAGAAAGAATGGAAAGGTTCGATTCCAATTCGCCAACACAATGATACATTTTTCTTTTTAGAATGCGTTTTATTTGCGAATGAGTAAGTTCAATCTCTTAACATCAAACGAAGGGACCCAGGTTTGGAGAAAGACAAGCATCTGCCAAAAAAAATACTGACTGGGCCATTTTCACTGTGAATGCTTCCTTGCTTATTTTAAGTGAAACATGTAAGTTAGTTAAGTAATCACAACTATATATTTAGTAATAATATTTTTATACCTAATTTTGATTTTCTGTACATTATATTTTGCCATCTAATACAACAGGTATTTGCTCCATTTGCTCATGTAATTATGAAAACTATCCTTCTCGCATGTGTTTCATTGACAAATATGGTACACCACATCTCAACTATGAGCAGAAGTTAAAGAGGAACCCAAAGCAAATTTGGTGTTATGAGAAACAGTCTGTAGGTGTAATCTAGCAGAATACTAAACAATGGTGTCCAATTTATGCGTCTGCTTGAGAATTAATGAAAATAAAACAATAAAAAGTGTGTAACTTTTGAAATAGCTTGTTTCGTTGATTGCCATAGAACGTTGTATAAAGAATTTATTTGCAAAGAGTATCCTGAGGATTTAACACCCTTTTCAAAAATAAACACCGACAAAGTTTGTTTTCAAACAGATGCGCAATTTCTTAGTCAACACTTAAGTAAATACAAAAGTCTTCTGTGCATTTAATAACTTCCGCTGTTGTAAGTCCACCCATAAACTTTGCGGGATTAAATAACTTAAATAGAGAAAGGAGAATAAATGCGCCATCCCATACCGCCATGTACCATACATACGTAGTGAATTCTTTGAATAAAATATTTTACTTTTCATGGGCAAACTGTTACTTACCAGATAACTCAAGGGAAATATAACAAGGATAAGGCAAAAAATCAACAATTAAATCGCCATAAACAACAACATCAAATTACAATTTTACGAGCATTTATTTTTCAATTAACTCTGAAGGAGGCGCCAGTCAGTACTGCCTCCACTTCCGATGGCTCTGCTGCAGGAGCAGATAAAGTTTCACGGCTCGCACTGAGACAGACTATTCAAAGGCAGTGGGAAACATTTTTAATTATTTGTTCCTTGCACTCATTTCACCATGGACTGAATTAGTGAATTTCTGACATTAGAATGCGAAATTAAATTAATTTCCGTTTGAAGACCAACCATGCTCCTGAAACAGCCCGCTATGGGAAAACGCGAATTTAAAGATCTCCAATTATATCTACATGTTCCTGGCCACAATTGAAATAAGGGTTTTCCCCGTGCATAACCTACTTTATAATCTGTATGCTTATGTATGTATGCATGAAACACATGCGAAAACATATTCTCCGAAAGGATAGTAATTGTGAATATTTGTGAAACAGATGATGACTGAAAGTTAAAACAAAACAAAAACAAATAACAATCCTCGATGGAAATGCAATTCTTTGGCAGAGTAGATGCGAGTATCTAGATGAACTGAATTAATTGCGGCTCGGTGAACACTGCAGTAACTTAAACAGCCAACCGTTACGCAATCGCTGAATTACTTGCATTTAATTAAAAGTTAGATAAGCCATAAAAAAAGAAATTTAATAAGGCGTTGTTTGTTTTCTCGCAACGACGGTTGCAGCGCTGTCAGTCCGGTTTGTGAGTCATTAATATTTTCACTCTTCTCCATAAATTCGTAAAGCCAAGTGGCAGTGTGCTTGTGCTCCCCTGCTTGTGCATTCAAAAATCTGGGATATTCTGCGTGTAAATTAATTAATAAACTTGCGATAAGGAAATAGCTTTAATTGAAAATGTTGCTGCAAAATACAGGCAACGGGACGCAAGTGTTTAAGAGTCGCTGGTGAGCGTTGAGGTTTAGATTATGTATATGTTCAAATATGTAAGCGTGAGGAGTACAGGAAGCAAAATAGGCGGTAGGACGAATTCATCCTGGTGGAAATAGTCGACGAAAAGCTTATGGTCGTCGAACTTATGACAAGAACAGGAACAAACACGCATTGCTATGGACCATGAGCGAAGACGTGAGGTAAAAAAATTCCTAGAAACCACTTAATGTCAGGGAGGGCAAGTATTCGAGGATCCACCGTGTTGTCACGGAAATGTAAGCCAGGACTCTTCGAAGTCATAGTTTGCGCAAAGTAGGAGAACGATTGTTGAAACAACAAACATAATGCTGGCTCAGAAAAAGGGAGAGAATAGTAATTTAATATTATTTGTCATCATAAAAGATAATCAAATACAATATTAAAAATAGAGTCAACTATAAAAATGCTCCACTGTATGACATTTTCACCGGAAGGATGCTCATACAGTTCGTAATTAAAATATTAAACTATTTTCTTGAAAGGTGGGAGGTATATTTAACTAAACCTATCCGTCTCCCAAACTGCGATACAATGTCATCTCATTGCAATAAAAAATTCTTTTGTGTAAATCTGAATGTCAGAACTCTAAGAGAAAACTGTGCAGACCAGTACTCTTCTGTTTACTTCACATACAGTGGTTATTTCTAAAATCGGAATTTACCAGTCCCAAGAATATGATTCTTCTTCTTCTATCAGTACATCAAAAATAATGAAAGCTTGGCGTCTACTGTTAAAATTGTAAGTAAAATATGTTCGGCATATTTTTAACTTCATTACATACTGCTTAACTTCGTGAAAAGATTAATTGAAAAATTCAGAGAGATTGGATCAGTTGGAGACGCTAAACGTCCATAGCGTGTTACTGTTTTGTGTGGATTTTTTGCTGGAGACATCATTGGACCATGCTTTTTTGAAAATTAGACTGGTCACACAGTGGTTGTTGCTACGTTCGAAAACTGAATTTACCAATTTTTACAATTCATCTCGTTTGAATCACTGCCAATTCCCAACAGCTTCTTAAACTTTGCCGTACGGAGTCGGGATAAAACTGTAGATCCACTCATGCAAGAAAAATAGCAAGCCCAAGACGAGTGGTTACTGTAGAAGCTAAGCCCAGGTCCGACGCGGATTGTCACGCCACCCATATTACAGCTGAATCGCAATAATTTGTACCCCGATAAATCAAAACCTCAATAGTTTGTAACAAACTGCCTTGAAAAACCGCCGCCAATTCGTAAAGTGTTCATACATTTTGCTCCTCTTGTTATTTCGTATTCTATTTATAATGCAACACAAAACCTCTTGTAAATCGTAATTCGATTTTTCGTGTTGCGGCAACTGCGACAGTGTGGGTTGAACGGTATTGTGAGTCTAGCAGTACAGATCCCTATGGGCCAATGCCCTGTGCTTACTGTTTCATCAGTTCTGCTTTTCATGTACTAGAGAGCCAGGTTTTCCTAGAGAATTTATACTTGGATGTCCTAGACCACGTTCTACTAGCTAAGGACAGGAAATGTTGGTAGATGATTTATTTGAGGTGGCTTTGGGGGGCCCACTTTTTCAGAGGGTCATTGGCGCAAGCTAATTGCTTGGCCAGTTCGTCGGCAATCTCATTTCCCTCTAATTTGCTGGGGCCAGCAACCCAGAGGAGAATGATATAGCACCTGCTATTGGCCCGTTTGAGTTCTTCATTCCACAGTTGCACCAATTTAGAGGAAGTGATTACTGAGGATATAGTCCTTATGGCTTCTTGGCTGTTGCTACAGATATCTGCGGCTCTACCATAAGGGCAGAAAGTGCTAAGAAGCTTACACGTTTTTTGATCACTAGCACTTCAGCGAGGAAAATAATAGAGTGATTTGGAAGGCGGTAAGAATTGGAAATGTTGTAATCTGTCGAAACGATCGCTGAGTCTACATCGTGGTTTAACAGAAATTGGTATGCCGAGTGACTTGTCTGGCAATAAGTTTTAAGTGAGGATGGAATGATGAGCTGACATAGACTGGTGATTCTACAGAAAGCTTTGTGAATAACTACAAGTTTAATTCCAGAGTGGCTTCATGATAATAATATAATAATATGGGTGGCGCTACAGTCCGAATCGGAGCTGGGTCCAGCTTCTCAGCAACCACTCTTGTTGTGCGGGCTATTGTTCTTTTTGCGAGTGGAAGGGACCTACAGTAATTAATGCCGACTCCAAACGGCGAAGTTGATAAGCTATTTCTAGACAGAAATACTCTTTGAGCATTGTCAGTGACTCGAAAGAGGTGGAGCCGAGAATCATCAAAGGTGGTAAATTCGGGTATCGAGCCTGGCATCCTCTGCGTAGGAGTTGACGCACTTACCCACTACGCCACGGCGACCCACAGCTTCAACTTGGTAATAAGTTAGCAAATCATTTCGTCACGAACGAACCCCTTTACGAAATGGCTGCACGGATTGAACGTGATCTGGAGTATGTATTGTATGGCTCTTTATCATAAATTATACAGAGACCTATCAAAAACTAGATCTTCTTCTTCTTTAACGGCGCTACATTCCGGGGTGGACCTGGGCCTTGGCCAACGAGCATCTCCAACTGGCTCAATCATTTAGCCACATGCCTCCAATTTCGCACGCTAAGTTGTTAGATGTAGTTCTCCACTTGTGTGTGCCATCCGTTCCGCGGGACGTCTAAGCTAGATCACGACGGCTAATAATCGATTTTATTGTCAAACCAAGTGCTATCCAGTCGGAAAGACGAAATCATAATCTTTGTAGTAGTACTCCTTAATATCTTTAGTGTAGAGAAAGGGAATGAATGATACACGGAAAATATAGCGAGCAGTCGATCATAAAGAGTGAACGAGGACAGTCGACGGTGTAAAAATGAGTGGTATTGAATAAAGTATAGTTTGAAAAAAATTACCCAATTGTGTTTTTCTATGCCCACCTCTTGTTGAAGATACCACAGAGAGAACCTCACAATCATAATAGTTGACTCTCGTAAATATTTTCTTTTCTGCATGTACCATTTATTTCAGTTATTTTTAAAGAATTAAAGGAGATTTTTTTCTACATTTCCTCAATTTTTGCTTTAAATGTATCCCCAAGAGCTTGGCCGTGGCAGTAAAAATTATGAATTTGTTGTCATCTGCAAGCAAGAGAACTCCAAAAGGGGTCTTGTGATTGGTTGTGGTGTTTCTTCAACACCGAGAAGGTCTATCATATTTGTTCTCAGCAGCAAAGTATTTGTTTTTGGATTAAAACAACTTCTCGAAAGATCCATCTCTCATTACCGTCGGTAAATTTTCTTGAGCCCCTTGTTCTTGGTTTATTTTCAACCATTTTTTTTTCTATTTATAAATATCTTTTAAAGACACTAGTTAACAATGAAAAACGCTCACTCGTACTAGTACGAAAAATATAATATTTTTGCTCAGATCACTACAGCAACACGATGACAGTGTTTTCACTGTTCCATCAAAATACTCCCTCGATAGAGAAACGATACCAAGGAAAGCAGCAATGTTGGCAGGCAGCTGCTGGTCGCTTGTAAGAGTGACACAAAAGTCTTCCTTTCTCAAAAAACAACAAAAAAAAATAAATTCTTTGGTAAATTAAAGGTTCAGTTCTTAAATTCATAAACATTTTTTTTTACTTTTGTTTTACTAATGTGACCTGGCTCCTCTATATACTTTTCATCATTCTGTAAGCTCCAACGATTACGAATCACATAATCTTATTTTAGATTAAATAGTAAATGTTTTAGTTCTAGTTGTGTGCCTATGGCTGTTCTTGGCGTCTGCACAATTTCCTCAATCCTATTGTTCATTAAACGCGTTAATGAGAATAAAAAGTAATGAATTACAAGGTTCCTTACTTCTTTTGAAGTATCTTTGCCCATTAACAACACGCTTTACTTGGTTAAATAAATAAAGTGCATAACCATAAGAAAAACTAATTGTTAACATTAAAGTTAAAAGTTCAAAAACAAGGAAATTTGTTGTTGTTTAAAATGAATTTGTAAGAATAAAAGTAATGGTGCATTTTTATATTTGTATAAAAAAGAGTTTTTATACTTTTCAGTTAAAGAAGCTTGCGTATTACTTGCGTAATACTTTTTGGGCACAACACAACAACAATTCTCTTGTTTTTTAATTAAGTTAATACCGAAAATCCAATTTTAAGGTTCAGCGCCGCATGTAGCTAGTAGGTGGTTAAGGATGAATGTGTTAAAACGGTAATCAATATTAAACAATTGTTGAAAATATGTACCAAACTTTCTTTCTGCATGAATCCAACCTTTCTCTCCTTAAAATAAATTCTGCATCGCACAGATGTATTGTACAAAAGCGTACACCCACATTTTAATTATTTTTGAGGGGACGCGGATATATTTTCAATCTGACTGACTGCAATGACGTGTAAAATTGATTTTGGGCAAACACGTTTACAACAGATTTCGAATCAATTCCAAATAAATCTAATTTAATCTACTGAACGTTAATTGATTTTGTTTCACAATTCCGGCAGTCCCACATTTTTTAATTATTGGAATTTTATCTTATTTGTGTTTGCATGTAAAAGGCATCTGTGCATTGGCCTTTTCTGTGCATTTCATTAGAATAGAAAACATCTCTCTCAATAGTATAGGCAACGCAAAATAATAAAGCTGAACTAATTTAATGTAGGCAAATCTTTTATGAAACTGCGTTCAAAATCGAATATTCATAAGTCAGTTGATTGTCTTTCGATATTTTGCCACGTAGGGTAGAAGAATTATGTGTATTCGTACAAATCGAAGTACAAAAGTAGCCACGAATTTACTGCTCGTATGTATTTTTCATGTAAAATGCCCTAAGTGGATGTCATAAAAACTAACTTCCCGTCAAATGAATACTTACTATAGTCGCATAAAGTTTTCCGCTTAGATTGTAACCCTTCAGCAAAACAGATTCCATAAGCAATCCAATCAAAATCTGCGCTTAAGGATTCTCTTAAACATATCAAAATCTATCTCAGCTCAAGGCACAGCTCATTGGGTTTGGGATGGAAAGGAAAATAAATGTACTACTTACACGATATTTGGTATTTCCCCCTTATGAATTTGTACCTTTTGGGATATAATGGAATCCGCAAAATCAAAATATCACATAAAACCAAATTGAGCACGAGATTCCCCCCATTATGTCAGGTCTATTGGTCACTAAATCCGAGGTCAACCAGGGAAGGGTTGCAAAAACCAACAAGAAAAAAAAAAAAGAAAACTACATCGTATACCTCGATCAGAACCATCAGCAACACATGAGCGATGCTCGCCGCAAATTGCACTAACAATAATGTGATACAGCCAAATGGTCAATTATTAAATAAAGTGGTACTGGTCCAGCGACCATGTTTTGTTCTAAATCGCATTGGCGCTTAGGCAGTCATCCATAAAAGCAAAAGGCACAGCCATCGCCATGGGTCATACCGATGATGTTGGCGTTCGTTGATGGTTTCTCGTCTAACCCTTCACTCAAAGGCAAAACCAAAACGATATAAATCAAAGGATTTGCGTTATTAAGTGGTTAGCTGCCAACAAACACAGCAAACGACCACATACACACACGTGGAACGTCATGCACAAATATGTATAAAATGAATGAAATGGCTTACCAAGTCCCTTCCTGCGCTGACGTAGCTCTCCAATGGGCTACATGGACGAAGTTTATGTCCTCCGATGCTTGTTATGGCAGTGTGATCGCATAATTTTGGTGTTTCGTAGTCATAAATTTCCAACATAAGCCGTCGTTTGTTTTTTCCAATGCCGCCACCGCTGCTGGAGCCTGCCACCGCTGTCCCACTGGTGCCAACGCCAACAGTTGCGCCACCACCCGTGGCAATTCCCCCCTTATCCGTCACTGCTGCATCTTTGGAGTTCTTATCAAACCGATTGTTGGCAATGTAGTTGAAACTCTCCTTGACGCCTGTCAGCCCATTGCCTGTGGCCGCACCACCCGGGAACTTCTGGTGCTGCTGCTGCACATAACCACCATACTTGTTCTCCTGGTTGAATATGCTCGACTGTGTCGGCCCGTATATGTAAGTGTCTACCGGGTTCCAGGCATTGTCTATGTTGACGCGAATGTTCTTACCGAACTTTGGATTCTGCGGACTGTAGTAATAGCCGCCGTAATTATTTGTTTGGTTAATGACATTGTTGTTGTTGTTGCCGTTTGTATTTGTGTTACTGTTAATGCTTTGGTATTTACTTTGCTGCGAAGACGGTGATAAAGTTGTCGTTGTTGTCATCTTTATTGGTACGTATGTCCCATAGCTGTCCCACATTCTTAGTCTTGTTATCCAAGGAGGCAGGTCGGCCTATATCGTCACGTCGGTTACAAAGACCACAGCAGCACCCAGTATTTATGCACGTACATGGAAAAGAAACAGAAATAAAAAAGAAGCGTTTTGTTATTGTTGAAATTATTATTTTCTATCGCATTGTTGGCTTTACATTAGATGTATGTGTACATAGTTTTTATTTTTTTTTAGTTTCACATGTTACTTTACAATTCACACAATATCTAGCACCAAGCGTCAGACGTAAGCCCACATACGAAGCGGTGGAGTTGGCTCCTGTTCAAGTGACAGGCGACTACAATACACCAAACAATACTAACAACTTTCCACATAGCTCACAATGGAAAAGTTCTACCACAAAGAAACGGAGAAATGCAAAAAAGGGGCAAAATGAAATGTTACGGAACAGAATAAAAGCATTAAACTCCATGCAGCAGAAGCTTTCCCTAGATGATGGATAATATGCACAAGTACACAGCACATACGAGACACAGCATGAGCGCATAATGTCTTTGCTATAGTGGGATGTGGGAGAAACATGCGATGGGGAGGACGAGAGGAAACTGGGCAGACTTAGAGGTAACTCACCCTTCCTAGTGTGTTATTATCATGTATTGCTTGCTGGAGTATTTGCAGATTGTAACTTGTAAATGATAACCAAATCAGGTCGCCAGGATATCCATGGAAGTGGTAGGTGCATGTCGTATTTGGCGGAAGTGTATGACGGGGACTAACAATCCGACCCATCCTGCCGCGACGAGAAAATAGCACATCATCTGTGGGAATAAAAAGAGAAACATGAATGCGAATAGTAGTAAATGAAAAGTCGAGATTTAACAGATCATACTCAAACTCGGTGCATACAAGTAAGTGTAAAAGTTTTTCAATGCTTTATTTTGTTCGTATCTACATCAGCCGTCGAATGAGAGTATGGATGCGAACTCAATTGGAGCTTTGTACTTTTTACAATTACCATGGTATAATAAAGTATTGGATTCGCAATGTGCTGTGGGCTTTTACTGCAACAGTTCCTTAATTTATTAAGTTTAATAAATGGTTTTTGGTTTAAGCATTATCTCACTTAGGGCTTCAGACAAAAGAGATTCTTATTACCAGACAATAAAACTTGCAACACATTTGTGTACATAAATGTTGCAATTAGAGTTTGTGATTTTTAGGCGACTAGAATATCTAGTATTTTGTTATAAGATTTTTATATGAGGCGTAGGAAGCACGGTCAGTGAATCCCAAATGATCGCAGAACGTATCGTATTATTCAAAAATCAAGTACAGAGGGATAGTCTCAGCTGGTTCCTTGTTCATCGACGAAATTAAGAGACTTTTTGACACCTATTCGTGCATTTTTTCTGTCAACGAATTTTAAGGGTTAAGAGAGGTAGAGTCGGAGTCTCTATACTTCTTTGTTTCTGCTATTTATATAGGGTCATCATATTCATGGTCTGTATTCGATATCTCTGTAGATAACCTTGCGGACAATTTAGAAAAACTGTGTAAGCTTATTGAATGGAAAATATTGATGGAAGATCCTAGAGACATGAGATTCCTGACAATTTGATAATAAAACGATTAACGATACAACCGAACTCTGTCAGGCAACTGCTGCGTTCCATCGCTGACGGTCCTGGGCATTCTGCTTCCAGTCATCAACATCTAGTTGTCTTGCATCCGTGATGACTGAGTGTTTATTCTGGAGGTTAGATCTTCCTCTCCTTCTCGAACAAGGGGGACTATCTTTGCTGGAGCATTGTTGTCCATGCGCACGAAGTGACCGAGCCAGTGCAATCGACGGATTTTTGGTATAGCTCGTAGAGTTCGCGGTTATTTCTTCGCATCAACTCGCCTTCCTTGCAAACGGGACCATATATATATATATATATATTTTTTTTTTATCATGGGTTGGTGTGAACCTTCTATAAGACAGTTGATACCCGTGTATTCATAGTAGTGTCAGATTTTTACTGACTAAACCACCCTTCCCATTGTTTTTGTTGCTTACTACAACTAGGTTTCCCTATACAGTAGTCTCATCTTCATTATTTGTAAGCGTGAGGCAGGTAGATTTTCGATAAAGTCACCTGCTATAACCGTTTATAGCGACCTGTACTCATTGCACTAAATCGAACGGTTTCATTCGTTGGAGACGGCGTAAGAGGTTTCTCATGTCCAGTGTTTGGAGTATGGCATGGTTACAATGACCATGAAGTTGAATTCTTAAGTTCCTCTCGAAGTTTTTTATATCTTCGTCCACGGTTGCGATCCCTAGATCTCTCTAAGTATATCATTCATTCGTAGATACCAGGGAGCATTCACGATAGCTCTTATAACTTTGTTTTGTAATGACTGTATGAATTCTCTGTTACTTGCTTTAGTGCAAACCCAAAGTTATATACCGTAGTTCCACACAGGCTTTAGCACTTGCTTATATATAAGCAGTTTGTTATACGCGCATAACTTGGAATGTCGTCCGAGTAGCCAGTGCATTTCTCTATATCGATTCACAAGTTCGTCACGTTGTTTCTTTACGTGCGCCTTCCACTTAAGCTTAGCATCCTGCGTCATCCCGAGATATTTGAAGGCACCAATAATCAGCTCTGTCGTTTTGCTTAAGGTCCAGCTTTCGTCTCCATATAGAAGGATTGTTAAAATAAGACTGTTATAGAGAATGATTTCGGTCCTTCGAGTCAGGAGTATTGAACCCAGTTGTTTTGACAAGCCGAAGTAACAGCGGTTGCAAGAGCTATTCTACGTCGGATCTCCACTGTCGGTTATGGATATCACGAGTTCACAAGACTAATTCAGCCTTTATTTTGAAGTTACTTGAACATTCATGTTATTTTTCCTCGACTAAAACCTACAAGCGGTCGGTGTAATTGTTGTTGACTCGATTCACAATGTGTGCATTTATTCCGGCAATAGCGTTTCGAATGTTGCCTGCCATCAAGCTCGTCCAAAGTTTTTTTGGTTTTAGAATAGATGAAGGACTTGACGTTAGCCCAAGGAAAAAACTCGAGTGGAGTTAAGACAATTGATTCGGACGATCAATTGATGAAGGCTCGCCGTGAGATGTCTCATTAGCCTAATTCTCTTTTAAATTTTCAAGCGTTGCGTAGGTTTTATGCCAATTAGCGCTATCTTCTAGAAACCAAAGCTCGGGTAGAAAGTTGGCATAGATCGCTTTATACCTGAGACCATTGACGGAGAGTGTCTTCGTCCTCATTTCGAAAGAAATAAGCTCCAATGATGCAATCTAATAACGACGATTTGGCTTGTTGACTTTACCGCTGAGCCAGAAAATGATTTTTTGCAAAGAATCCGCCAAACTTGAGGCGTCTACTGTTGTCTGTCTTCAATTCGTGCCTCATCATTATCATATTCGGAAGTAGGCCCAAATGTAGCCGGTAAATAAGCCTGGCTGATTCCCTGACGATGGCCAATTCAGTTGATCGGCAACGAAACGACATTTCTTGGGCTGCTCCGATGTAGATCGCTTTGGTGGCTTCTTAATTTCGCAAAAAGTTCTGCCTGGTTGGTGGCTTAATAGAGTGAACTTACGCCCAGACTTTTCCACAGCGAGATGAATTTCGTACACACTGTAGCCATTGTGATGACAGGCCTCGAATACTGTAGGTCCCTTCCTCATAAGAGACAACACGAGTGGTTGTTGTTGAAGGCTGTAGAAGCTAGACCCTGGCCTAATATAGTAGTAGTAGCGCCACCCATATTATTATTATTATTATATAGTCCAGTATAACAAGTGAATTTTTAACGAATACATCGGTCATTCGTTTGTTTCGTGTTTTAATTTTTTCAAACGCATTATTGTCTCTATAAATGTATAAACGAAAAAAAGAGTTGACTCTCGATATAACGAATGTTACCGTAGAGAAGAAGGACACAACTTGTGTTGAGTGTAGATTGTGAATGGCTGCGTTCAAAGCTCACGAAAGCAAATGCGATTTATTTTTGAAGGTGAATCCAAAGATTTATTGTTCGTGGTTTATATTAGGTATTTCTGTATTACCTTTTTACTTTGAATAGTTTTCTGTTAACGTTATTAATAAATGAAATAAATGAATGAAACATTTTAATGTTGTGAGTAGAAACAATATTCGTACATTTATTTAACGTTTCGTACAAGGGAAATTTGCTCGATATTACGAAGTTTTTTAACGGAAAGTTTTGGATATCACATCATTCGTTAAACTGGAGGAGTAGGCCATAGCAGCAACAGCAGCTTCGACAGATTGTTCGTGATGTCTTTATGAAGCTACCTTTAAGTTCGGATGTAGCATCAAGTGATTACCATATGTTCCTGTCGATAGCTTTTTATTTTGCTCAAGAGAGGATTGTGAAACAGTATATGCCACAACGAGTAAACATGCTTCTTTCGAACTTTTTCTCAGAATTTTGGAGGGAACACTCCATTTGGTGTGAATATAAGCAGACTTCGTTAAGCTTAACGAAAACTGTCATTCTCATATAGTTGAGTGTTGCCTCCGTTCGACCTTTTCCAACACTTGAATAAGTTGAGTGTGCATTGGAGGTAAGCTCAGGAGTAAAAAAAAAGTAAAAAAAAGGAAAAGTACTGTTTCGGAAGGGGAATACTTTGATGTAATAACTGAAAAACCTTCCAAAAGTGGAAATCTGGAACGGAAGAAGGTGACAAATTTTATCAGTGCTTGCCAAGCTCCACATAGGTTGCGTTGGAACTTGTGGAAGAATTAATTCATCCATACATTCGCTTTTGCACATACATGTACACAAAACCTTCCAAACTGTGGCTCTATGAATCCCAATGTCCTCAACAAATCCAACTTTAAAAGATTACCAATGTATCTATTCTAGGTATGGCAACACCACAAGTTCTTTTAGGAATATCATTGAGGAACTGATTGCTTAAAATTGCCATGTTATGAAATTCGATTCTATGCTTGTTTTTGAAGTTATTCCCTGTGTCCCTCAATTATAGCTCTCTGTTTTTCGCGTTTGCATGTTTAAAAATATTAAAACGTATTCTTTTCACAGAACTTTATCCACCTTTGCACCCAGACTTAAATTTCAAGAACTCTAGTTTCCAAACGTCAAATTGAAGCAAAGAACCTACATCTGAGGAAAATTTTTGTTCGCGCCAAATTGAGTGTTCCCTTTAAAGAAAACACTTCCCTCATAAGTGTTCACTCGGAGTGTTCCCTTAGTTCTTATTTTCACCGTCTAATAACTACAAGCCAGGTATTTACATTTTAACCGTGTTCTCGTGATACAGAATTTTACAGATAAAATTTGTACATTTTAAACCAACATTAATAGGCAGTAACTATTAAGTATACAAACTCCAAAAATCGCCTTAAGCATTCAAGATCAAAAAATCGAATAATATATCAATTCAAACCTTGATAAATCGTTGGTTCAGATATGTCAGTGATGGCAAAACACGACTGGGATAAACGTGTGTTGGAATGAATGTAAAATCTGAACGAATTTACTCGGACTTGAATGAAACTTGGTCGTTATTTTATTTATATTCTGGATTACGTTTTTCTTTTTCTCGACATCAGAATGTGCACTTAAATTTTTTTTAGCACGCTTTCAAAAAAAAAAACGAGAAAAACAGTACGGGACCCTCGAGGCTGGAGTACAAGTCGCACTTGACCGCTTTTTTTAAAATTAGGAATCAAAGTAAACACTGAGGTTAAACGATTATATACAATATGTGTATCCGATCACAAACATGTGTGTATACATAAGTCGTGCATGAACCACCCAAAATATATACTGGTGGTAACCGCATGGAGGTCATTGCGATACGATAAGTCCGTAAATTGAATCTCGTGGTAAAGCTGCATTTGTTTCTGACATTCCACTCTTAACCGCATGTTGCCGACCCTTTTAATTGCAGTGGCAGCTTGTATGGTTGAACGTGCAAATACGTGCATCTATAGCATGTACATATGTATCCGCACCTATTTGTATTAAATTGAATCTTTGACAGGTGAAATGGTGTAGTTCCACTTGCAAAAGCAAAATTGAGTTTTATCGCAACTTATAACTAGGCACTTAATCTTAACCAGCCACATAGAAATAATCCGTACTCAAATGAACAAACTTCACAGTTGTAATATGAGTTATTAGATCAGAAATTTCGTCGTAATAAAACTCATTTCTCCCCAATGCGACGGGGGATGCACACAACACTCACACATATCCCCTTGACGATGCACTTTTTACATTGTCAGCTCGAGGGAATTCAACTCAACTGTCGAGAAATAATTTTGCTGAGTGAAATATTTTCACTTTAATCCACCCCAAAGGATTTCAATTTGTCGATAACCTGTCACGATTTGAAATGTGATAAAATCAGCAAGCTAACGCTTCTCTGAGGGAATGTTATACCCATATTTTATTTATATACTAAG
This sequence comes from Eristalis intricaria, assembly GCA_964034865.1. Lineage (NCBI taxonomy): Eukaryota > Metazoa > Arthropoda > Insecta > Diptera > Syrphidae > Eristalis > Eristalis intricaria. The sequence continues at coordinate 32,949,516 of OZ035875.1, forward strand.
TTACGTGTAGAATGTATGTGTATGCCCAAGGTGGTTTTTTAACGACAGAACTCGATATCAATTGAAGTAGACAGTTGAAATGCGCTATCGGGTGTCATTCCCCTGACGCGTCGCTTCGTTCCTTGAAATAATTCAAACTGCCATCGCTGCCACCTCCATGGAGCCAACATCATCTTGATCCATGGACCAAGTTTTGGTTTGCTCGTGTAAATTTCTCGCGCTTCCATCCATAATGCAACAAAAAAATCAATACCACGCTACGTTAGCATGTGTGTCTGACACTAATGACACATTGCGCTCAGGGGTGTGTATCTAATCCCAAAACACCTACGAATCTCGATCGCTCGCATCCAGTTTCAACCGAGAATAATGTCATAATTCAATCGAAGATACATCATTCCCACACCGCTGCGCCGACCCGTCGCCACCGCACCGTTGTCTGGGCTGTGGTGTGCCCTGGAAACCTATGCTTTTATTACCCGATTTTGTTTTTGCCAAACCAACAAACACACATGTATACACACGTTCGCACACACGTGGCATGTGAATATTTATCTAAAGAGTGGGAGCTGGGTAGCATCCGGATACCACCCAAAATCCATTCTTCATACTTTCACGTACGATATGAAGCATTTCCGGACGCCAAAGCAGCTCAAGCGAAAAATAACGTGGCCCGTTGAAACAAATATGAATTTATTGAAGTTCGACCACAATGACGGCCAGAGCTACAACTAATCAAGATAAGATTTCACGTTATAGAGCGAATTCAAAGCGAATTAATTCGCTCTGAAAATTTATTGCTTGGCACGGTTTATTGGGATTCGGATTGGGATTGGGATTGCCCATGGGTAGTTGCTTTTGTGGTAGTTGATAGGTAAACCCCACGAGAAATGTTTTATTGTTTCGTTCGTTTTTTGCGCAATCCACAGTTAACCAAACATAACGGAATATTTTTCCAAACATACATATGCACATAAATGTATGTAGTTATCAGCAAATGATTCGAATTCAAGCTGAAGAAGCAAAACATCGCTCCTCACGCTCAAGCTTGATAAACAATAGTTTTTGCTGAGTTTTATTTTTTTCTATTTCTTTTCACTTGTGCTCCTTTCGATTGCAGCGCAGAGGATCTATGCACATCTAAACAAGCAAGTCTTGTATTAATTCACACTGTACCGGATGCTTCAACACGGGAACAATGGTTTTGCACCTATCGCCCATGAATGTGTGGTGATGTGCCGCAGGGCGGCGGCGGATGTGGATTCTCTATCGAATTGCAAGGGATTTCATTCCGGATGAGCCATGGAGCTCATAAATAAATCGTATCAATAAACATGTTTTCGAATTATATTGAATGTCAGTCGGAAACCGAAAAAGGTTTAGGATTAATGCATCCATACAAATTTATGTATGTCCTACACTTGTACCTACTAAATTCAAACTGACATGTACCTTTAGCTATTGCATTGTCCTTTGTCTATTGTGCTTTGTGGGGTAGTTAATTGGATACAGTTTAAACTTAACATGGCCATTCATGCCTTACTGACTTAATTTCCGAAGGTATATCCTTCGCTCGACACAGGGTGCAAGTTAAATGATCAAAACGATTTAAAATTCAATTTGAAGCTAAATGAGAGCGATGAATAAATTAATCGAAAAATAAATAATGGCATACGCCCCCCCTCCCCCCTCCCCCACAATGTAAATTGTTATCAGCCGCAGTTTATTTAATTAAAATATGTAAATGTAATTTAGAGTACTGTATAAAATGTTTGATTGCTCTACTGGCATTTCTGCTCAATTTATTGTTTGCTTACCAACTATGTCAATTGGGGGCAGTAATTTTATTATTGTAACCAACACAGTCCAGGCCAAGCACTTGGTTTATTTTGCAAAAAATTACCCAAACGCTGTGCGACAAAATTGTGTTTATTTAACATGTTTAATCGCCTCGTTTGTTGTTTTCAATTATGTACCATTTCAAGCATTCAATCTGAGTGGTCACCTAGAAGTGGGGTGGGTATGATGAAGACTTTTCTCGTGCTTTTAGTTTAATTAAAATTATGTGCTTATAATTTTCTGATCACTGTTGTTCGATTTCTCCGCCTTGTTGCCCTTTCTGGGTAGAAAAACATTTTTAGTATAATTTTTCTTAAGAAAATGTAATTCCGTGACTTTAAACCCGATATCGGACTATTAGCCGGGTTCAAAACAACGTTGGAAAATGTCAATTTAAATAAGGAAAAAAATGGTTTGAATTATTAGAATATGGTCGGGATTCGATATTTTCGAAGTATTATAAATATTGGTTGAATTCTCTTTACCAATACAATTTATAAAGAATTTATTGGTGGGATTTGCAGTTCCACCTTCCATACCAATGGTTAATTGCTTGAAGGCACTACCTGTTTTACAACAAAGGAAATGAGACCAGCACTTAATTTCAAACTCACGCTCAGTTTGCTTAGACTAAGCATACCTTAACTCAGGTCGATCGTTCGGCATCATAACCGGACACTGTGCAATTGGAATTATGGTGAATTTTGCAGAAACTACAAATAACCTAATCTGCTCGTGTAGCGCTCTGTGAAGCCGTAGGCACTTACATCTAAGGGTGTACTACTTCAATGATCTTAATGAGCTAAATGACATCAGCATTAGTCAGTAAATAGCTTCGTCACCAAATTACCAAACCACCTGGTTATAATGGTAATAATCCGCCTGGTGTCACAACGGGCCTTCTTTGGGCTAAGGCTGTCTTATGCACCCAGGCGCTAAAACCTAAGATAACCTAACTTATGAGGATTTAATCAACATTCCCCAATGTGGATTGACCTTTCGGACTATCGCTTAGAAGTGAAGACATGAACGTAACGTAAAGAAAAAATGTTTGGTTTTTTTAAAACCTTTTGGAGTTTTAATTGCTCACTGAACCTCAAGGAGGAAATATCTGTAATGGATGGATGTTTTGAAATTTTTTTTTTATATTTTGTATTTTTTTGCTCCCTCTCGACATGGAAGAGATACAGTAATGGTTTTTTTTCTTTTTATCATGCTATTGTGTTTTGGTGTTAATTGTTTATATTATTTATTATATAAATTGTTTTTTTTTTCAATTTTAGTGTTCGGATAAAATTCCATACCGGGACAAATTGTAACATTTTAAGGACACCATTTCAAGTAGCACCTATGGAAATAAAGCCTCATTAAAAGACAGATCATCAAAATCAGCTACATTAAGCGATACACGAGAGAAGGGAGCACTATTAGAGGAGAAAATCAAAAAACAAAAATCAGTAAAACAAAAAATGTTTTACATTCTTCATCCGAATAAGACCAAAATGAAAGCAAATCTTTTGTTTTGTTTGTCAGTTTGCCAGTTAAGAAATATCAGTTAGTTGTCTGCATTAACATTTCGGAAGACGACTCATAATTTTTCTTTTCTGAAAAAATAAAATTACAACGTATCTCGGCTTATGTTACAACATGACCCCCCTAAACTGCCATAGCGTTTGGCCCATATGTATTATTGTTGCAGCTGCCAACAGGACTTTTTTTCCTTAAAATTGTACCCGAAGAAATGTTGATATTTTGTGATAAATTTAGTTTTTCCACGCCAACATTTTTTGCAAAGCAGGCACTTTGAAGAAGCTCTTGGTCTTCTTTTGTGTGCGACGTTTGGCCCTGTTTGCGTTGACGGTGTTTGGGATAACGAGCCAGCCACGAACTGTACGGGCTGTACAGCAACATGAGTTTAATCTGGCGTTTTCGTCTCCAACGCCTAAGATATCCAAGCCATGGAGAGCGCATAGAAAACACTGCTTGGGGAAGACGATCCAGCCACGAATTGTACGGGCTGTACAGCAACATGAGTCTAGTCTAGCGTCTTCGGATCCAACGCCTTAGATAGCTAGGCCATGGAGAGCGCATTGAAAACACTGCTCCAGCCCGAAGAGTCTTTGACTCCTAACACATGGGACGCCCACGGAACCCATGGCGCACGCAAGTATAGAATGACCTAAGCCTTGGCGTACCAAACTGGAGGTAGTTGGGTAGGCTTGTTTGTTCAGACCCAAGTCCAGCCCAGATTGTATCATCGTTAGAAGAAGGAACACTTGCAATATACATATGTATGAATGTGACATAAGCAGGGATAGGATTCTTGCCAAGTCTGCCTATTTTTCTGGTTAATCGGCGGACAGTAAGGATTTTAAACAAACACGTTCCATGTCTTCTTGATTCCAAATATATTGGTTTTTTATTTTGTCTATTTACCGTTATTCCCTTTTTTTGCCTTTTTGCGCCGTGTTGCTGTTTTCTGCCTTTTTTGAGTAGTTTAATATTTTCTTAAGGTTCGTGCACTAAAAAATTCTAGAAATATCTACGTTTCCTTGTACATACATATATGTACATATATCTGCTCAATATGCTTCTTACTCATACTACGTGATACGCAAACTTAAATTTTTAGATGCACAAAAAGAACAAACTGAGGACTGGTTAAATCGAAATCCATTAGAGTCGACGGACAAACTCACATTTTTCCACCGCCGATCCACATTTTGGGATTTTAGTCGACACACAAAAAATTGCTTTTTAAAGACTTACAAAGAAAAATTTCCTAAAAAGCTCTTGGTAGTTCCATGCTACTATAACTAAATGAATGCGTATTTGCGTCCTTTTTTGCCTTTTTCGCCGAATATTCGGATGCTTAACGAAGTGATTAATTAAAGTGTCTCTTTCTTCCAGACGATTTTCGTGGAATCCCCAAATCTATAACTGGAATAATTTTTAAGAAAAGCAATTCAATCCAACGTTAAGGGATATCAAATAATAGCATATCTTCTTTGAAGTTCCACAGTTAGACCAAACAAAAACAATATGCTATTTCGCAATCGACATACATACAGACATATACCAAATTATTTTCTGCTCATGTTTTAGCAGCTCAATCCCATAATAATTACAATGGGTTTCGACTGTGGAATCTAATAAACGTGAAAAATGTTTGTACAACATTGAGACAATACTTATAACAGTAATGTGGGAGGCGTTTCACTCCGGTGTGGAATTGGGCTTAGGTTCTGATGCAAGCAGCAAGATGAACTGCAGCTTATTGTTGACTTTGAGATTTTGAGAGCATTGATATTATGAGAGGTGGAGCCGTGAATTATGAAGGTTTTTGGGTTGAAAATTTAACCTACTACCTACTCACTACGCCTCATAGTTTATTTAATCAAAAATTACATTTCAGTAATATGACACTCTCTTATTACCTCATTTTATATTATTGACAACGACAAATACACATTATTTATTCCTCAATTGGTTTCAATATCTTTGTGATAATTTCTTCTTCAATGTCTTCATCGAAGGCAGCCTTGAAGCAAAAATGTACAAGATTAATTCAACGATATCTTACCCAAAACAATAGCACCATGTTGACGACCTCGCATTGAATTATGGACGTACGCCAAATGATTCTCTCTTAAAATGAGAATGCTGGAGCGTGTGTACGGTAGCATGTGCTTAAACCGTACGCAAGTAGCTTGTAGATTATAAATAAATACAGCGGCCAATATGAAGTGTCTCATTTTCTTGAATGCCAACATATAAAATTTGATGCTAGTGGGCCGAGAGAAATCTATCTGTATGCTATGTATTCTGTACATATACTTATTTAAGATATCTGTACAATAGAATCTCGGAAAAATGAACAATTCTATGAGATGAAAGTTGAACGAATCTGTAAGACAACTTTCTTCCTGGTGACAGTCTACCATAGAGCAGTTTTTCGTGAAACACTACTAAATAAGTCTGTTTTTATACATTTTATATAGATTTTTTCTTTTTTGTTGCTTTTTTTTATAAAGGCTCATGTCGCTGTGCAGCCCATACAGTTCATGGTTGAATCTTCTTTTCAAAGAACCATCTACAGGGTGAAAGATTGAACGCAGCAATTTTTTCTCGAGGAGGTCAAGGGCTTCTTCATCTGCTTTTGAGATCGTTGAGGCTTCCGCACCATAGACCAGAACAGAGATAATCAATGTGTGCAGCCTGGTCCTTCGACAGAGGGCTCAACCACTTGATTCCAAAGAAACATCGTCTGGCAAGAGTTATTCTACGTTTAATCTCGGTGCTGATGTTGTTTGTACTGTTTACCGCGACCCGAGGTAGACGAAGTCCTTCACTACCTCGAAGTACTAGCTGCCCAAGGTAATGTTCTGGCCGCATCGTCGAAGTTGTGCGTCCTTTCTCGATGACAGTATATGCTTCGTTTTGCATTCGTTCAACGATATAGCCATTTTGGCTGCCTTCGTTTCAATCAGCAAACGCTTTTCATTGACGAGTCGATGTGTTCTGCCAATCACGCCAATGTCGTCCGCGGTTGCTAGTAGTTGTACGAATTTTTGGAAGGTAGTCCCTATTGTGTTGGCGTGTGAGTTATGCACGACCTACTCATGAATGATGTTAAAAAAGCCAAGTGACAGCGCGTTGCCTTGTCTAAAACCTTTTTTAATATTGAAGGTCTCGGTGAATTCGCTTCAGACCTTGGTTGATCAGCGAGAATTCTCTATCGTCATCCTGTGCAATGTGTCAAACGCCCGGTCAGAATTAGACAAGGATTTGTACAGTTCGTCTCTATGCACGCTGCCATATGCGGCCAGGGAATCGACATATCGATGGTGCGGATTGCATCTCTTGGGTTTCTGCCAGGACACTACGGCAATGTGAAGATTTGGTCGATGATGGACATCTCGGCCTGAAACCGCACTAATAAGGCCTAGCAAACTCAAGTACAAGATAAAACACATGCCTTTAAATCACGCATTATCGGTACCCTTTCGAATGTGTCTTTGAAGATGTTATAATCCTGATGATAACCAAATTAAGTACCGGCATATCCCTTCCACAGCTATAATATCTTCTTAAAAATGTAAATGTAAGCCGACACTAAGCCCATATGGTAACATAAACGCATTTCCAGACATCATAAATTCAAGCTGACCGCCGGAAAATCATTTGATTAATATGCATGACTCAATCAAATTGAATATTTCGCATAACTTCCCGGCGATTGATACAACATTATTTGGCCGGCTAAGTGGACGCGATAATAAATAAAATAACTGTCCCAGTTGCTATGGCTGTGGCAGTGTACACATAAATTCTGAACAACGCTCATTTTTAATTGATAATTGAAATGAATAAATGTTCAGCGCGGTTTCCAATTAGATGTATTATATTTGTATTTTGCTTTAGTGTCCCGTTCCCTTCGAAAGGGCAGCAAAGGATTGCCGGACTGGCAGAGGGTGGAATTAGGCAAAATACGAATGGCTTCAATGTTTCATATGTTTGAATTGAATTGACTGAATTTGAGCTATTTCGGGATTATATTTAAATTTTCGTGTAAATGCGCTTGAGTATACATGTAACTTCCAAATAGCAGAATTATTTTGATTCGGTGAAATATTTTCTCCGAAAAGATGATTAAATATATGTAAACTTCCATAGGAATTGTGTTTGAAAGAGATTACTTGGAATTTTGAATAATATGATTGACTTGTGTTATTAAAGTTATGCTCATTAGTTCCTTATAAATATTTTGCTGAAAAGAGCATAATGTTAAGGGAACTTATCAGTTATCATGTTATTGTACAGGGTGCCCTTTTTGTGTGGTGGGGGTGTATGATATTAATGCCTTTGCATTTTTGGTGGGGCACTTTAAGTTGAAATAAAATACAGAAAATGATATTTATATCCATGGAATTGAATTTATTTGACAAATAATTTGATGACATTAAAGTTTGAATATGATTTAGGGGATATAGGTTATTTTGACACTTACAGTTGTTTCCCGCTGAAATCTCGACAGAAAGTCAGAAATGAATCGGCTTACGCTTGAACAACGTTGGGAAATATTGAAATCTTATTTCCAATGTAAGTGTTGCGTAGCCCAAAATAGGCGTTTATTGAAAAGAACCTTTGGCCGAAATGAAGCACCCGCGACTATTGTACGCAAGTTGAGCAAAATCTTCGTGAAATCGGGCAGCACTGATGGTCGCCGTCGTCATACGTCATAGCATCATTGGACCTTTTTTCAACAGTGGGCTTTATAGATCCATGTTAAACGACTTTTATTTTAATGAAATTGAAGACAGGGTTTTGAACTACTTCTGGTTCATAAAGGACGGCGCGCCATGCCACACAGCCCATACCACAATCAATCTTTTCCATATCGTGTTATCAGCTCTCTTTACGATGTCAGTTGGCCGCCTCGGAGTTGTGGCCTCAAGGTCTTAGAAAACTGAGTTGACAGAATGCGCTATGGCAGAGCCAGGCGAGGCAGCCATTCGAACGACGTCGTATTTCAAAATTAATGGGAATGTTTGATCTTATTAATAAAGCCTTAATACTTGGAAAAAATTTAACTTTGCATTTAAAAAAGAAAAACTTGTATTTTGTCCAACCTGTTTATCTCTAGATGAAAATTTCACACACTCTTCCCTATAAATTAGCTATACTTTGGCAATAACGCGTCAAGTGTCCAAATGCAAGTGATGCATTAAAATCTTATGGTTCTGTACCGCGCAACAGAGAATGTAACGTTAGTAAGACATACGAACCAATGATTCCATCCGCCAGAAAAACGCAATAAGCCTTGACTATTTCTGGATTTAATTGTGCTGTTGTGTTTGATTTAATTGTGACAATATCTTTAATTTGAGTTTCGCAAATAGAAACATGATTTTTAAAATAGACTTCAGCCAATTATACTCGATGTGATTTGGCGTGATTCTCTTCATGAGTACTGCCAAACTAACTAAAAATCCAACCAACCAATAACAAACCAGTTTTCACAGAAAACTAAGTTGCTAGTTTAAACTTCCAGCTGAAAAAAACGTACTTAACTCTATTTAAAACTATACTTGAAGCGCAAAGAAACTCCGCGAAGGTTAAGCTTCATGAGAAGTAAGGTTAGGTTAGAGTGGCTGACTCCTATAGGTAGCACTCACAATTAGGCCAGAGAAGGCCCGTTGTGCTACCACGAGGATCCAGTTGATCCTATTCCTCAAACCACTTAGAGCTTAGTTCTGTCAAGTCATTGCAATATATGGCGTCTAATTAACTAAATTTACGAGAGATGAGGGCGGTGCAGTTGCATAGAAGATCTACGATGGTTTCTTTCTCCTTTTCATCTCTGCAGCTGCTGCTGAAATCATTGTCGGGGATACTCAGTCTGGTGGCGTGAGTACCGATGGCGCAGTGCCTGCTTATAACGCCTTTGAGGGTTCGAAGATTCGGCCTGTTAAACTAATTAGGTCACGTAAGCGTTTTGGATCGTTAGTCCATAGTTGTTCTATGATGTGACACCCACCAGTAGACATCTACTCTTGGTATGAGCAAGTGTTTTGAGCTTCAGTAGACGCTTTACAGCAGCGAGATGAATAGATGGCAGATCTCCATCCGGAATGAGTGTTGATATAGTGGCCATTATAACATTTTCGTCTGCTTTATAATTCTCTTGGACGTCCCTGTGTCTCGCCACATGTAGGATGGTGTGATGGTCATAGAGTTATATATGACTGCACTCAGAGAGAGATTTGATCGCAGCCTGCCTATACGAACAGAAAATGTGCCTATATAACATTGTTCTTTTTAGCAAGGACAGAGCTTTCTAAATCACAATGGTTTCTGCATGAAAAGCGCTTAAGTGATTTGATAGTCGGAATGACGATTGATTGCAGGTTTAGCTTAGAGTAGACACCCACACCCATTCCTTCGCCCATCTTCAATCCGCCTGTGAGGATTCGCAGAAGACTCCATCGACTGGTGTTCAGACGTCCAGTAAGACCTGAAAGATTTGCTAGGCGAACAATTTTCCTCGAAGGCGAGCTTAAAAATCGTGATCGTAACAAATCGTCTTACTGGCTGCGACTTGTCTGCCGAATTGATGATAAAAGAAATGTTGCAAATTAATTAGAAGCTCCACTAATAATTTCATATTTACCACGTCTGTTCGGCACATCGAACTACACATCTGTTTCAAAGGGAACCATGAACAAGAAGAACTTTCTGTCAGGAAAAAGTCACAGAATAACTTCCAGTGTCCTACGGAACATTAGCAAGGTATTCGCGAATAGTCTCGAATAACAGATTTGGGAAAAGGGGCAAGGCATGGAACTACTAGAATCACGTTTGCGTCGGATATCCAGTGGAACTAGGGGAAGAAAAGGGTGTCTCCCTTGTTCATATGGTGAATGCCTTCGATTTTGGATATCCTTAGGCAGCAATTGTTATTTAACAACGATTTAAACGCTGCTTTTGCCAGAATCCTTGCAAGGAGACTGTTCTTCAATAAACTAAATGCTTAAGGGTAAGTTGAATGTAAGTCACTTCTGGACCCTCAAAAGGTCAAAATCTTACGTGCGCACGAGCTTACGAACAATTATGTTCCAATGGGAAGAGATTTTATACAATACGGCTATTTGATGGACAATTACATGTTTTATTAATAGACGAACGAAACTAGAACGGCGAACTCGATAATTAATAATTTCGCCGCTCTGGGGCTTACCACATCGAGTATCAGCTCCACGAAAGGTGAAGTCATAACACATTCGTCCTCTCCACAAACATTGTTTCCATGTTCTATTCAATGTTCATATTCAACTGGCCGTTCAAATCCAACAGACTCAGCAACAAAGTGCATCCCCCGTTCAGCGGAGAGATATAGTACCGTGACGTAAGCAACATCAAATATTCTGAGAAGTGAGTGTATATTGTTTTGAGCACTGCACATGATGATGATTTACACATGAAAGCCACGCCACGACAGTTAGAAGTTGAGAAGATAATGTGATTTTAAAAATATTATTCATGCTAGTCCTAAAGGTCCTAAAAGGTTATAAATAAATGTTAGTTGCTTAAATGTTACAATTAAATAATGGTAAAACTATATAGGTCCCTTGTATTCCCGACGTTTTTGTGTTTGCTAACAGACAGACAAAAAATCATATTGTTCGCAATTCATTGAATTTTTGTGTTTGACGACAGAGGTTAAACAGGACATAGCTTCTACAATTCTAAAAACTTAGAAGCACGAAGGAAATTAAGTTGCTTTCAAAAACTGTTATTAAAAAGCTCGAAAAAATAAAGGGTTCAATTCCTACAGCTATACAACAGCTCAGCTATTCACAGCAGTTGAACAAAATTAAAACGAAGCTGGTTCAAAATCTGTACCAGCCTATCGGTAGGGGTGCTGGTACACATTGTTCATCCATCTGGGACATTAACTCTTATGCTGAACTTAAATTTAAACCTCCACCGTGGAAGTTTGCTTTATTAATAAAACCCAGACCGATAAAAAAAACTGGATGAAGGAATCTTTAGAATTTTTTCTATGAAAAAACGACCAGTTTGTATGGTCAGAAACATTAGCCTATCCAAACGCCGGTCGGGTTTGAACAAGTCCAACGCCTTCGGTGCCTAGTATGTGGAGCGCAAGCACATAAAGCTGCGATCCTATTGAAGCCTACAACTGATATCCTTGTGGATATCCAATGCAAAATCGCTTCTGCTAACAAAGGATTGGAGTTAAGCCAAAAGACGAACTACTTCCCTCATTAAGTCCTTTGTAGTGGACTTCTTTAATTAAAATAAAGATACGAGATTTAATTAATAAAAGATAAGTTTCCTTAACCAGATTAGTGCTGGAAATTCACACAAAATGTGATCGGATGTCTCATCCTCTTTGAGGCAAAGTCGAAAAACCTTATCTTGACCGAGGTTTATTTTGTTAAGGTGGAAATTCAGGCCAGTAAGAAACCTCATTTGCAGTCTTATACTTTATTATTTAGGCGAAGCTTTTTCCCATTTATTAACCAGCATTGTAGCTGCTGTCCAATCGACATTACAGTAGGGTTTGTGGCCTTTGAACGCAGATTCCGAGCCAGGCCTCTCGAGCTCATCTGCGGATTCGTCCCCTGCAATGTCCCTGTGTTCAGTGACGCTTTTATTATGTCTGATAAGGGATTATAGTGCTTCGAAGCAGCATTTGACCGTTTTAGAGCCCAATAGGGACCCGTATCATTCAGGCTGACGATCCCAACTAAAGCCTGATATTCGTTCTGAATTTGCTTCAACTTTTGCGGAATGCATAAAGGAATATCTTGGCTTAGCCAACACAACATTTCTATTGACCATAATTCTTTGCCCGTCTAGACCTGCCTATTACTAGAAGAATTACTAGATGGGCTTTGGTTTGTGCTGCAATACCGCTCCTTGACAATGAAGTCCCCCAGAGTTTACAAATCGGCTGTTGTTCAAATACTGAAACATGTTTTTATTGTTAAGAATTCATCGCTATCAATTATTCCTATCCAATTATAAGAATTTAAAAGACAATGATCACCACCCGAGCAGGGTGCGTTAATCCTTTTATTTGGCCTTATTAGAAAATTAAATGATTTCAGGATATATTTCATAAAAATCCCAAGGCATAGAAATAAAATGGCAAGCAAACAGGATAAAGCAAATAATGAGTTTTTGTTTTGTTGATAAAATAAAACAAATAAATCCAGAAATTCGTTATTTGTGCAAATGACATAATTTTTCAAAGCACTTAAAACTTTGTAACAAGGAGAGGGTTAGGCAGCCTAATTTTCCAATTAGTCAGTGTTCCAAACAAGATTATACGCAAATAATTTTTCATTTTGAAACAAGGGTCAAAGATTGATAGTAATTTCTCTCCTCTTCTAATCACTGCAGTAATTTCACTCAAGACTTATGTATGTAACTTGATATATAGCTTAGAGTATTATGTTTAGGTAATTTATCCCCATTAGCAGCATGGGCATAGGTTGTGCAGAAGATATCTTAGGTACATGTATTTGGATGCTTTTGTACGAACAGTAATCGATTGCAGAAGAGGGCTGATCTAATACATTACGTCTACGAAATATTACGTCTGCTTATTACGAGTGGTTACATGAGTTCGTTCCAGTTTGTGGTGCAGGACACTACTTAATTATTGTTTCAGGTTATTGGTGAGTTGCACAAGACATAACAGCCTTACGTCGAAACGGGGTTCTCAATTGAGGCTTGTAATTTGATTGAAGATATATTCTTAACTAGAAATCAACTTGAAATGGGTGTTACACTATTTAGATGGGACCCTTGATTTGAAAATACAGAAAGAATCGCACACAACTTTTGAAGAACAAATTTGAATGAAGTTCTTCTAACGCCACAGTCCGTGCGTTAGGGATAATGGTCTCAACTTATTACTCTAGCAAGTGTGACCTTTAGCTCGCTGCTTCCATTTCCGCAACCCAAGTGGTAAAGTCTTCTTTACTTATGTGCCCCATCTGGAACGCGAGTGTCCTATGTTGCGTAGTCTCCGAGACTTGGCTTCCAAGACTCTTCCTGCAGACGGTAAATACACAGACACAGCTTAACAGTCCGTGGTTGAAACTTCTACTCCAGATGCCTTCAACGGAAACAGGTCCACATGATGGGCGTAGAAATTCCCTCTCTCGAATTGATCATGGAGTTTTCATTTGCTTTTGAAAGTCGCCATGCTCTTGCATCATACGGTCATCAAGCATTCTTGTCAATTGTCTTTTGAGCCAAATGAAACAGCGGTTTGCGCGAATAATTCTGCAATTCCTCTGGGTGATATTGTTCGTTCTATTTCCCGGGAAGTAAGACCAAGTCCTCCACTACCTTACAGTTGTAGCTGGCCTTGGTTCTATGTTTTGTATCCCTTCTCAACGACAATGGAGATTTGGCTTCGATTACGGCCAGACCTCTATAGCCTACTCAAGATAATGCCATCTGTTCATGCTAACAAGTGCACTGACTGAAAAAACAAAAAAGTATGACGTTGAAGAAGTCACATGGCAGCGCGTTGTCTGACTTAATATCACTTTTGAGGGTTAGTGTATAAGTATTGCCAAAATTGCCGTCTTACAATTATAACAATATGGATGGTCGTACAGTCCGAGGAGGACCTGTGTCTAGTTTCCACAATGAACACTGGCCTTGTGTGTGATATTGTTCCCACACGAGTGGGGAGGTCTAGGGTTTAATGCTGACTACGAACGGCGAAGTTGGAGAAGCATTTTCTAGACAAGAACACTCTTTGACCATTGTTAGTTTTGTTAGTTTTGACCATTGTTAGTCGAAAGAAGTAAAGCCGCTGAAGGTCGTTTCGGGGATTAAAGTCAGAACCCGCATACGGCCTTTAAATTGACGAAGAAGTTGAGGGTATTGATCTGTAGGTAGTGGGTCTTTTTCAGGTTCTGGCCCTGTGCAAAATTTGAACTTCCCTAGCCGGATGTCGTACTAATAAGGATCTATCAGCTTGCTGATAAACGGCTTGAGACCCGCACACGAAATTATCGGACCAAGTTTTAAAGTAGAGTCTTAGACTTGTGTTCGGACGAGTGCGGCGAGAGAGAGAGAGAGAGAGAGAGAGAGAGAGAGTGACAAAGATAAAGACGCAAAAGGCTTACGCTAATGAAGCAACATAGAGGGACAATGTACCAGGATGCTTAATCAAAGAGAGTAAAGGAATACCCACAAGTGAAACATCCTAATCTGGTGTTGGTTGTGGATCAACTCATACACACTTGAACTTACTGTGCCTTGGTTCAATTTCTGGTTTCGGGTCACTGATAGTGCTCAAGGAGTAATAATTGTCTGTCTGGAAAAGGCTTCTCAAAGGTAGGTCCCCTCCACTGATCACAATACGAGTGGTTGATTTAGAAGCTAGATTCTGGTACTCCACGGTCTGTAGCACCACTCGTATTATTATTTTTTCATAAAAAGAGGATTCAGCGCCTGCGTTGGCTGCGAAGTTAGGGTTCATTGTCTTCGAATCTATACTGCTATACTGCGATACTTCGCAAAAGAAACCTGTAATCGAATTGATACACGTAGTCTCCACTGGCAATGAACCATGACCGGTTCATGAACAAGATGTGCAAAAATCTAGTGGAGGCACATAAATCCATGTCCATACAAGCTTCGTGTCAGAATCTCGATTTTACCACATGGCATGAACACTGTTCAAAAGACAAGACATGTGACATTTTCGTATACGTACAAGATTATTTTTGAAGGGAGTGGTGGAAATGAGAGGAAAATAGAGTAAAAATATAAGTGAATGTAATTTTTGCCACTCTTTTTGGTGCGATCTACTTCGTGTTTTGGTGGTTGGTTGCTCGCTTCTTGATGTTGACTCTCTCGCAGCCAACGTCGAGGGGAAAAGAACATGGTATATCTTGCCCACGAAAAAACAGAGCGCAGATGGCTGTTTTAAACATGAAAGCACGTGGAACAACCACACGTTGTTTAGGGGACACAGGGGATATGTATCTGTGTAGATTCGAATTTCTTAACATGAAATGGTTAGGTTAGGTTAGGTAGGGGGCTGCTAGTGAATTTACTAGTACACTTAGATCATGTTCGTGATACCCACAGTCAGACTACTACTACTGATCATCTACTGCAGTGATAGTCCCGTTAATTTGATCCCAACGGGAAAAGGTGACTGGACGAGATTTGAAAACCAGATAAAAGAGTATTAGCTTTGCTTTCGCTGGGTTTCGAACTGGGGACAGGCGCCTTCACCCACTGCGCCATCCAGTTGTTATGGAATGCTTAAGCATTCATCATCTACGATCCTTGCCGATATTCCTGAATAGAACAATTGGTGGTGCCATAAAAAGAATTTAGAAGATGAAACTATTACTTCGGTACATTCGTGATCCGGGATTCGAGGTTGGAGTGGGTGAGCACAGTTGGATTCATAGATCCACAGTTTGGCATGTGTTGTATATATGTATATAGGTATGTGCAAAAGCAAATCTATGGATGAATTCATTCTTCCACAAGTTCCAACGCAACCTGTCTGGAGCTTCGCAAGCACGGATAAAATTGTAATCGTCGTCTTCCGTTCCAGATTTCCTCTTTTTGAAGGTTTTTGAGTTATTCTGTCAAAGTTTTCCTCCTCTTCCGAAACGGAATTTTCCTTTTTTTTTTAAATTTTTTCTCTCTTGAGCTTACCTCAAATTCACACTCAACTTCTTCAAGTGTTGGAAAAGTGCAAATGGAGTCGAAACTCAACTATCAAAATATGTTACTGGATATTTTGCGTTAAACTTTACGAACTCGTCTTTTATTTACACCAAATCTCCGTTTGCACCAAATTAAAATTATTCACACCACTGAATACCTTGCAATATCAATACTCTGTTGTTGTACTATGTGGTCACCTAGGTTGAAGCACAGATAAACTCCTCAAATCCTCTAAGCGATAGTGCTCCTAATAAAAATAAAATTACCATCTCAACACGAGGAGTCAACCTATTTCTTTGCAAGAAAAAGAAAGACCGAAACTCTGTCTGACTATGGTCAATTTAAAGATGAAATTAATGCCGACCATGATCATCCAATATCCGGTCACAAGGGAGATTACTATAGAAGCGCTTTTGACGAAGTTTCTGAAAGCACTCCAAAAATTGCGTGAATTACCCCATTCAACAACACACTCAGCCAACGTAATCTGTCGATAAGATGCAGGCCATTGCTTTGTGCCACATCAAATGCTTTACTCACAATAAAAGATTTGCTTCCAATCCGCCTTACAGAACGTGCATTTATATTGATTTGAGGAACATAATAACCATCAGCATGTCAGCATGTCATGAGTGTAATTAATTCTTTGTTCCGAATCAGTTACACTAATTATCAATCCCAAATTGTACTGTTTAGTTCGGCCATAATTATGTTAAGCCTTCAGACTATGACCATTCAGTATATTGATAAGCTGTTGGTAGTTGAACTGCAGGCAGGAGTAGGACACATTTCAAAAGTGTATGCTCGCACGTATGTACTTTACCAGTTGAACAAACACGCAATAATCAAAATGCAAAGTAAACATTCACTCTAAGAATAGTGCCTAGCTATTTGCATACAGGAATTTGTATTCTAGTTTATGCAATCCGACCTACAGAATCCACAAATCTGTGACCGAAATGATTTTGATTACGATTGCATGCAATCGCATTTAAATGAAGTCTTCATTAATAATTCACAATATGTATAGAGAGATATTCTGTTCTCTGCGAAATATTGATCAGGATGTCACAATGAAACAGCATGAGTATCTGAATCTGAATATGGGGAATGCACGTGGATGCAGGAGCTCTGCAATTATTGCGTGTCCGTGCAGAGGACTGCCACCAGTTCAATTAAGTTTTCGGATAAAAGTTTGCCATCGGATTTGCGGTGCTCTGTAAGGGTGAATGCAAAATTCGAACGATGGTGGATTCACATCCATATCCATACCCATTGGATGGGGGGTTTGTTTTACCATCAAACTGGGTGTCACCAATGCCACACTGATGTATTTTTAGACATTTAAGTGTCAGATAATTGGTATCGTGAAAATCATTATTTTGCATAAATGTATGTGCACATCCTCTGTGAGAGTAATTTTTTGCTTTCGAATCCATTGAAATTCGTTAAATCTCTTTATTAAATTATTCACTGATAATGAGTATGGAATGCCGTATGAATGTGTCTTCCACAACGGGTGTTACGGGAATAACGTTATTATAATTATGGGGAGGACAATTTAAATTGACTGACTTAAGGGCATATGGGTTTTTATTTCGAAGACTTGAATCATAAGAGACTTTAAGGAATTCTGCAAATGGATTTAATTCGGAAATAATTAATACAGTGAAACTTGCAAAAGTTGGCCAGCTGTGGCTAACAGTATGTTTTAGGGTGCGTCCACCACTAACTGGCCAGCCACTAGTATCCGGCTACTTTCAATTAAATGCTCAATATTCAATACATGATCAAATAAATTGTGATTACAATTCCAGGCATATCTTGTGTTTTGGTAAAGCTTTTCATCGCTCAAAAAAAATATTCTTTTAAGTCAGGTGAACACAAGAAGTGCGTTTCAGACTTCGCGATTGTGAAGAAGAGAAATAAAGAAAAACTTGTCTTAAATTTGGTTTTAGTTTCTTGTTCATATCAATAATATAAGGGGGTATCAAAAGATCAAAAATTTCAATTTTTTCAATTAGTAAAATGATGGTGACAGACTATTGGGACAAAATATATATATGATTTACTAGCAACTGGCGAAGTTGGCCAAATCGCACTTATCCCTGCAAATTAGTCAGCTTTGCGACGGAAACAAAATAATGTTCTGCCCCCACTCACATTCCTCAACCAGCTAAATTGAGAGTGTTCAAATCTCCTCAGTTGGAGTGGAGAACTATAAGAGAATGACATAAGCAGTATTGGAAGCTCACAGGGAAGGATTTCTGTCCACTTTTAGAAACTGTTCTTAGGAGGTTAGGTTAGGAAGGTGAGCTGTTAGTGAATACACCAGAACACTTAGACCATGTTGGTCCTTTGTGATACTTACAGTCAGACTACTACCACCGATTGACCACTCCAGTGATAGTGCCATTAATTTGATCCCAACGGCAAATGGTGACTGGACCAGATTTGAAAACCAGATCAAAGCGTATTAACTTTTGGGGCAGGTACTCTACCAACTGCGCCATCAAGTTATTTTAGAAACCGTTCTTACAAACAATGAACTTGGCACAAACTGTTAAATGTGGACTCATTCCATTTAATACGAACGCTGTGGACTATAGGAAGTGTGTTCAAGACATGCTGGAAAACTTTTCGCTGCACCTATAGAAACAGCGCAACCATTGAAAAAAGTCCATGGAAATAGCGAACAAGATCTGTTCTCCATTCCAGCATCTTCTTCTTCTTCATTTGGCGCTACAGTCCGGGGTGGACCTGGGCCTCAACCAACAAGCCTCTCCAGCTAGCACGGTCTCTGGCTAGCTGTCTCCAGTGTTGCACGCCAAGTTGGTTGAGGACCTTCTCCACCTGGGTACGCCATCTTAAACGCGGGCGTCCTCTGTTGCGTTGTCCCACGGGTTCGGAGTCGAAGACTCTCCGGGCCGGAGCTGAGTTGTCCATACGCTCTACATGGCCTAGCCATCTTAGGCGTTGGATCCGAAGACGCCTGACTAGACTCATGTCACTGTACAGCCCGTACAGTTCGTGGTTGAAACTTCTCCTCCAGAAACCGTCATCGCAAACAGGACCAAAGATCGCACGCAGAGCTTTTCTCTCGAAGAGACCAAGGACATCCTCATCCGCTTTCGAGATTGTAAAAGCCTCCGCGCCGTACAGCAGGACTGGGATGATCAAGGTCTTGTTTAAGGTCAGCTTTGTCCTTCGAGAGATGGCTCTACTACTCAATTGCCTCTTGAGCCCATAGAAACAGCGGTTGGCAAGAGTTACTCTGCGTTTGATCTCGGTACTGATCCATTCCAGCATCTGTCATCCATTAAATCAAAGAAAAATAATATCATCATGTTTTATTCATCATATTTGAATTAAACAGATAACACTGGTGTCCATAATTAGTTGAATTTGATGTCCTGTTTCAAAGTAGGGACATTTCATAGGTTGCCGGTTACTGGTTATTATAAATCTCAAGTTATTTACACTACATCAACAAATTGCACATGAAACTGAGTGCAGTTTTTAATTATTATTTTATAAGTTGGAACAAATAGGGCATACCTCCCTTGTGTATGGTATTTTTTGTTTCCGATTATTACTATCTTGTAAAAGATATAAAACAAGCCATGGGACACTTCCACACAGAAAAAATATTTTTATTTGATTGTATCTGATTTGACGAATACGTTTTACTTCCACTAATCATTTTAAAATTGACGTTTTGCATTTTTCTACTAGCCCTCAGAATAAAACTGAACATCGTTACACTCAAATAGTGGCAATTCAGTTCAAAAACACAAATAAGTTAATTACTCACTCACCTTTTGAAATATAGAAATACAGTTAGTTTTTATGCGCAAAGTGGTCGTGTCTACAAACGCTGGGTGTTCTTACACGTGTACATACCGGTATGCATATAAATACATATAATAGATATAAATAAAAAATATGGATTGAAATTCATGTCCGTCTCCGGTATGAATGTGGTCCATTTTAAGGGGGTCCAAATTTAAGTGAATAGCCACATCTTCATGCGGGAACATGGCAAATTAACAGTAAAGAGAGGTGCCCCAATAGGGACATCCATAATGAATTTCTCTTCAAGAATAAAAAAATGGCGAGTAAAAAAGCATGTCTCGAGCGAAGAATTTAATTGGAAGAAGAAATGAAATGAACTTTCGCATGTGAAAAGAATGTGTCACGCCGAGGAGTCTCAATTATAGTTTTTATGAGATTTCAGAATGAACCCATTTGGGGATTAGTGTTTGAAATGTACTCGAAATGAACGGCTTACTAACATTTTCTTTTTTCTTTTATTTTTTGACCATTTGCCAAAATCGTATAACTAATAGGCGCAGAATAATTTTAACCGAATATATTTACAGAAAATGAATTTTAATTATTTGATCAACCTCTTGGGCACTATTTGGTACTGAAATGAAGAGGGGTAACGCTTCGAGTCACTTCAGAGCATTCAATTTTTGTTCGTAATGAGATTCTGGATAAGCAGCTGAAAATTAAGCCACCACTCGATTGAATGGCAGGAACTTTTTAAAATGCACCCCAAAATTCTGTAATAATACACATGAATTAACATAAATTGACGTAAAGCCCTAAAGCATATAATTGTATGATTTTATTTCGGTCGATTTATGCATGCAGAACCTGTGTATAGAATAAAAGATCTGTCTCCGAAATTGGACAAATTATAAGAATTCCGTTCTCTGTGATGGGACCTTAACCATCAGTATTGTTGAAACCAGCTGTGAATATTCAGCCCAAGGCAACTTTTGGAACCAGATTTGGATGACATTCAATTTCTGTTTCTCCTTTGAAGATTTCGGAGGTTTTCTACAATTGAAATTTTGATATTTTTGTGACCATTTCGTTCACATACAGGCTATTATAGTTGTATAAATACTTATTAAGTCTTCACAAATGCGGTTCGTCATGGCGTAGTGGGTTGGTGCGTCGACTAGTACGCAGAGGGTTCCAGGTTCCCAATTTACCAACGTTCATAAATCACGGCTCCACCTCTTTCGAGTCACTGTCAATGCTTAAAGAGCTTCTCAAACTTGGCCGTTAGAAGTTGGCATGTAGATCCCTTCCACTCGTGATAGAGAAATAGCACGCACAACTCGAGTGGTTGCTGAGAAGCTAGTCCCCAGGTCTGCCTCGGACGGTCGCGACGCCCATAGTATTATTATTATGTTTTTGTATACAGGGTGGGCCATCTAGTACATTTATTTTTTTTTAAATCATAGGTTATTTTGACTCTGACACTCCTACTCGAACGAAATGAGTCGCATTACGCTTGAACAACGTTGGGACGTATTGAAAACTTATTCCCAAAGTGAGTGCTGTGTAGCCGAAACAGTGTTTCCTTTGAAAACAACTTCTAGCTCAAATGAATTACCCGCCGCAACTGCTGTACGCAAGTTTGTACAAAAAGGCTGCTATGCTAGTGGATAACACTCTTGGTCCCCGCCGTCGCGTCATACGGTGCGCAGAGATGAGAATGTGGCTGATGTCGCCGGGAGCATCATTGGACCATTTTTCTTCTAAAACGATGCTGAGAAGAACGTTACTGTCAACGTCTGGCGGTACAGAGCCATGTTAACCGACTTTTTTTTATTGAATTTGAAGACATGTATTTGAGTGACCTCTGGCTCATGCAGGATGGCACGCCATGTCACTTCGCGCACTCCACAATCGATCTTTTGCGGACCAAATTCCCAAATCGTGCTATCAGCCGTCTTGGCGATATCAGTTGGAGCTGCCTGAAGCACCGACGTTATGCCAACAATCCAGATACGATTCAAGTTTGTATTCCACCCACCCTGCATAGTATACAACTATAATAGGCACAATAGAGTACCTCGTGTGCTTTGCCCCTAGTGCAAAAATAAGTATTTAAGAATCAATACTCCAATTGACATTGGCTTTAATTTCTCTGAATTTTTTGATTGAATTCACTGTCATGGTAGACATCATTTTCTTCTCCATTCCAGAGCTGAAGAACGTTTCTACTTGCTATTGTTGTTGATTAATATTCGGGAACAAACATTATTTCAACGTTGTATAACAATTAATGTCCAGTTGTCTGTTTGGTAATTTCAAGGATTGTCTTGTCTTCTGGCATACTCCTAATGGGACGTTACATTTGTTGAGCACCAATTTCATTATTGACAAAAACATGCCCACAGTTAAATTATGCACGTAGTTAACGAGAATGGTAAGAAGATGTATTTTAATCGCCTGAAAGAATGGGGAGACAAATTTTAATTTGATTACTTTCATCAGTCATGCGAACAAAGACGGTTCTGCCCTCGAACATGGGCATTGGAAAAACTTTTTGCAAGAATTTAAACTGATTGTGTGAGATGAGATGATTGCGGTCAGATTTGTTAAGGTTCGAAATATCAACAATTATTAAAGGCATTTAAGGTCACTTCCATCAGTCCATCAGCTGTTGGGGTTTTAAAACAATAGATCCAGAATCAATCAATCAGGAAAGTTGTTTAAACTGTTAATCTGAGCCCATACTATAAGGTGGAGTAGATTGTTGAACGTTGCCTCTCTGAAGTCAGTAGGGTTACGAAGGAAATAGGCACATGTGTACAAACGCCAGAGCTGGTAAAGTGTAGAGTAGTTTTTCTGAGGGTCCATACATATAGTTCGCCAGGCAATTTAAGTAAGTTTTCAATAGTGACACGAATCATTATCTATTACGCCGACTCTGAGATGCCAACTTTTAGAACGCTTCTGTTGACAGTTATTACTCTTTGAGCTTTCTGAGTGACTCGTTAGAGGTGGAACCGCAGCGAGGCTAAGTTGCGTAGGACGCACATACCCACAACGTCACGCCTTCTACTAGTTGTTTGTAATGACGTCTAATATCCTGGCCTGATCCCCAAAGAAGCAATGTGACTGCAATGCACTAACTACATGATATATGACAGTTGTTCGATTAGTGATGTTACAGTGAATTTAATGTTAGATGGAACTCCGATTACAGATGACAAAAGAAATTTGGGTTGTTTGATTTTGCCAAAATAGAAAAAGTGGGTATCGCCTTTAAAAAGAACACCATCTTGCATGGTCAATAATTTACAGAGACAAAATGAAGACATAAACTATTGGGGGGACACTGCTTCCTCGCATGGAATGGTGCACAAATGGTGCACTGAATTTCTTTGCTTTCTAAAAACGATTTCTAAGAAGCTGCAGCATTTTGTGGTAGTAGGAGTATATTTTTAAAGAAAAGTTGGAATATCGCTTAGTCTATGCGGTTAAAGGGAACTCCGTTTAGAAATAAGCATAAGAAAAAAGCAAGTACAGGACTCCCCACATATATGCCACCCCTTTAATAGCAAAAGCCTTTTAATAGCAACAAACTATATTCAGCTGAGATTATCCAACACCATCATAAGCCTACCTAATGTTCCGGCTTAATAGGAATTTCTTTGAAAATCCTCTTATAAGCACCACAATTGTCTGCTATTATCCGGGAGGACTGTATTGCATTTCAAAGCCACTGATTGAGAACGTCATTGGACCAGGCCAATTTGTAGAAATGGCGTGTTAATGTTGCCAGTCATCTGTTGAAGGTTAGTTCAAATTAAGTCCGATCAAGCTAAAGCTAAAAGGGGGAGAAGACATCCCTTTTGTTTTTAATTTAGTGACGAGTTTAAAGTTTTTGGGTGCCTGACAGAGCCGGCCTGACTGAAATGACCGCCCTGTGCTAGCCCCACTTCTTAATTTTTTGTAGCATAAGTCATTTCCAGATTACCTAAGAGGTGGACCTCAATGCGTGTTACAAGTGTGTCAAATGAGCAAATGTCCATCATTTTAAAATAATAAGCTCACTTCTCTCTTCATATGGAATCATATGAGCGAAACGTGTAGAGTTTATGTCTGCACGTATGGACTACTGACAAATCCTACCAAGGTTTACCACGAAACGAAAAACTCCATATCTATTCATAAGCCCCTAAGAGCTTGGAGCCCTGTTTTGCATTGCACATCCTGCACATATGGTGGGTTCGTCCCCGGTGCTTGGCCCTCCCAGGGCTGGTGGTATCTGTGTCTTATTACCCAGCAAATACGAATATTGAACTCCTAAGCCGAATTGTCTTAGGTCCTTTAACCCTTGAATGAGAAGCTCAGACGATACTTTACTTATAATGCAACCGGAAAAAAAGGCTCTTTTATAATATTTTCCGATTTCAATTACATGGAAACGATCAGAAATGTATTCCTCCGTACTTGTACCAAGTATTCTCAAGCAAAGTTTTGGGGTGGCAGGAATCAATATAAATTATAAGACAAATGTATAGAGAATGATTGAAAAGATATAATCAGCAGTGTTTACATCATATCGACGCCAGGCAGTTCGACTTCTGTCTGGCCATCCTAACGACAACCAACCTAACGTTATTGCGTATGAATAAGATCAGACGTGAATAATAACGTCTGACCTGCATGGTCCACTAAATGGGTTGCGTGGATAAACCATACACGAGAGATCTCCAGTCAACTCGATCCTCCGCCAAAGACTCTAACTCATCAGGAGTTATGCTCAAGCGTAAGCAGGTGAGATTATGGACTTGGTTCAACCACCTCGTTCTGGGTCTGCTAAGTGGTCGCATACCTGATGTATTCACGGCACGCCTCGTGATGGTGGAGACATTCGCGCGAGGTGAACAAAACAATCGAACGATAGACCTTTCCGTACGAAGAAGCAGCTGCTCATCGTTGAGCTCCACGCGCACTACCGTGTTTTTAACCCGCCGGGTAATTTCCACAACAGCACGAAAAAAGCTCATCGCGAACTTATCCTTATCCTTTCGTTCGTTACGAAAATTTCGTGACCATAGATGAGAGTTGGAACAAATACTGAGTTGAAAACCGCTAAATTGACTTTCACACTACCTCGGCCTTCATAGTTACAGATCTTCCAAGCTGTGTCAAAATTAACCTAGCTCAACCAATCCTCCAAGAAAGCTCAGCATGACTCCCATCACTCGTGAGAAAGACCCCGAGATACATAAAATGTTCCAACTGATTCAATGGGACACCACTAACATGTACAGTCCATTAAACAGCCATTTTGGAAATTACCATAGCCTCTGATTTGTCCACATTAACCTTTATCCCAGCATCTGCACATGCGGCCACAAACCCATCGAATGCGCCCTGGCGTTCTGTCTGGGAAGATGTGAGTTTAGTTAGTTACCCTCTACTCTCCCAATGTGCAACATTCCTCCCCTCGTCTGTGTCGCATTATCCAGTCCATATAAACAATGAAAAAGAGGGCGACAAGACGCACCCTTGGCGAAATCAAACGTCAATGGTGGATTAAGGTAACTTTACTCTTTACTTCAAAACACAAAGAAAATTATGGAAATGAGAAAAGACCACATGTAAGAGACATTACTCTTTAACTGTCTATCCAGTATTAGAGCTATTAAAAATCTACAATTATAAACTTACAGAAATAATAGAACACAAGACTTAAATTATTCCAGACAATGTAAACACCTCAGAACCATCTGTCAAAATTGCCCGGAAGATATTAATAACCTTTTCGTTCGTTCAGCGACAGACAAAATAATGAAATGTACGTAACAAAATTATTCCAATAACCATTAATAATTACTTAATCGAACTTCATCTAACGACTTGTGCTTCTTTCATCCTTTCCGAAAATGGCATGGAACTCATTACGGAAATTTGTTCAACCACTCGTGTACTTTGCGTAACGTTAACCGAAAAGTTATCTCCTGCGCAGGGTAAAGATACTAATTGATATATTAATCAAGCTTAATGCAAATATGAATTAATTGTGCAAATAAGTTGAACATGAGCGACTTGGCCCGAGGCATTCTTATGTATTTTTCTTTCATTTTCCTTGCCTTAATTCTGATAATGGGCCACCCACCAATTCTCATGTGCGGCCACTCAGTTAGTGTTTTGCCCTTAGAATGCGACATAGAGGCGACATAGAGCCATAGAGAGCGAACCCTCACCAGGTGTTGCAGATTATCAGCGTGGTAGGCGCACCAGATACGAGTAGTTAAATTAAAATCCACCCTAAAGATTAGCGTCGTTGTCGCTGTCAACTTCGTCGTGGCAATATAGAGCTGGTGATGCCGCTACGAAGAAGGATAGAAAGGAAAGCAAATCATGGTGGTGGAGACCGACGTTCCGTATCGTTACTCATTTAAATGGTTTTTCGTTAGCTTCCAGCGGCTGCAAAATGAGTTTTTAATTAAATCTCCTTGGAGGGCCAACGAGCCAAGATCAGAAAGGCGGGCGGCTAAAAATGAATTTAATATAATTGTGGTAAATTATCCTGGTTCAACAGCGCGATTGCTTTTAATTGTTCCCCAAGATGGGTGTGCTTAGGAACGAGGACGCGACGGATGGACTGTATCTCAGTCACGAATTTTAATGCAACGCAACGTTATGGTCTGGCCAGAATTGATTTAAAAACGCTTCGCAAGAGGTGTGATTTCTGGATGGGGGGAAATGTCAATTTCCTTTTCGCGCGAACTTTCCCTTCGCAGTAATTATACATACTCCTGTATGAGTTGGAACTTTTCACACCCTCAGGCGATGATGGACGAGCAAGCATTAGATTGTGGTCAAGATATAAAAACGACGCAAGCGGTAATTAGATATTAATTATATATTTTTTTTAACTGCCAGCAGAAACATAAGTCTGTGGTTAATTTGAGAATGTTCGTGCTATGTGTGTATGCCCTTTGTATGTGCCTTGGCTTCGGTACGAAAGAACCACCGCGCTGCGCCGATGGTGACTATGAGGCAATGCTGAATGTCAGATTAACTGCAATTACACGTTTCACAGTGTGTCGTTATAATAAAATATTTATCAGCCACTATGTTGGGTCGAGGTGGTTTGTGAATTAAGAGGGGGCCTACATAAACTGCCATATAAAGCAGAAAACCGCAGATGGTGGAGATAAACATTGGCCATTTCGGTAGCATATGGTGAATATATCTCATGAGCGAATGGTTTATTTTTTGTTGCCGCACATACATTTCTCAGTGGAAAGCATGTTCAAGGCGAGGACTATTGTACAGCAGTGTGGCTCTATTTTAGTTATTTATTAAGTCTACGAGAGCGGTAGTGCTCTCTTGGATGCTATGGGAGAGTTACGTGTACAAACAAAAGGTTCGTCCTTCCACCTTAGAGCATTGGGTAAGTTCACACAACTCCTATGTTATGATTCGTGCAGGCGAACATCCCTGTTTGGATAATCTTAAGAATGATTATAAAAAAACTTGTATATCTATATTTCGTGTGGTAGCAACTTGAAAGGACAAACATCACGCCAGTCCATTTGTATTATTTGGTACATTTAGAGAATGCTGTGCTTTGCTAACGGATGTTGGTACTGCAGTCGAAAGGCCATTTGTTGAAAGTAACCTAATTTCATATCAAGTACTGATTAAATATATTAGCCACTATTTTAATGGAAATGTTGTTTTAAAAAAATGTTCAAATGAAATCCAAAAATATCATGTTTTTTATTTAGACTTTATTGATTTGCGTGCTACTGAAAAGCCTGGTAAAGATTTGAACCGATTTAAATGGAAATGTATCTTTGTGCACGGTCTTCTGACAAAGCAACTTAAAGTGGCATGTGTGCGAAATCCTCGTATAACAACTCTATTTATTCCCATTGGCTAAGTGTACATTAAAAGATTTCTTCACGGATATGCGTAACGACCCAATAGTAACTACAGCGTACACACCAGAAATAAACATTCTGGGGATCTATTTTAAGAACTTTTACATTAACGGATTTGTCAAGTATATCAAGGTGAAGTGTCAAGTTGAGGGTGAACAGATCTAATCACGTACATAAATTGTTTCGTTGACTGGACAACATTTCCGACCATAAATATTTAATTTGAACTTAACGCCAATAAGGGCCATTCAGTTTTGTTGAACACGAAATGCATTGTAAAGTGTTTGTCTCACTAATATACATACGTATTATATTGATGGTGGCCATTGCGTTGTGGGTAAGAACGTCGACCACCTTACAATCCCACTCTTCGTTAGATTCTCCACAGAATCTGCAGAGACCATCCTCTGATACTCGTAGTTTCCTTAGGTGCTCCCTGAGCCTGCAGTGAGAAAGCCTCTTAAGATACAAAGTCTGTTCTTGCTCAACTTGATACATGCCTCAAACCTCTTTCGGTTATTGAGTATAAGCGTTTCTTGGCCTATTTTATGACATTAGAGTAGTGCCAGGTATCTGCCCAGTTCCTTCTTCCTAGTTCCCTGCATTCTTCTCCGAGGACATGGTCTCCTACAGCTCAGAATAGTTCGGGGCCTGTGATAGGGTCTAATGCTCCTTTCTTAGGTTTCCGCCACTCTTAGGGAGTCGGCCACTTTATTGACTTCTACCCCTGTATGGACTGGTGTCCACCAAAGTTTACTTCTGTTCCTCCTGCTCAACTCCTTAAGCTCTTGTAGGTATTCCCACACAAGATTGGATTTGATTACTGAGTAGGCTTGTGTCAATATAGCGCCACGACAGCGTCCGACATTACTGCGATGTCGGAATTCGTATACTTCCTGTCAATATTTATTTGAACGCATCTGTCTATGATATGGACTTAATCTTGAAAGATGCTGGTGTGTTTGCCAACTGATTCGAAGTAATTTGTACGGGGTTTAAATACTCCTGCTCCTTAATCAGTTATCAGTATTGCTGCTCAGTCTGTGAACTATGGATTCATTGCTGCTGTCCTTTTTGGTGCCGAGCTTCGTCGAAATGGCCACGAGTGGTAGATTCTTGACTAGCGCATCCAAGTGTCTCGATGTAATGCACCTGTCCTCTCCTATCCCTGCTTTTGCCAATAATCATGATTGCTTATTTGCATATACTGCAACCACTACACGCAAGAGAGTCAACTCTAATAGGACCTCCATGGCATCAGTTGTGCAAGAGCATAGTCAAGTGATCATATGTTACTTTGTTCTTTGATAGTCATATATTCGGGACGATAATTGCTACAAGGACGTATACATCCCGACAAATATCTCTCAGTGGGTAAGCAAGGACTGTGGAAACCTAGGCATTCGAGTTATAATACATTGGGTTGCAAATTCCGTATTATTTACAATCCCTTTTTAAACGAAAAAACAAGTGAACTTTGAAAGTAAATTCAGCGTACACAGTGTATTTTCTACAGTGAGCATTGACTCACTTCAAATCATTCGTTTGTTTCAGAGAAAGTGACTAGAGAGGGAATGCCTATTAGGCCATCAAGCACTGTACAGTAGGCTTGAATAGTTCACGAACAAAGTAGTTCAAAAAATAGCTTCAACAAATGAACTAAGTAAACTAGTTCACAAAGCATTTTATTTTGGTTCGTTTTTTTTAGTAGCATTTTATTTTAGCAGTTCAGCAAACTCATGTATACCTTACTCTACATACATGTAATTCAGTAAGAGTATCTGAACTAAATTGAACAGCATTGAGTACTTTGCTTTTTGTGTGTATGGGCATTGTGCACATCGGGGTTATTTTTGTTTAACTGCAACAGCACAAGCACATCGATCATCGTTGCGTTACCAATTTGATATTATGAATTCGGCATTCGAAACTGGTGCCCGACATTCCAAAGAATACAAGTAAAAAACAGCGCTGATTGATTGGGAATGGATTTCAATGACTTGTGGTTTGTGGGACTCTTCCTCATGTTGAAGGTTCGTCATGTTTAACCATATAACCCACATCACACCCATGACGGAGCATGTAAAAAAAAAAAACCCTCAGATAAGCTTGGATAAGTTAGGCAGAGGACGAATAAAATATAAGTATATTCAAGGAAATGAAATAAGAAACAAATTAATTAAAAATAAAGCCGACTTAGGAACAGAATTTCAAGCTACATTATCTTCACAGCGAATCATTTGACACGACCACAGGGATGTTGTTAACGCTTTTTTGGGTGTCGATAAGAAGTTGTTTATCCTACCGACTGACTCTCCAGGCTACCTTCTTGATGAAAACATATAATTCAAGCAAGTTGAGATAATCTAAGATTGTTCATTGATGTGGCTCTCCGTTGAACAAACATAAGGAGAGAATATTTGTAGTAAAAGGTTTTTTTTTCCAGTTTGGGAAGAGGCTGAGGCGACTTGTCTTACTAGGCAGAGGTGTCAGTTGGTTAGCGATGGAATGTATTTCAACACATTTGGTAGAGGGAACGAGAAAACAATGCCCATAAATAAAGGTGTCATTGTTCGGTTTACATGCCATATCTTAGATGATATTTTAACAACGTATTTCATATTTCATAGCATCTAGCTGGCTAGTTCTTTTTCTGGCGCTTTAGTCCGTGATGGCCCTGGACCTCAGCCAACATGGCTCTCCATCTAGCACGGTCTTGTGCTTCTTGCTTCCAACCACGCACGTTCAGCTGATTGAGGTCCTTTTCCAGCTGCGTGCGCCACCGCAGGCGTGGTCTTCTTTTACCGCGTTGTCCCTCAATGTTGGAGACGAAGACTTACCGGGCCAGAGCATTGGTGTCCACTCCCCTACATTACATATCCATCTACGACGAGAGACTGGAACTTGTTTAATCAGACCGGTGTCGCTGTACAGACCGTACAGTTAGTCGTTCGGTCTCCTCTTTCAAACACGATCAGTACATACGGGACAGAAGATAATACGAGAGATTTTCCGCTCGAAACGACTAAGAATATCCTCGTCCGCTTTAGTTATTGTAAATGCTTCTGCACCATACAGCAAAACCATAACTATCAAATAGGAATATCTTGTTTCTTCGAGAGAGTGCTTTATTCTCATTGCCTTCCATGCCGATAAACGCTGCGATAAGCTGCGTTGTCAATCGCTGCTGGCTTGTTAACAAACATAATATTTGTTCTTTGGTATACCTACCACGACACCTACAACAACACTGCAACCGCACTTAGGGCAGAGTAGGCCGCTGTGTTGCCACTGTCAACGTCTCTGTAGCTTCTGTAGAAGTCGCTCTAGGGCAGTCCCAATCTATAGGAATAAGTTACAATGGCGTAATACGCAGTGATGGCGACGACAAGAGTCCTGAGAGTAAACATGCTCATTCTGAACAGGTTGTGTGGTCGTCTCGAATGGATAATAGCCCTTTATTGTTTTGTAATGAGCCTCTGTGTCATCAAACCATCTACTATTTTATATATTTCAATTTAACCCTGCCTTCATACCTATATCATACCTGGTCAAAAGGTATCGACCAAGGAAGTGCTTTAACAACCAGTATTTCTGATATTGCCCATTCACAGGCCTGCTGAATAAGAGAAGCTTCTGCGACGTCTTGGCTGTACTAAAGTCGAGTACCCACAGTTGCCCTTTCAAAGTGAAAGATTAATGGTATCGCCTTATTGTCCTAGATCAGACCTGCCTAGTTGAAAAAGAGAAATGCTTTTTGGGGGACAAAGCCGTTACGGTGCACCCTTTCATGGCACCAGTAGTTGGGGTAATAAGTCCCAGAGATTAGGTTCTTCGTCAAGAACATTGCTCTTGCAACATTTCTACGAATTATACTGTTTACAAAATTGTGCACTTTTATCAATTTCGCCCTGATGACAAATCTTATAACGATGGTAAGATGAAGGCAGGTCCTAAGACAATCCCACTGCAACACTCGTATCTTTTCCATTAAGCTAGCTCTCAGTCTAAATTGCACGGGACAGCCATAGGTAAGCACCAGCTGAATAAGGGCAAAACAGTAGATCTCATCTACCATTGATCAGTTATTTCTAACTTCATATGATGTTGTGCAATAGCGATTGGCGACCCGCACTAGTTCAGTCCTCTTTCTAGCGCGTTCATGGGCTTCGCAATTTTTTGGTGGAATAATGATGGATGCTAAAATACTTGACTAGCTCGTTAAGAACCAGGCTGGATAACAGATCCAATGAAGGTTGATTGAAACATAATGTTAAAGCCAGATTTTTGATGAAGGAAATATTAAAAACAGTTATGACACCCCAGTCCTATGGGGAACTGAGCCCATCTTCTACAGGAACTACACGTGCTGTGCTTGTTTACGAGTGGAAGGGACATACAATATTTAAATCGACTCCTACCAGCGCAATTTGTGAAAGCTTGTATTATTGTTTTTGGATTTAAATATTTATTGAAGTATTTCAAAAAAGTATACTCTGGAACATAAAAAGAGTTCCATGAACATATTCCATTCATTTCATACTTAATTATTGTGGATCAACTTCATTAAATGCTTATTAGTACATATTTTAATTTGATATCACAACAAAGACCGTATCAATAATGTTTCATAATTACTGATCCAATCAATTAATTGTCGCAAAATGGAAATATTTCTATCACTATGCGTTTTATATTATATTGCACACAAAAAGAAATATTTCAGACCAGACAAGTAATTCTAACAAAACACATATAAGAAGACAAAATAGTCATTAGTGTGAATGTACATAAAATTGAATGCGTAATCGGAGAATTGTGTATTTTATTTAGCTGTTCCCGGTGAAGCAAAAACATTCCCAAAGAAAATTGAATCCCTCCTACCACGCCCGTTGTGCAGAAGTAAAAGCAAAACAAGAAACTAACGCCAGAGTTATTTGAAATACAATAAACGTTAATGGACTAAGAAATTGATAATATGTAGTCTAAAACGAGGATAGACATTGAGCAGAAGTTTATACGTATATACAATTGTGTAAAGAGGGGGTTACTGAGTTGATTTCGTTCTTGAAATAACTTTATACTTATTTTGAATCAGAATTCCACTTTAATTTCGGTTGCCTTTAGATCTCGTATACGCCTGTGTATGTAATATGAGTTCAGATAAAGATACTAGAACAATCTATTATTTTTATTATGATTTTATCTATGGCAAGAGTGTGAAATGGTATTTTTCATTTGTTATGTTTTACATACATACATATATGAAGCTGTACGATATGCAAACAAACATAGCTGATTCATGATTCATTTACAATACTCTGCTCTGGATATATGGTCCTGCTTTCTGTTAATAAGTGTGGATGTAGCATGGCAAGAAGAAAACCGATGTCTACACTAGCTCGGTCATCGAGCATCCTTGTTTAGGAAGGTGGGGGAGACTGAACCATCAGCGCCGGTATATAAACCGCAGAGTAAAATCGGTCTTGATCTGTTTGACTGCTAGAACCGTGCCAGGAACCGTTCACAATGGATCAGATACAGCGACTCAATGGGTAACCAGCGTGAGAGGAAGTTAGCAAGCAAGTGACAATATAAATCTTGAAACAGTTCGGACCACCTTTAAGGAAATTATATTCAGAGGTGGTTGATGTCCTTCCAGTACACAGTCTCTTGAGAGATTAGCCAATGGAAGCAGTTTGCATAAACAAATGATAAAAAGTGTGGAACACATCCTCTGCTATTCCCCAGATCTGGTGTTTCTCAAGCACAAATTCGTGGATGCATACTTTTTCAACAAGTCGTGTGATTTAGGTGGGATACCCATTGCAAACTTCCGAATGGTTTCCCACTAATGGTTAATGGATCGTACCCAAGTGAATTGGGAGCCAGGGATAGGAGGATAGGATAAGCACGACAGGTCTAAGTGTATTCCATCAGCTATCTCAACCTTGC
Organism: Eristalis intricaria; assembly: GCA_964034865.1. Lineage (NCBI taxonomy): Eukaryota > Metazoa > Arthropoda > Insecta > Diptera > Syrphidae > Eristalis > Eristalis intricaria. The sequence goes on from OZ035875.1 coordinate 32,983,274, forward strand.
TACCACCTACCTACTGCATCACTCAAACAATTTAGGAAATGTTTTCTTCTCCTTTAGACGAGGATGATTTTGTGTTTGAATATCAAAATAGAATAGTGTTTTCTTAAAGGAACTTATGTGAAGTAGCGATTGACTCAAATAAATCACAATGTGTTTAGACTGGCGAACTAGTTCAATATGTGCACTTGAAAAAGCAGAGAAACATTCGATATTTTGATGTGAGTGTAATCAATTATTTTTCAAATTAAGCAGCCAGCTGTGTGAAAATTGTGGCGTACCACTTGCGAACGAATAGTTGTTCGGTATTATGTTAAATACATTGCTCGTAATGGTAGTTACAACAGTATGTCATATTCATTGTGTTGCAATTTTAATTCATAATCGTTGTACGTCCATTGATAAGAACATGATAATGGTGGAAAATGCACCAAGGTAATTAATATTTTGCACAACAAACAGATTTTTAATTAAGAAAATACTGTAGAAAACTGGGGAAACTTTGAACCACAATACTTGGAGTATTGATTACATTGATTCTTACAAAAGAAAAATAGTTACAATAAAATCTATTTGCACACATGACATAATTGAAACTGTTGACATTATACTTTTCATTTTTAATTTTATCTGTAAGCACCAACAGTAAAAATTTTTCCTCCAGATTTCCCTTCAGACTTGCGTCATCAAAAAATCCCAATTCGTGACACCTCACAGAAGTATTCTTGAATACCTACGTGCATTAAATGAGGTTGTGTTTTATGTAATCAATAATATATACATTTAGATCAATAAATAAATTACTGATGTGAGTGAGTATAAACAAAGGCATCTTAAGCAACTGCATCAATTTAAGGCGGGTAGTCGTTCTGTACAAATGGTGTCTACCAAGTTAAGCTCCGAAAATTCTTCACTTGCAATATATAGCAATTTTGTGCGCTTCCGTGGTAGATTGTACGTTTATATTCTGTTTTCACTTCATAAGTGTCACACCTCATAAGTGAGTTATATCACTTCTTGTTCTGACAAAGTTTAGCCTTCACTTAAAAACTTTTTCACAAAACGAGGAGAGAACGAAGATTGTTGCTGCAATCTCGATGCCCAGAACATATAAGAATAGTCGCTGACGGAACTCTGCTAGGCAGTTCACATTTTTAAAAGTAAGAAATCCCCTGACCTCCTTCTTATAATTTAATATACACTTAAGGATGAACTAAAAAAAATCACTTGCTTAACTTTTTTATCTAATAAATGCATTGCTTGGACAACTATAACAGTTCAGACTCGTAGAAGTAATAATGATCCTAAGACCGGGAAAATTTTTCTTAATTCGGAAGTAACGAGTGGCGACAGCAGAGGAGGAGATTGCCTTATACACCAATGGCTCCATGACGAGTGCTGGTACAGGGGTAGAGATCTTCTGTAACCTTTTCAAAAAATCTCTGGCTCTAAGGGACGACTGCAGCCTTTTTCAAGCCGAAGTGGCTGCCACACATGTGGCGGCGCTTGCGCTGAAAGTCCAAAGCGTTACCGGCGAATTGATAACCTTATTTTCTGATAGCCAAGCGGCAATAAAAGCCATAGCATCGGACATTCTGAAATTGAAGCTGGTTCGATTGTGTAGACAAGCGTCAACGAAATATCCTTGGAGACCCTCTGTTGGGTGCCGGGGCATAATGGAATCCAAGGTTAAGAAAGGGCGGGCAGTCTCGCGAAGAAGGGCTCGGAGCTGGGGGAATCTCTGGCAATCCCGTGTACGCCGTTGATTTCCATTAAGAAGAAGCTAGAAGATGAATCCCCAAATTGAGCCAGTACTCACTTACTCAGCCTGAACAGCTAGGGCGCTATGGCCGCAATTGAATAAGTAGGAGGGATGTACGTACGGTAGTAGGAGTCCTTACCGGACACTGTGCCATAGCTACGCATGCTATGCAGATTTTTGCAAAAGCATTAACGACGAATAAATAACATCTGCTCTGCGAATGTCCAGTCCAGTAATGAAAAGAAGGTATTTTCTAGGAAAACACTTCTTCTCGGATCTAGAGGGCCTAAGCGGAAGTGGTTTGAAAAATCTCCTAATCACCAATAAATCTGGCTGGGTTTAGAACTACATTAGCTCTCACTGTAGCTTAATACCCCCAAACATGGGAAAAATGGACCCAACACGTCGATCTAAGTGAGTCGCGGCCACAGTAGGCAGTCATGGAACCTACCTGGCGAAGGCTGTCTGAATTTTACTTGAAAAACTGAATTTTGATAGTCAATAACTGATCAGAATTCTCCAAATCTAAGCAGATCGCTGCCACAATTCCGAAAGAGAGTGGCCGTGGCCCCCACGACCTTTTTTACATTCAGGCCTCCCAAACTGAAGATATTGTCTGCCTTCGTGGAAACTAATGTGGAAAACCCACTTCGAGAGAGAATTGGACTCGTTACTTGAAAGGTATTCACATCACTCAATGCTTTCATATAAGCCAGTGTATACAAATCTGCATACAATATTTTCAGAACAAATTAATAAGAAAAATACATTATTTATATTGTGAGTGCTCTGATATCTTGAAAATACTGAAATTCAAAGGGACTTCAAGACACGCCTTGGAAGTTGTGATGATGGGGACATTCGTGCCACGTGACCAAATCATCGAAACATATCCGAAGAAGCGTTGCGTTTCTCAATTGAGGGCAGCACACTTTGCACATGTTAGTCCGTTGTGAGACCTCCATTTATAGTGCCGTTAATTTGATCCCAACGACAAATGCTGACTGAATCAGATTTGAAAACCAGACAAAAGCGTATTAACTAATAATAAAAAACTAAACTAAATAATAATAAAAAAATCTAATAATAAAATTATTATTAGAACCCACTAACAAAAGGCAAGCACTTAATCAACAGCGCCATCCAGTCGTTAATATCATCTTAAGACATTCTCAATTAAAATGACAAAACATTGGTATTAAGGTGTAGGTGACAGATGCACACAGAGAGAAACAGTTAAAACATTGAAAAAATTTACTAACCGATTGATTTGTCACCTAATAGCTTAATATTGCAAATGTTTTCAAACAGAATCGATTACGTTCCTCTTATTAATGGTAAAAAACAGTTAACCATCTGTGCACGAACAATTTAAGGAGTACAAAATAAAGCATTGTCGTAATGTATTTCAATAATAGATGGCACAGATAATCAATTTTAAATTTATTTAAATTAAATACACCACTTACCCGGATTGGACGCATTTATATGAAATTCGCAGATATTCTTCGTCCCTTGAGCAAAATCATATGAATCCGAGTCAGTGAAAAGAATATCAACGTCCAGTTCGAAGCCCCGATTGGGAATTCCCTGTTGCAGTGGCGCTGAAAAAGGGCTTGAATGGAATGCCACCAGCATCTCAGGACCCCTGAAAGAAGAAGAAGAAAAAACACAAACAAAAAATTAAATTACCACAGTCAATTTTCAATTTACGCACACCACTTTTATTTGGGTTGATATGACGATAGATACATATATACACATCCATACATTCCCACACACACACACACATTCAAACATACTCAAGTGACCGCATTTTATATGAAGCCAATTTTAAAAGAAATAATCTGCAGGTTCAGGATGGTTGGGGTACATAGGAGGGGAATCAGGGAATTGAAAGGAGTCTGCGAAATTTGCTCCCTTATATTTCTCACACTAAATTTGAGGCATCCCTTCGGGTCATGGAACGACCCGAGTCGAAGAGGCAAAACAAAAGGACAAACAATTGAAGGAGAAAGTTTTTCCTTCCCACTTATTTCTTTCTTCCGTTGGTGTTTTGTTTTCATAGAACAAAAAATTGAATTCCTCTGAGTATTATTTTTGTTTGCATTTATGTCAGTTTTCCAAGGAGTACTAGCGTTGTACGAGGAGCATTAATATATATACGTGTGTGTGTGTGTTGTGTTCGAAAATATAACCAACGTATAGTAGACATGTACAACCACACGTAGATAGTCGCGTATTTGAGCACGACGCGCCTCCGGCCATGACAGTCCTCAGCTGTGGATAAAACTGAAGTAAACGAATATACCTACTTATGCGATGAGCAGATTTGTCTTTTCTTTTCGGTTCCAAAATAAAGAAGACAAAGAGCACCAAACGTCGACGGAAAATATCTGTGTGCACAAATAGATGGGCATAAAGACTACAAACAACAAACTTTAGCTTAGTTCTGATAAATTCCAAAATGGAGAAAATATCTTCGTCGGCATCCTCTGATTTTCTTCTTAGTCGTCTTTACGTTTAATCTCAAGCCATTTGATGCTAATTTCCCTAATTGCTTAACGCAATCCACTTAGCCATGGAATTGTAAATTTCCGTCTTTATCCTTTATCATTTATTGGTATCACTCCCATCCTATCGTCGCGTCGGCTATGGCGGTGTTGGTGGTGGTTGCCTTTCAAATGCACGTCTTTAACGACCAAATTCCGAGGAAGTGGCACTGTGGGATGGTTGTTTTCTTAAGTTCGAGGTAAGTTTAGACTTAACCGAAGGCAAAAGTTGGTGCAGTGGAATGAGGAGTGATCAAATCCACAATTACTGGGAAGATTGATTATCGTTAATTGAAAAACGAAATTGCAGACATTGTTTTTCGAACCGACGACGAAAAAAAAAAACAATCCGCTCCGTACTGGTTCAACTTAATTATAGGTAGCAATCTCTTGTGAAAGTTGTCCTCTGCGTTTTTCGCTTTGTAAGCGATAATCTGCAAATTGCTAAGCGAAGACAACCGATGAATAAAAGGGGTTTGTCCTGGAGATGGTCAATAACCTTAAGGCGTGTCGGCCGAACAATGACGTCTTTATTTGTATAGATTTGTACTATCTCAGGACGATATGATTCATTGTTCTGCAAGGAGTTTAAATTAAATTGATTTAAATGATTACACAAGAACTAAAGATGTATCGAAAGTCTTCTGAGAAATCCAATCATTCCAAGAGTGCTCCGAATCGAAAATCTTCGCGGATGTTGGAGGAGGTGTTGTCTCAAGAACATCTCGAAGAAAAGTGTAACCCAAGAAGTTGAGTGCAGTGCAAGTGCTGTGAAACCAAATATACGTATGTAGATTTGTATGAAGGATGTCTATCGGATGTTAAAGCCTTTGTTGGGAAGTAATTAGAAAAACCATCCAGATCAAGTTTCGCATTAGGGACTAAGTGATTACGGCTGTGACACTAGTTACCATTTTTGGCTTGTATTGTATTTTTGTCAAAAGTAATTTTTTTTGTCTTGGTCATTGGATTAGTTGTCAACAACGATAAGGTAGTTTGATATCAAATAAAAATAGAATAAATGCTTAAACATAGAATACAATGATGAGTAAAGTAGAAGCGAAGCAGACAGAAATCGGATTTCTCATACAAGTATTATAAATGTGAATGTGTTGTTGATGGTTGGAAGCTCTAGCTCTTCGTGGGTTTCCCGGAATCCGATGAATCTGGATAGAAAATAGATTGCTTATGCTCTGCATAAATCCGTGGTCAACATTCTATTTCTATTCTATTTCTGTATAGACATTTTTGCTATAAACGCCAGATTGAAAGAGAAGAGATCGAAACAGACAGGGCAAGGGTAGGTAGAAGTGGGATCATCAAATTCTCACCTTTAACCAAAAACTGATTTCAATTGAAATTTGTAAATAACATGTTAACAGATTCCCTAAATCAACAATGTAGTTGCAAGATTTGATATTGCGGCAGCCCAGTGAGGTGGAAGGAGTGTACAATATAAGGAACAAAATTGCACAGTGGCAACATTATACTACTGAATAGAAAGCAATGTATTATGCCGAGGCTGTACAACTATGCAGTAGGACCTTCAGTAAAAAGTGGGGTCTCCAACCAAAGCAAATATGCTATGTATGTATACGGTGGTAGTTCGCCCAATTGAACATATAGTAGCTCGAAGGAAAAACTCATCAATATGACAAAACTCAACAAGGTACAGCATGCATTGGCTCCACATTCGACACCATCAAACGCTCTGACGTTAATGCTAAATACTCTACATTTGGATTTACATACAAGAGTTCTATAGCACCCATCGCCATAAGGCTCAGAGAGTCTAAGTGATGGACACCAAAATAAACCTATGGTTATAGCAGCATCCAAGATCTTTTATCGAGGGATCTCGTATCATCCTCAACGGCTTTGACACTCTTATCCCCGAAGGAACGGAAAGATATAACATAGTCGGTGCGGATATGTTATCAGATTTCCTGAAGATTTTCAAAGGCTACAGACTGCTGGCCAATTCCATTGTGTGTCAATTGGAAATATTTGCAATCAGGGAAACGGATCGTCAATCCAAAATATTTTGCCAATGCAGAGGGTTCTGTTTTGATGTATTGAAAGTCATAGGCACTGATTGCGAACAATGCGCGAGCGAACGCACGTATTAGGCTAATTAGACTTTCGCCGTACCATCACTTCTACATATCTGCCTACCTTCATGTTTTCGTATTTTATATTTCCGATCAACAAATCAAAACCAACGCAATCAATTTTAAAGTTGCTATCCATGTTACTATAAGAATTCATGAAATATGCTTTTTGACTCCAATTTTTTCCGCTTTAAATTTTTTTTAACCGTAGTTTTTTCTTTGCTAGTTGTCTACTCGCCTGATGTTGGTTAAAAATTTAATATATTTACTTTTAGAAATGATTAATTTAATGTTTTATGAAAACAACACATTTATATTTTCGCATAAAAAATAAAATATATAATATAAAAATCAATTTTTGTTGTTTGTCCTTTATAAACTTTTAAATGGTAAAAGATAGAGCAAGAGCACTGATGTCCTTGTCAACTTTGTTCAGAATTCTGTGAAAAAGGATTGGGTACCAATTTATTTAGTTTTTTTCATGCAAAACTTTGTAAATAGTCAAAATTATATTTATGGGACACATGATTGATGAGATACAATCAAAAATGCGCGCCGGGTACATGTATTTATGTATAAAACCGTAATTCTGAAGTCCAATGTTGACGGCTTTTGAAAATAAGTTTGTGAAATGATACCAAAATGTGTTATTATTTATCACACTTCATACAGGCACATATGACTACCATTATTATACGGTTCATCAAACAGAAACTACATGAGCACAGATGGGTATAAACATGCTTGAGGATGAAAGGATTAAGTTCGAAGTCGCGAGAACTGCTAAAACTGACAGCTCTTATGCCCTCAAAAAAAAATTAAGGAAACCTATGATTAAACATCGCGGTTGATGTGTGCGAAACTTTGAAAAGAAGTTTTCGTGAAAATAACGCACTAACAGCAGCTGGAGTGCGCAAGTTTTATGAAGAAAGTTGGTGAAACTGGTTACTTGAAGGATAACCGAGCATATTCCCTTGTTCGTTATGTGGCTATACAGAGAATATTGAAGATGAAATAACCGGGCATTACGTCCAATTACAGTACATCCACAGCACTGGCTTTAGGAGACTTTGTCCAAAATCTACTCGTTTCATTATCGATTGTCTACGGGGCTTAGCGCAGCTAAAATCTGACAAAAATATTCATCGAAATAGTATACACATCTACCGACTTACAAATTGATTCACTTCTCAGGCCATACACTCACGAAACATGAGCTTTAACTGCCAGTCCTTGGCGGCCCCGAGCACACTGCTCGCAGTCTCATGGCGACTAGACAACAAAGCAAAATTTGGTGTATTTATGATTGGAAATCACACAAAGTTATGGAGAAGCCAATGGATTCGTATCATTTGACTGGTTGGGTTGGTTTTTGGAGAGGCAAGCTTATTGATTAATTTTTCAACCAAGACCATGATGAAAGAAATGATGAAGTTTATAGGGGCGTTATCAAGGCATTGCAGCCAATTAGTCTTGTCAGAAATTTGAACAACATGGGGATTACATCCACTAACAATGATCGATTAATTACATTCTTTCAATCATATTGCTTTAGCTCTATTTATCGGTTACTTGTCTACTGGAATTAACTGCCATATGGGAAGTATGCCAATGACGTGTGTTGATTATATACTATTGCACCAGGATTCGGCTGGTTATCCTTAAGGGAAACATATCTCCACATTGACCAAGTCCAATAATCGTGTGGAGTTACGAGCTGATTTCTAATAACTCAAAGCTTAGTAAACTGGCCAGGATGAATGCGATTCCTATTATGTTGGGTCGATGTAGACATAGGGTTATGGAGCCACTAGTCGGCCCCTTAACTCATTTTTTCACGCTTAATTTGCTCTAAGTTATCAGTTATTTGATAAGTAATATAATATATTTTCTTATATTTATATTTTTTGTATTATATTATTATTATAGTAATATAATTCAATATAATATTCAGCATTTCCAATTAAATGTGTTAAAAATGAAATTCAGGGCATTTTTATGGCATTTACTGCCGAAAACAAATTATTTATAAAAATGTTAATGAAAACATAATTTTTGAGTAGCTTTCTTCAAAATTCAGAAGAAACTGCTCTCCTTAGGTCGGCCTCGTCTATTTTTGTTTAAAATATTTTTTTTTAAGATTTGTCTTCAAAAACTGTAAAAGGAACATGTTAATAAGACAAATGTAATAGTATAACGCGCTTCCGTCAATATTTCGCTGATTTTATGACTTTTTTGTAAGCATTTCCACTATTCTTTTCTATGAAAATCCAGACGTTTCACTTGAGACAAGAAATTGAGTCAAAGCTATAATTTTAACGAAGTAGTTAGCAACTGCATTGCACCAACCTCTTGGTCACAGAGAGGAAAACTGTTTACCTTTTGGAAAAAAAAAATATATACATATGTGTGTTTTTTTAAACCGATTAATTAAGCATCATTTATTGGCGCGGCGGGCGACTACTGGAGGATCCCGACCTTACATGCCATTACACTATAATTCAACATTTGATGAATAAACCACGTTTGTATCGAAAGACGTGTGTGTTAACTTATATTTTACGTTTATATGTCATACACCATTCCGGCACTCAAAAAGAATATTCGTTAATTATTCGTAAGATAGGGACCGAAACCATTGTAAATATACTCAACATTTAATTCGACAACCAAACAACACGAGACGTTGGCTTAATCCTTGATTGGTAGTGTTAGTTGTTTTGTTGGTAACATTCGGACACAATGTGCTTATTTTTATATAACGTTCTACTTGTCATTCTGAGCTAAATGATTATTTTAAAAAGTAATCACAAGTCGGTGACACTCCCTATTAGCTAATGAGGGAAATTATTTATTTTGAAAAAATTACGTGCAATGTCTTAGAACTCTTAAATGTTTGCTTATTGTTCTAAGTTTCTACTCCTGATAATAAGTGTTATATCGTTATGGCAACGATTTTTCCAATCTTCAAATTTATTTCCATGGTGAGATCTGGAATGGCGGATTAGGTCTTTAATGCCCGAAAACCCTACCATACGTCATTACAAATGGACAGTTACTCTTGGAGTTTCTATAAAAGGCTCATGAATTAGGCATAAATTCATGAGTACCTTTGGTACAATATCTAATATTAAACCTTATTTTAGAATATTTTGTGGATCAGATTTAGACGAAGAACAAGTGGTAGACAAACATGGAAGTCAAAACTTCACATTTTCTGATACTTCCAAAATAGAGTCATAATTTTTGCCAGGACGTTTAATAAATAATTTCACTTTGCACCTTGCTTGCAGCATAACTCTACTTTTCCATCATAACCACTAAAGGGGTAGCGGGGGTAAGGCACGCTCGAGACATCTCCAGATTTGTCTTTTACCCTTCAGCAAATTAAAACTGAATAACATTGAGATTCCTTGGGTCAACACAGTGAAATACTTGGGGGTGCACTTGGACAAAAGATTAACCTTTACGGATCATATAACGCATACATTAAATAAAGTCAACCTTGCAATAAAAAAGTTATATCCGATAATAAATAGAAAATCACTATTGAGTAAGCACAACAAAATTATAATTTTTAAAGTCATTTTCCAAGCTATAATGACATACGCCTCACCAGTCTGGGGAAATTGTGCCAAAACACATATTAAAAAGCTACAAATCGCTCAGAATAAAATTTTGAAAATGATGTTACGCCTCCCATGGGACTATTCAACGATGATATTGCATGAGCGGGCAGGTGTCATTCAAATTAAAAGGAAAATTGAAAAACTCAATGAAAAATTTAACAACAAATGTAGATATTCTACAAATACTCTCATTAATGAATTATTAAATCAAACTGCTTAAATGCGCTATGTACCTATTAACTAATTGTGTGACTTTTTCTCTTCTCTATTTATTTATTTATTTATTCGTCTATTTACTAATTTATTTATTTATTTATTTATTTATTTATTTATTCATTTATCCATTTATTTATTTATTTATTTATTTTTTTATTTATTTATTTATTTGTTCATTTGCTTATTTATTTATGTGTATGTATATTAATCAATTTATCTGCTTCTTTATACATATATCTTTATCTATTAATTCATTAATCAATTCACTTATTTCTATACTTATACACTTACTGTGCATTGCAATACGTAGTTTTTCACCAAATGACAACATACAATCTTTCAATATCTTAAATGGAGGTTTTTTATTCTCATAGTTTTCCCTTCGTTACTGCATTTAACTCAAAATACTGCATTATTCCCAATAACAACATAATCATAGTTTCAGTAGTAAGATAGAAAATTAAGTAATCTATCGTATCTCTGAGCAAGCTGAGTCAATAAAATTATAAAATGATAGTATTTATCTATGAGTAATAAATTATTATTATATATCTCCAGGAAACTCTATCCCTAGCCACCGACTCTAACTCATCATGAGTTATGCTAAAGCGTAACCAGGCTAGTTTTTGATGTTCGGACCACCTCAGCCTGGCTCTGCGGTCTCCCAAGGGAATCAAGTATCTGTAGGTCTTCTTCTGTTCTCTGAGGGCTTCTTGAAACTTGAGTGTTTTAAACCAAGCAGTTATTTTCTCACCACCAGCCGGCACTTCTACGCGCTGGACTACACAAACATCCCAGTCAGAGGCAATGACAGCTGTAGTTTTTTCCACTATATGAGTGTAACTCTTGCTTTTCGCCTCTGCATTTTTGTTTATTCTATCACAATACCAGATGATCAGCTGACAGTTCAGCCCCTCTCATCACAAGAACGTCACAAACCATTCGTTGCACACACGATGGTACCACAAAGAGATCTATCAAAGACTTTTGTTGAAGACTGTCCTTGTACTACGCGTATTTATGGATGACTTTGTGTGGAAATAAGGTGTTTATTGTAGACATGCCATTAGCACAGCGAAAGTCCAACAACTTCCTTCCGTTCACGTTCTGGAGAGGATCACCGTTCCTCCCAATCACACTCCCCCATGTCTTTACATTAACACCCACATGAGCATTGAAGTCACCCATAAGGATATAGGACTCCATCTCCGCTACCCTATCAAGTCCAGAATCAACATCATCCAGGAGAGCCGCGTACTCTGGCTTCAGATTAGGTGCATACACCTGCACCAGAGCCAAAGTTGACCTATGGAGCCTGAGTTTGAAGATCCCGACTCTCCCACTTAATGGAATCCCCTCCAATACCCTGTCTGCCAGCCTATGACTTGTGAGTATCCCCACTCCCGCCTGTGCAGACATTTGAGGTGCAACTCCCGACATTTGAGGTGCAACTCCCTAGATAGCCACGATATCGAAACGAAACATGGCAGCTTCCTCAACTAGCTCGAGGTCTATTCCTGTGAGTGATGAGACGTTCTATGTGCCTAACCTAAGTGTTAAATGTCTACTGCTTGTTTATCCCACCCTTTAAAGTTACTTTCTTCATGTCATTAAGAGACAAATCCAATGGAAAAAAAGTCAAATAAGACCATGGTAACAACCCTTTCTATTCCTTTACATCAATTCTTACTTATATCCATCATTAACTGGTAGTTACTATACAGTATATTATTTCATTCGTTCGAAAACTTATCATCAATGTAAGTTCTTATCGACGGCATCCTTTCATTTTCCCTCCCCATTAGGAACGCAGAACTTTTGACGAATGACTTATTCTTAAAAGTTTATTGATGACTATCGTGAGGAAGTTTGAATAGCATTAGTAAACTATTGTCGAGTACAGTGCATAAAGTTAAATGCAACAACAGTTCACCTTCGGTATAATTATCAAAACTCATTGAAGGCGGAAGAAAACATGAAACTCAGTGGCCGACGATGGATGGGAAAAAAGTTTGTCATCATTATAAATAAAGTTCTCTTGAATAATTATATATTCGCGAAATCCTTATTTCAGAAATTTGCAATTTAAATTGAAGATTGAAGTCTGCACCCGTCAAAGTTTAACCTAATAATGAATGTGAAAAAGTTATGCCTGCCTTTCGCCTGAGGTTGCGAGCCATAATTTATGATAAGGGGACCTTTTTAACCTGTTATCACCCTAAGTATTTTTCATTTAAATGTCACAGCATGGTTGAGCAGGGGTGTTTTTTTTATATGCATTGTGATAAACGATTAAACGCTATGGTGAATTTCAGTGATATCCATAACGTATGACTTAGTTAATTTATTTTATTCCTTTCTGAATTGCTAAAAATATAATGAAGCTCATCGTTAAGCGCTGATGAGTGCTGAAAATAGATTAATCAAGTTCTCTCAGTGTACACATCAATTTGAGTTACGAATGTATGTATATTGCTGTCCTTTGATATTGGGTTCCACATCATTACAAGTAGACTAAAATGAATTGGGTGGTATATAGAATCACAACCATTGTAATATTCGTCGGATTAGCTAAAGCCTTCGATACACTCAACCACAAAAGGATTACGGGTATCCTCAGGAGAGTTGGGATAAGAGGGATCTCAATAAGAGAATGATATGATAATTCTCTATTAGGGGGAACATTAAAGGTTTAGAATGGTGTCATAAAGCATTAGAAAAAATCATGGATACTCATATACGAATTGGCTAAGCAAGTAGGCTTGTAGTTGTACTTGAACAAGTTAATGTTAGACCGATTATTATTATTCGATTGAATGGAGTTTTCTATGAAATGTTGTAGACTATCAATGTACGTATCGTCATCACCTTCTTACCCGCATGATCCACTAAAGGGGTGGCTGGGTAAAGTACCCAGGTACCAGTACCCAGTAACCAGGGGAGTTTTTGGACTTGGTCCAATCCCCTCATCCTGGGTCTGCCAAGCGTTCACGTGATGGAATCGCATTCAACGCCCGCCTTGGAAGTCGCAATGATGGTTGCATTGGTGCCAGGTGACTAAATTGATGTTTGCTAAGATCAAATATATTTTCGAAAATGTTGACTCCCAGATGTCCAGGGGCAGCCAGGTACAGAGGAGATGTGGAACATGCTTTTTGCCCAAAATGTTCTCCTTGGGATTTGAATTTCGGGGTTCTTGTCATGAAAGTATGTTCGAGCCATATAGTCGACAGTCGTGGGAATATATGGACCAACGATATGAGGAATGAAGTGAAATAGCTATTCATTTTCGATGACATTTATCGGCCAATTTATTTCAGGGGAGGCAGAATGAAGATTACCTGAAACTCAAATGTATCTGACGGTTCTGGGTGAGCCGCCATCCAGAGGCAAAGCTGAACTTTGGCATTCTAGGTAATTAGGTTGCAGTTCTTTGAGAGTACACTAAGCATATATAATACTTCTCCCATTGAGCCGTCTCATGGAACGCAGCAGAGTTAATCCACCTATCTGCAAGCCGGAAAGCGCCGATGGATATGGTGCTTTAGTGATTTGAATTAGAAGTCCGGCTCCAAAGTACCGTCTGAGGCTCAACGGGTACGAGCAAGCCATCTACGATCGAATGGTTGCTACTCCAACAACAATAAAACATTGATACGATACGATAACTTGGTGAAGGCGTTCAGCTTGGTCAAGCTAAAGAAGAGTAAGTCCTCAGGTTAATTTCGCGAGGGTACGAGTAAGAGAGAGTATGTTCTCCTCGTTTTCATCGTCGCTCTGCAATGACATGCATAGCAATTACTCCGATGTTGGACTTCCGGTCCAACCTAGGAGGAATACATTTTCCAATTTTGTTTGGCTTTTTGTTGGTTATCCAACAATGTAGGTGAACGTCTGTTAAGTGTAGCGGATAGACTACTTCTAAGCGCTCTATTAATGTACATGCACTTCGAATCCTGCCATTTTGTTAAAAGTTTTACAGCTAATAGCTTTATCAACAACTGCTCATCATGGCAATATGGGCCGACTAACCATTAAGTACCCAATGTGTCATCCTCAGCCAATTAGATATGATAGCTCCTTAAGTAACAGAATGACGCTCTCCCAGGTATTATTCTTTCAGTTTATTGGTTGAAAATTATGAGACCAAGAATTTTGGAATTAGAGGCAACATTATGCAGCATACTGAGGGAGGGGTTACTTGCATATGTAGCGTGTATATGGCGTGTTGCCTTCAAACCTACATTCTTGCATCCATTGAGAAAGGCATTCTGTAGTCTCCATCTGAGCTATAGGAGCATTCCCCGCATTGGCTATAACTTTACAGCCATAGTTTTCTAATATTAAATTAAAAATATCTAATTTTCTGAAATGTTTCAAAGAAGAGGAAAAAGTACACCACGTTTAAATGTTTTTCCATCATTTACTCTGTAAAAATCTAGTGTGTACCAGAAAACCTGAAGGCTTTCGGCTGGATATTGTTAAACTCAACTTCGACTTACCCTTATTGTTGCATGTTGAGCAGACGAATGTCTATTGAATGGGTAATTGTAATGTGTAGTGTTTTCCTTGTATCGGTTGTAATTGTTCCATTCAATCTAGCTTACAGCTTAGGCAAGCAGGGCATAGATGCCATAGAATTTGCCGGAAGATATAGAGACGTAGGGCAGGGTACGAATGGCATAGAAGTCTGCCCAAATTGGCGGTCTAATTGAATTTTAATTTATTTCTCAAAAATCGATCCTTATAGACTAATTCAAACATTAGCATTCCCAATGCATATCGATGAAGACTGGGTTGTATGTCATGATATTTCTTGTGTTCTTGGACTACTTTGTTTAGGTGTAAGGTAAAATTGTTCTTTTGTAGTATTTCTATTATTGCAAAATATTCATAAACAAGTTAAATTTTCACAATAATCAGCACTCGTGAATTCAACGAAGAGATTCATTTTGATTAAATTTGATTTGATAATAGCTCAGTTACAGGTTTCATTGTGTAGTTTTGTAGTTAGTGTAGATAGTTTTTAATTTGAATCTCGTATTAATATACAGAGAATTTTATATTGCGGTAACATTTTACGATCTACATAAAAAAACGTCTGTATGGATTCTCTGATGGATTGCAGCTGACAGCACTTTATTAAGACCACATGTAAATGGATCCCATGGTGCACTCGGCGTTGTTGGTATACGCCTGGGTTTGATTCCCAACCGGTACGATCAAATATAATTTTCACCGCCCCACATCTTTCGAGTCACTGACAATGCTCAAAGAGTAGTAACTGTCCAGAAACAGCATATACAACTTGGCCGTTCGGAGCCGGTATAAAATTGTAGGTCCCATCCATTCGTGACAAAACAATAGCACATACAACACGAGTGGTTGCTGAGAAGCTTGACCCTCGCCCTGTGGCGCCACCCAAATTATATTATTATTTTTAATTGATCTCAATATTCAATCATGTGCTAAATGTAATTTATTAGTTTCTGTTTAAATCATACTCTGTGCAAATAGTATCTGGACGTTTAATACATGCAAATACTAAATAGTCATGCGTGACCTATAATGCTTGGCAAATATCGAATTTCAAGCGCTTTATATAAAAGAAAAATCTGTAGCAATAGCTTAATTTATAGAGACCAGTGTGTAATACATGTCGAAAATATTATGTCTCTATACCTATGGAAAATCCCGCAGTGCTTGGCTCAAGATACCGCGCCGACCTTACTCGACTTATGGAAATATTCTGAGAGGTTGAGAGAGGAATTCGCATCATCTACACCAAAATACATGCGTTCTCCGATCAAAAAATCGTTCAACGTTTTCACTTATGCCGTCGTATTTGTTAGCTAAGCCAGCGCGCTAAACACTCGCAACACACAAATCCGAAAAAACTGTGCCAGCTATCAATAATCAAAAGTTCAATCAAAACCAGGTTTCAATTGTAAATTGACGACAAAGACATCTACATTTTGGTGGCGTTCATACGGAAGGACAGAAAGTGTAATTACGCTGTGGAACACAGAGCCCGCAACTATTAACTTTAAACTAACTAACACTAAAGTGAACCAACCACAAATTAAACTACTTGATAACTTTCACCCAGACCATGATTTCTATCAAGCGAACGTATGTTTGTAGACTCGAACAATTCGAGGTCAGCTTGGATTGTTATAATTCAAGAGAAACAGCACTTTGAGGAAGTCAGAAACTAAGTTGAACAGTGAATTTATTCAATTGTCACATTTTTAACCCAAACACAAGTTCCTGTCAGGCGCTTTGGTTCGAAGTTTCTACAAATGGATTTTTAATTAACGCAACTTTAACCAACTTATGCTGAATTCTTTATCGAAAACCACAAACTACTCAATTTGTGCATTTGTTATATGTATTCCCAAACGAACACGAAGGGGTAAGAAGTCCTTACACTTCCCCCAACCAACGCAAACTAAAGGAGCTCATACTTCGTAACTAGAAAAGCCCACAATCTCTGCACAGTCATGAGAATATTCATTTGAGGAATTACAATTAGACATTGAGCTTTGCTTGCTCAGTCTAGCATCTTACATACAAGCGCTGGAACTTAGGCCGTCGAATTTGAACTATCGATTTGATGTGGGGGTAAGTTTTCATGCGAATAACTCCTCTCCCTCTCTCATAGTGCTGACAACGTGAAATGTCCTTAGAAATTTATGTAGAATTACCAGTCCTATGATAACAAATGTAATTTAGCAGATGAATTGCTTGGATTTTGTATTGTTGATCACCATTTGGAGTTGATTTATTGCATTTGTGTACATGCTCAAATGTGTGCTACATGTTTTCGAATTCCAACAGATATGGACTCAACGATTTTATGCAGTATGACGACTGTTAGTTAATTTTAAAATACACATGACGTGTAGGTACTATGTGTAGGAAAAATATATGTATAACAAATAAATTTAAGCCTAAAAGAGCTGCATTTCCATAAAGGTTACAGCATTACGATGTACTTCAAGTTTATTTGGTAGCATTCATATCATACATGTGTCTGTTACATTGTATTCTTCATCTAAATGGATTAAGGAAGAGTAGACTAGACGAACAGTTGGTGGCGATCATACTCTACATTAAGTACTGTGTAAAATTGTTGAATTATATGAAGCAATTAAATTTACAAATTGAAACATTGTACTTCATTTTGGAGGTTCTTTAAGGCGTCATTATATAGTGGTATCAATACATTTGCAAGTGAGTGTAATATTATAATTACATTTGAAATTTAAATGTGTGCTTCCTCGAAAGCAAATTAGGGTATACACTAGGGTTGCCAGATATTTTTCGAAGCTCATCGGGATACATCACAAAAATATGGAAAAAATACCGAGATTTTAAGTTTTTACTCTGGTCAAATAAGAAACTGTAGTTAGTGATAAACAATCTCTTTTATTAACAACAAGTAGCAGGTTTAACTTAAATGCTTAAGGACATTTTAACCGCTTTCAATATAGTTCAGGACTGCAAGTCTTCTCTGAATTTTTCTACTCAGTCAAATTAACTAAGACTTGTCTGGGATCATGACGGGATTGCTGAAAATGAGATCGGCGATGAACTTGCCAGATAAGGATCATCATAAGGAGACATTCTCAGGACCAACGCTGCGAATACCTGTGTCCTTGGTTAGTGCGTCCATTGATGGTAAGGCATCTCGGGTTTACAACCGGAGGTGGCATGACTCTCCAGGGTGCATACAGACAAAACATATCCCAAGCGTTTGTAAGAAGTACGCGGCGTTCTTGTTACGTATCCCTTGACGGAAAAGACTACAGACGACTTACCGGCGGACTTTTGCCAAACATCTAAGTGTGACAAAACCCTCTGCGACGTCTGTGGAGAAAACGATGGAACGCCTGCTAGTCTTCCTTCGGAAGATCGCGAGTCAAAATTCAAAAAATACAAAAGAAATTGCTTAAATATGAAGAAGGTGTATACTCTGACTTAACGCGGGAATAAAGGTGTCCCGGAGGGACAGTTGAACTTATACCTCAAAACCGGAATGTCCCCGCGAAACCGGGACGTCTAGCAACGCTAGCACACACTTAAAAACTATAACTGTGCTTTCCAATTGAATTCCCTTTAAAAATTTGAGAACTGGATATTTGGAAACGGAATACGTAGATACGGATTTTTGTCTAAGGTCTAAATGAGTTAACTATATTATGCAGGGTGGGCCATTTAGTGGGTTTTTTCTTAATCATAGGTGGTTATGACACTGACAGCTGTTTCTCACTCGAAATTGACAGAAAGTCAGTTTCATACGTGTTGTGTAGCCCAAACAGTGCGATTTTTGAAAAGAGGTTTTTGCCGAAATGAAGCACACACCGAGACTGCTGTGCGGAAGTATGTGCAAAAAGTTCGTGAGACTGGTGTGCTAGTGGACAATATTTTTTCATCATCATACATTTTTTTTTACTGAAATTGAAGACATGAATTTGGACGACCTCTGGTTATGGATGGCGCGCCCTACCATACAGTCCTTACAACAATCGACCTTTTGCGCACCAAATTTCCAAACCGTGTCAGCAGTTGTCTTGGCGATGTCAATTGGCCGCTTAGGAGCAACGAATTGACACCTTTGGTTATTTTTCGTGGGGACCCGTTAAGGGCTGATTTCATGCCAACAATCTGGAAACGAATCAAGCAATCAAGGTAAATATGATCCAAGTAATCCGTGAGCTACAGCCAGAAACCATCAACAAGGTCTTGGTTTATTGGGCTGACAGAATGCGCCCAATTGCCCACTTCAGGAATTCATTAGAATGAGGTATACCATATATCAACATTTTAGGAAGCTATTGGAATTTCAAGTTGATAGCTTCATTAGAAATATAAGTAAAGAACGCTTAAAATCGAACTGTGCCTGGCCAGACACAAGTATACGACGGAGGGTTAAAAAGAAATTTGTATTTCGCCCACCCTGTAAGTGTATGTAAATAATAATCTTTTCATAAATTAGACGTTTGAGAATATCTCAAAGGCGAATAAGTAAGTCTGACACAAGAGTATTGTGTCAGACTTACTTATTCGTCCCCCCGACTTAGACGAGGTCAAGATAGCAATATCAAGACTGAAGTCTAACAAAGCTGCCGGTGCGGACGGACTGTCCGCTGAAATCTTTAAGGCAGCTGGAGATGATCTGGTTGGGCGCATGCACCAGCTCATCTGTAAGATATGGTCGGAGGAGAGCATGCCCGATGAGTGGAATCTCAGTATCGTTTGCCCAATCCATAAGAAAGGAGACCCCTTTGACTGCGCCAACTATAGAGGGATAAGTCTCCTGAACATCGCCTACAAGATCTTCTCTGCCGTTTTGTGTACTCGCCTGAAGCCGTTTATAAATAACCTGATATGTCCTTATCAGTGTGGCTTCAGGCCAGAGAAGTCCACCATCGACCAAATTTTTACACTACGGCAGATCCTGGAAAAGACCCAAGAAATGCAAATCGGCACCCACCACCTTTTTGTCGATTTCAAGGCCGCATATGACAGCGTGCATAGGGACGAGCTATACAACGCCATGTCTAGTTTTGACATTCCTGCCAAACTCGTCAGGTTGTGCAGGATGACGATGGAGAATTCTCGCTGCTCCATCAAGGTCGGTAACGAACTCACCGAGACCTTCAATGTCAAAAAAGGATTTAGACAAGGCGACGCGCTGTCATGCGATTTCTTTAACATAATCCTGGAGAAGATCGTGCAAGACTCACACGCCAACACTAGAGGCACGATCTTTCAGAAGTCCGTACAACTGCTAGCATACGCGGATGACATTGACGTGATTGGCAGAACACAGCGAGCCGTCAATGAGGCGTTTGCTGGCATTGAGGCGGAGGCGGCTAAAATGGGTCTAGCGGTGAATGAGGGCAAAACGAAGTATATGCTGTCATCAAGAAAGGACACACAACATCGACGTCTTGGACAGAGCGTCACAATGGGCAGCTATAACTTCGAGGTAGTCAAGGACTTCGTCTACCTCGGCTCGCAAGTGAAAAGTACGAACAACATCAGTACCGAGATCAAACGCAGAGTAACTCTTGCCAACCGCTGTTTCTATGGGCTCGAGAGGCAATTGAGTAGTAGAGCCATCTCTCGAAGGACCAAGCTGACTTTATACAAGACCTTGATCATCCCAGTCCTGCTGTACGGCGCGGAGGCATGGACAATCTCAAAAGCGGATGAGGAAGTCCTTGGTATTTTCGAGAGAAAAGTTCTGCGTGCGATCTTTGGTCCTGTTTGCGTTGACGGTTTCTGGAGGAGAAGATTCAACCACGAACTGTACGGGCTGTACAGCGACATGAGTCTAGTCAGGCGTCTTCGGATCCAACGCATAAGATGGCTAGGCCATGTAGAGCGTATGGACAACTCAGCTCCGGCCCGTGGGACAACGCAACAGAGGACGCTCTCGTTTAAGGTGGCGCACCCAGATGGAGAAGGACCTCAACCAACTTGGCGTGCGACACTGGAGACAGCTAGCCAGAGACCGTGCTAGCTGGAGAGGCTTGTTGGTTGAGGCCCAGGTCCACCCCGGACTGTAGCGCCAAATAAAGAAGAAGACACAAGAGTATTGTTTTTGTAGAATGGACATATATTTACATGATATGACCATGCAGATAATGCATGCACTTTTTATTATTTTTAGCATTTTGTCAAAGCCTGCCTTTAGACAAAACAGAAAAACTTTTGACGGTCATAGCATAACCCAAAAATATTCAATCAGAAGTGTTCCTTTCGTTGGATAGGTCTGGTCAGTTAAAAATCGCTATTTCTTGTGGATACTTGTACAACTAGTCGGAGCAACAGTTTCTGATACCGTGGTTTGGCTATTGTAAGAACTAGATGTAATGATGATGTTAGAACAGATATTTGCGAAATTTCTGCTGAAAATAAACAAGGCTTCATGATAAGCGCTTCTAAAATTCAGAAAGAGAAATCAAATGTATTAAGAAAATAATGTACCCCTCAGACGAGCTGTAAACCTTGCATTAAGAAAGCCAAACACAAAAGACAACTATAACCTGCAAAAAAAGATATATAAAACGTTTTTTTTTATTATGTTATTCATTTTGGAATATAGTCGGGTGCAAGATTAACATACATGGCTCAAGTGTTTATTAATCATTCAGCTACGTATCAATCAGCTGATTGACTGACTGCCAAGACATATGCTTACATCCTCTCGTTTGATTTCAATAGATGGATTAGATGACTCATAGAACTTCAATTGGACGGGCTAAATATTTGAGTGTAGTTAAAAGAAATATTTTTTGCACATTCTGAAACTTATCGTAACAGCTCAATATGCCAGCTAGTTAAGAAACCAATCAATTGGATTTACTACTGCTTAAATATAAAAGTAATATACAAACAAAGCTAACAAGTTTTCACACATTTAAATGTAGACATCGAAGTGAATCCCGCCTTTGATCCATTTCAGTAAAGAAGCCCCAAATGAATTTGCATCCTGTGTGTGTACCGATTACATACAAATTTATGCATTTGAGAAACCAGAAGCATTGACAGTCAGATTAGGCAAACGATCATTTTAATTAAATGTTGTCTATTTAATTAAAATTTCTCTACGAATGAGTCTCATCAATAAATACCCAGCCTCAAGAGTCTCACGTTGTGTGCAAAATGAAAATGTGATTTGTTAAGAAAGGTAAATTGTGAAAAGGCTGCATCCTCATGTGGTCTTATGCACACTGTGTGTTAAAGCCAAAAAAGGTCTTAATTGAAACACCTTTGTGTAGTTTCCAATCGCACGGGGTACACAAAAGACTCATCAATAAGCCATTTTTTGAAAGCAATTAAGTTGAATCCGTTTTAATGCTCATAAATTAAGGTCACAATACGACAATGATTATTGCTGTCATACAAGGCCACTGTGGGGTGGTAGATATTTCCATTTAACACAAGTATTATCCACCAACAACGCCCGCATCCGCATCCGCAAGCCTGATGTTGTGAGAAGCGGAAGAGAAATTGATTTCCTGACTTCAACCGAAACATCTGGAACATAGTGCTGTTGAATTAATTTCCCGGCTACGACATCAAATGCGGCCGCTCAATTGAGTTTACAGGAGAATTCTGTGATTTCGATGGCGCGAAATAGTCTACGAAGTGCTGGATTTTATTTCGTTTGATGCTGAGTCACTGTGCCCTGTTGATACCAGGCGAAAAATGCACAGCGAAAAATCCCAACACTGATTGGTAATTTACTCGAAGAGCATGGTTATTTGCGCTTAATTGCGTGCCCGCTTTTAGTAGGTTTCGTAGAAGCAAGGTACGAAAGCTAGAATAAATCGGCGTTGCAATTTCCACTAAGCGGGTTGAGGCACTTTCGGTAGCGAGATTATTTGCAAATTAAATGAAGCGGAATGAGACTCTCCGCAGCTATTACCAGCCCATGCACCGGATTGAGGCAGCATTAGGTGGTTGGGGTGGCTTAACTCGCGTACACATGGTTGTCCCGAAGCTACATGCAAAAGTGACTGGTCAATTTCCCGTACACTTGTACACACAACCCATTTGCGCATTGATTTCACCAAGTGTGGTTTCGGAACATGGTGCCGAAATGGGTTATAATTCAGTAAGAACATGGCGCTCGTGCGTTCGTAAGCAACTGACTATCCCATGTCAGGGGGATAGTATTCAATAATTTCCGCCAAACAAGCAGGCGCTGGCTGATTTCGACAGTTATTTAGAGTGTCATTTAAAGGAGCGAAACCGAATGTATCCCATAGAAAATGTTTTCACAGGCGCCACATAAAAACAGTTACATTTAATGTGGATGAACATTTCATCTGCGATCCCCGGCTGTGGCATCGCTGACGCCAACGCTATGGCTGCCACAAAAGTGGAAGGAATAACTGATGCGTTGCTCTCTGCTGAGAAAGTGTTAAAAAAGGAAGGGCTTGTACTTAGCATAATGTTTATGCCCTCAAATGAACTTTCTTTTCTACACACGAAGGCAGCCAGAGAGAGAACGGTCCCAAGGATACTTCGAATTTACATTTTTATGTCATACAAGTGCTCATAAATTTCTCTCTGTGGTATGGTTTTACACATATTTTTTATGACAAGTCGTACATAGTTTTAAATGAACTCGGATTTGCATAGGTAATGCCAAGGCGGATGCGACATGTGGAGTACAGCAAACTCCCTTCAGGCGGCGTTGAATATAAATATAATATTTTTTTCTGCACAATCATCTCGGAAACTCCGTGAGGAGTGATGTGAGGTATTCCATATAGCATATTGCAAATATCTTCAAATGTCGCAAAGCGTTACAAATGATTTGTTTCCTTGTAAAACACGTGTTCCTCAGCAGGTGTTTTTCGTCGCATATTAATAAATTTCCCAGAAGCACTCGTGCTCTTTTATTTCTACCTGATGACTAAAGGAATATGAGTGCTAACGGATGTCATCAGCTAAACTTAAGCTGTGTATTATTTTGCTGTGACATAACCGTCATTTAATAGGAACCATACGATACCAACATTTATTGCACAGATTATATCATCATTTGTCTACAGACATGTGTATTTGCAAATATGAGCTTTTTGTCACGGATTTAACCATTTAGCTTCTGCTGCGTCAATTTTGCGCCACAACAACTGAATGTATTAAACGGTTTAAATTAGAGTATTTGTATGCATTGCGTAGCAGATAGAAGTCGATGTTTTGGAGAAAATTGACCTTATCCATACCGAAATAGGGGACAAGAATTGGTTATGTTAAAAGAAAGGGTATTGACTTAATGAAGGAAGCCATGTTCAAATTTCATGAATACAAAATTGTTATGGAAATAAATTGAAAGTGAAAAAGCTAAAAAAATCAAATCGAACAAAATCCCACATCGGTAAGGAGACCCAGGCTCACCCGTAATGGACGTACGTACTTAAGCGAACTTAAGGAATTAAGTCAATAAATAAAGCATGTTTTTTTCAGAGGTGGAGATGGAAGTCGCAGCATTGACATTACTTTGACAGTACCCGTTGGGCTTGTGGCTATTTTGGGTTGCCAATTCATCATAAATATACATAAAGAGGAGTACCGTTTACAAATTGTTCAAATTTATTTTAAAAAAGTGATTCAGTTAAAAATAAACTCAAGATTGTCATTGTCAAAGTCACCGCTTTTGAGGCACAGCAATCATTTGTCCATGTCTTCAAAAATGATGATAATCAAAACGTTACAGTCAACGGTGAGCGGCATAGAGGCATGATTCGTAGGTTTTTTGGGAAACCTTTTAGCTTCAGAGACAACATTTCGACGCGTCGCAGCAGAAATACAACTGCATCAGATTACCCCACGTTCGTCCTAGTTGCGGCGGTCAAATATTGATTTACCTACATTAATGCTGTAAAATTATCTTTTAAATAAAAACAATTAATTCAAAAAAATTCATTAAAATCATTTTTGTGTTTTAACTTATTTAAATGTTGTGCGAGTTATGAATTGTCCCGGATCTAAGGGAAATGACCATAATATTACAAGCATTATTGAATAATCAATTTATTGATATAACAAAATTGGCAAAATTATAAATATACAAAAATAATATTTCGACTACATAGGTCGATGGTCTTCCGTAGACTGAATTCAACCAGCATCCACGCACTTATCAACATTAAAACAACCAAATAGGTAACACGTAAGCGAACAGATGGAGAGAAAATAGGAAGGACGCTCTTACTAACAAGTAAACAAGAAAACACCCTTTTGAACGCACTGTGGCGGTAATGACCAATTCTTTTATTTCATTGGAATCGTTGAATGTTGCTTGACTTTGTGGGGTAGAAAAGAATATCTCTCTAGGTCAGATGATATTAGTTGACAATGCCAAACAGATTTTGACTTAAGCTTAATCCATTAACCAATAAGGCCATCTCCAAGGTCGTCATAGAAATCTATATGATTTCTCCCGCTCGACCGACGTTACAGACAACTTCATGAGCCACTTATGACTGAAAACATGGTTTTATGAGTACTCTTAATTTCACTTTTAATTATTATTACTTTTTGAATAAAGTTCTTAATTATTTTATTTAATAAAATTATTAATTATAAATTAGTAAATTACATAGGTGGTCTAACCCATTATATTTTCGACAAAATATCATGTAAGTTGAATTAATAATTAAATCCATTGAGATGAATTGCAATAAATTTGCATATGAAGTATAATTTTAAAACTAGCCTAAGCATTTGTTATCCCCATTAGACATATGTATGTGTGTGTTATGCCGCTCTTGCTCTGAAAGCCTCAATTCAGAAATTTATGGAACACGGCTCGTAGCATAAAGGAGCCAGAGAAACTCTTAGGTCCGTGCAACCGAAATGGTTGGATGAATTTATCAAAATTAGCAGGGGCAACCTATGTATCCTAACGTGCTTCCTAAGAGGGTACTGCAGAATCAGGTAGCAATTAAGGAAACTATCAGAAGAAAATCTCTGCAGTTTCTGTGGAGAATCAAACGAAATTCAATACACCCCACACATGAAGCACTAACTAGACAAATATATCTGGGCAGGCATCTACTAGCAGAGGAACAAATGAAGTCACTAGAACCATCTCGCATTCTCAGGCTCTTAAAGGAAACTGGTTCAGAAAAAATTCTCCGCATTAAATGTCTTCCACATTTTCGCAACATTAATCCATAACTATCACAAATCTGAAAAGAACTGCATGTGACGGAAACTCTTAAGAGAGCAAAGGTATTAAAAGGGGGCACAATAGATCTATACGTCACGATTAAACATACAAAAAAACATTCAGGAATAACACTGCTCTAGAATTTAACAAGGCTGATCTAAGAGTGCTATGTGGAGCACTACCTGGAACCTGAGATTGTAATTACCACCTTTATAAAATGGGCCTCACGAGTACATAAATCTGTAGCCACTGTGGCTGTGGCGAAAGAAACTATGGGGCACATATATTACGACTACTTGCCAGAGAAACATTCAGAACATAAGCTGATCATCTTTAACAGCGAAAGATTTTAAAGAAATCCTATATTGGTCAGTTGTCAAATTACTGAAGACAGAACCAAAAGAAGAAGGTACATTAAGAAGAAGGTACAGTAGATATTTATAGCCGCAGCACAATTCAATTCAAATCTGTACATATTTGACCGAAGCATCAAAAATTGTAGCAAGAGCTTGAAGCTTTACCAGCAAAGCCGACGCGGTCATTTCAATTTTGTACTATTCCATAGATAATAGAATTGCATGTAGCTGTAAAATAAATCCATATTACATTGTAGATATCAGGCGGTTGCTGTTTTATTTAAATTTATCTACCTATCTTTCTTATCCAGTCACCCTGTATAAGCAACTATGATACCACTATCCTAAAATCATAAGGCGCACTGAATTACAAAGCTATCAGAAGGCCATTGATGATGATGATGATGTTGGCCATTACGACTGGCGGGGTAATGATCCATTTAGGCCATTCGAAACTCATTAGCCCATAGGCAACCTTTTCAAGATCATTATTCAATTCCGTCCATATTGCATCGTACGTACATACGTAGTAAAAATATGTTTATAATGCAGTCTCACTCAGTCTGGCAACTGTTAATCACATGTATGTCAGCTATCAAAATACACAGCCAAGACAATTTTCCACATGGCATCTCTCGGATGTACCCGAAGGCCGTAGAATCAACGTGCCCTACACCTGAGAACTGTGTGAATACAAAAATACTGGGGGTGTTCAGTCATGTCTGCGCATTAATGTCACCATGAGGTTTCAAAACAAGATGTAAATATGTTTTGCTTGCAGTAACGATAACAATCCCCTACTTATTTACACTTGGTAAACGGTTCCCGCACTGAACCGAATGCAAATACCTACAAACCAATACGTACTCGCGTGAATTTGTCTCCCCATCTTCATACTTGTATTTGAAAAATGCATACTAAGGCATTGCTAATTCATGGTTTGTCATCATGAATTACAAGAAGCACTGACACAAGGGAATGCGACCTACACAATTTTTGAAGACTTAAGGATGAACATGGTGAGCCATGTAATTGTTACGCATAATAAATTATGTATATTGAAAATGAGGAAGACGTATGTACGTATCAAAAAAGTTACTGCCTTAGGGTTTCAAAAGGCATTATGGTAGTCTTCTCGCTCCAGTAATTTCTGACTTGTGAGACTTTTCTCCAGTCAAAAAATCAATGGCTTTCTATCCGCAACGCTTCTCTCGATAAAGTTGTAATTACCATACATTACTTTAAATGAGTTTTCTTAACTTTGTAGAGAAAAGTGTCTTTTTTTCTGGTTACTTGGATCAATCAATCTCGTTCACTTATTTCCAACACTTAGCTTGAAATTAGTCGTTTTCATACCATAGCAAGCAGGCAACAGAGAGAGCAGAGAAGAGAGGAAAACTTAATTTTTGGATTTTCCAACTCAAGTTAGATTTATTCTAGGTTTAATTTTTTTGAGCAACATGCGATTAAGTGTAGCCTGAGAAGTGAATGGGATCTCACCATGAAATTGGAAAAATGTCAACAAAATAATAGGACACCATATTGACATCCTCCACGTAAAGTATATACAGCATTTAGTCAAGGATGGATAATTCGTGACTAAACCTGCTGAATTATGGAGTGTCACTATGAAAATGACTGCTCGAATAGAAATGGTGGGTGTAGAATATTGTGACCACCATTGCCTAGTGAGAAAGTGTCACGTAAGTCGACTCCAGCACCTAAGGTGCATGTTTGTTACAGGTATCACCGAAGCACCAGTCACTGACAAGGGAAAGTGTATTGTTGCGCACATTGTTAGCTACTTATATATCGCTATAATTGAATATTGTATTCAAAAATAATGCGCTATTATTTGCTTTATCTTACAGCTAATTTCCAATAAAGCACCTAACAAAAGAGCTTTTTAATTAAAAAAAATATATATCAATCCATTACTTAATGGATTAAAGCACTTTGACTGCGACCATACAAAAAAGAACTACAATGAAAATTGCAAAGTGTAAATATAGCTTCAATCTGAACATTCCCTATGTTTAAATGTTCAGTTGTAGCCATTAGTTTCAAATAAAACCAAATAAAAATTTAAAATAATTAAACAAAAAAAAAATATTTAGTATGAGTACCATAAATAAAAATTAAATATAAGACCTTACCTTGGTGTCACTGAATTACTAATTTACACCTATCAGCAGAATGAAATTTTATCATATAAAAAATACCCCAAACCGGTGAATCACGCGGACTAATGCTAAGTTGAACAGTTTGATGTAAGGGAAACAATGTCTTTAAAATAATTGTACAGTGAAACCTGGCCAGAGGTGCCAACTAATAACTGCGCTTGTTTTCTTACCTCACGAAAGTCAGAGAAACTCTGAAGGCATTCATAAACTGCAGAAATGAAGGCTTCTACATACATTCCAGCAATATTATTTCACTGCCTTGTACGACTGATCTTTTGATCTTTTTAACAAAATGCAAGGCCCTCATTGGCGACCAGCAGACGACTGTCTTGTTGTCCAAGTTCCAAGATAAACAGGGGCCCAACATTTTGTTTGCCAGAGGTTTTAAAGACTTCATTGGTCAGACTAAAAAAAGTGATCGATTGTTCTGCAAACTACATTTGCTGTAATTTCATCATCAGCTCACACCAAATCGGCACCAAAATCCTGCCACCTGAGCGGAGAAAAGGTGGGACAGTGACAGAGGAAGTGCTCTGCAATGTCATCTGTTTCCGGGAAGCACACTAAGGTGTTTGGCGAAGGTGTAGTAACCCGTTATAACGCAGGTAAGACGTCTGCAGTCTTATCTGCCAATTGATAACAAGAAAGTGGCGGATTTCTTAAATAAGGTTGGGAGCATGCGCTTGGTCCGTCTGCAACCTGGAGAGTCATGTGTCCTCCGATTGTATCCTCGTGAGGTCCAACCATCTATGGAAGCAGGTGGTCCCAGGGTGAGAATATCTGCTCTGATCAATATAAAGAGGTATTTGCAGCAATATTTGTATGGAAATTTGTTGGTATCTACTAGGCGAGTATATACTGGCCATCTTCGGCAGGTGGTCAACTTGAGTTTTGACTTTCTGTGGTTTTTACAAATTTAAGTAATGTCCACCTCTGAGTAACGACTTTGGTTAAAAACTATCCCAACTACATGTGTTTCAGAGCTATTAACATTGGTCTGAAGGAGTTCTTATACGTAATTTAGAGGTCTCATGGTCTTTATTGAGATACATTTACGCGGTCCAAGAAGCGTTTGCATTTGCAACGATTTCTTTATCAAATGAAGTTGGATGAATACGTGAATATTGCAACTATCCAATCTTGATTGACAAGCAAGGGAACTGCTCTAATAATATATATTGTACGTGGAGTTATGAGACTATTTAGATAGCTGGCTAATCGACAAATGTGTCGACTTCCCATACAATTTGATTTTAGTTATGTGGCAAATGTCGTGGAGTACCCATAAAACCCAAATGCTCGTAAGTAGATTTACGGAGAGATCAACTCTAAGCTGGGAGGGTCATACGCGTCTTCATCGTCGTATTTATTGATTGGATAGAAATACCGAAAAATTCCCAGCCGTAATGAGACTTAGTTTAAAACGATTCAAATGAATCGATTCCGCGTCGTTCATTGAAATTGAAAATCTTGTGTCGTGTAATGGCGAATTAAATTAAGAGCTGAAGCATCTTGAAGATTTGAAGAGCGGAAAATTCACCGATTTGGTTCTGAAACAGTTTGCAGATTGTCCTGCATATCATCAAAAAATCATAATTGGGCATAAGACCAATTCTTTGCCCTATGCATATATCTGTTTAAAAATACCCAAATGCGTTGACAAAAAATTTCGAAGTTGTGAGAAAAACAATTCTTTGGATACAATTTAGGACCGAGCAATACCAATAATCGTAGACACAGTGGACCAACTAAAGAAACAACGCAACATCTATAAGGCCAATATTACGACTAAACATGCTCAAAGTACTATATAAGACATCCTTAACTGGCACAAACTTTGAATTCACACCGCCTAGGGAGGCTACAAAATATACAAAAGCAACATATGTATTATATTTATTTCTCATATTTTTCTTATTGCATTTATTTATTTATTTAATATTTTATATTTTCTAGGAAAACACTTCTTCCCAGAGCTAAAGGAGCTAAGCGGTGTTAGTATGAAAAACCTCCTAGGATTCGCACACAAATTTGGCTGGTTTTAGAATTGCAGTAGGTCTCACTGTAGTTTATTACTCCTAAATATGGGCACAATGGACCCAACACGTTGGTCGAAGTGAGCCGTGGGCAAGAGGACGTCAGGGCACCCAATATACCTACCTTCCTAACAGATATACAAGATTGCAGAAAAAGCGTCCCAAACGTCGCCGTTCCTAATCGGCGTACAAGTGTAGGAAGAAAATAGGCTGTAGAACCTAAGTTCCGATCCACCACAGACTTTCGCCAACAATATTATATATAATAAATATAATTATTATCATTGAGAGGTGGGTAGAAACGCTGTGCTTGGCTAATTCATCCGAATTTTGAACTCCGCAACCATCAACAAAATTAGATTTGAGTTGAGAGACTGATTCGAACACTTTGATGGGCGCCAGATTGTCCGTATAGATGCTTATACCAAGAGCATTGGAACATTGCATTCCATTTGAGCCAGACAGTGCTTCGCGAAAAACGCCTTCATACCCCTGTACCGTATACAATTCTTTCACTGCGACGTGGAAGTCCATAATTCATTATGCAATCTATTAGGATAGGTTTTCAGCTGAGTCGCCTCTCCAAGAAGAGACTGAGCCTCACGAGTATCCAAGAAATTGCAGCTAGTGTCGTGTACTGTAGGGGTAAATTTATTTGATTTTATACCTTCTAGAGAGGAGTGTAATTTCTGCTTTCTATGCTTAAATACTAAGATTTGTGGTTTATGGCAGAAATACAACAATGTAAGAGTAACTCCGGCCGAGATATGTGTGTGTAATTAATACAGAATGGCCACTCATACGAGAACGTTTACAACCGATTTTCCATCCCTCACCAGAAAGTCACCTGCACATCTTTCCCGCTTCAATGGGCTCCATTATCATGCCGATAGCATCGAACAGGGATTTCTGGAGCAAAATCAAAACCTCTGAGGCACTCATCCACGAAGTGAAGTTCCATCTTTGAGGATACATATATTGCGGATTAGGATAATTGACTTGGTCAACATTTTCGACTATAAGAATGCGAATGTGCAGCAACCATCAATCATAAGTGTATTGCCAGCAGCTCACCTTTCCTCCACAGAATTCATCCAATTTGTAGAGAAAAAGTATAGTTATCTCTATGATCTGATTTCCCATCATGTTTCGCAGAAATATGCATTTTGCTTTTTTCCGCAGTGCTGATGAATAAAACATTTTTTCACTCCGTATATTCACACAACTTACATCGTTCCGAGGCATAGTAGAATAGCCTCGGTCCGATGAGATTTCTCATCGGCAACATTCTCAGAAACTATCCGTCGTTTTTCACACATTTCAGTTACCTGGTCTTCCAGAGTGAATTTCAATTCTTTGTGTTTAGTCATACAGTATGTTTGAAAAATAATACCTTCGCTTCTATTCATAATCCAATTTGAGATTTCCCTGCAATTTTTTTCGAGCTGTTATTTAGTTTCTTTTTATCCCATACTCGTTTCGTAGAAAGAATTAAGTGAAGGCATTTCGAAGATTTCTTATTCCGTACAAATATTTTGTTGTGGTTGTTTGTTTTAGGAATGAAGGCTTAAATATGAATACAACTGGACTTTAAAACGAATTAAAATTGTTTGGTTTAATTCGCCAGCTTTCGCAGTGAAATCTGAACTTCGTTTAAATAGATTTTATAAGCTTTATGTAGCCTTTAAGAACGTTATGTATTCTTCTCGAACAATAGCAACGAAAAGGTAAGCCTTACAAATTCTAATGGCAGACGTTTTCGATATACCACAAAAATCTCCCGCAATTATGAGCAAGGATCCATTTGCATTCCAGTGCAATAGTTTCTTAAAAGTTTTGTTTTTTATCCTTACAAAAACTTAAAAATTTATTAATTTTATCCAATTGGTTGCATTTTCAATTCGGGATGAACTCATGTTTGTTAGTTTAAACTGAAATTGCGAAACCGAATCATTACTAGAACTGAAGTTTAAACTAGAATTGGAGTTAATATTTATTATATTAATATATTACAAATTGTTTTATCAGAGAACTGTCCGAAATTTATATTTTGGATATTTTTGCGACTTTGTTCTTGAAATGTCCTTGTTAATAAATTGATACATAGTCCTTAATTAAGACCCAGTTTCTAGTAATGTGGGAAAACCAATGAAGAACATGCAGTGTGCCGAACGAAGAAACTATTCACCACTTAATCTCCTTTCGAAAGAAGAGTCGCCTAGGGGTTTACTTCATCAATAACCTGGTCTATCTCAGAAGTATTAGTGTCAGCCACCTTCAAAGCTTTATCAAAAGTATCCACTGGCTTGCGGAATAGAATCAATAGTAAACAGTGTGACTGGTACTTCCTGGCAGTCATATTTTTTAAAAAGACCTAACCCAGGATTGAGAACTTCTAAATTTTTATTTGGTTCCCGTATATCGGTATAAAATAATGGTTAATACACGAAAATAAATGTTTTTCATTTTCATTGAAATTCACGAGGTTGTTTGATTTCAATGACTGTCAAGGACGAACTACACGTGAAGCAATATAATAATATAATATGGGTGGCGCGACAGTCCGAGGCGGACCTGGGCCTAGCTTCTCAGCAACCATTCGTGTTGTGCGTGCTATTGTTCTTTCACGCGTGGAAGGGACCTACAGTTTAATGCCGACTCCGAACGGCGAATTTGAGAAGCTTTTTCTAGACAGGAATACTCTTTGAGCATTGTCAGTGACTCGAAAGAGGTGGAGTCGTGAATTATCAAAGGTGGTAAATTCGGGTATTGAACCTGACACCATCTGCGTAGGAGTAGACGCATTTACCCACTACTCCACGGCGACCCACACACATGAAGCAATGTTGTCTATTAATAGATGGCAGTTGACGGTAGCAATGTTGCGCTTAAAACTCACTGACTTAACAAACGGCTCTCGTGTCACTTTCACGTTTATCTATTTAATCTTATAATTGAATCCTGGTATTTCTAAATGTACACAAATATTAAGTAAGCGCTAAATTAAATATAATATCTAAGATATTCGAGGAAAAAGGGATGATAATAGTTGGTGTTCATTCATTCGACTACCCTATTTGACACCTAAATCCGCAATAAATCGTATATACTGTGAAGTCCCTATTAACCGGACAGTGCTAGTGTAATTTATAGGACTGAATTTATGTATCCGTCCACTGTGGGTCAGAGAGCGCAGTAATTTGGACGTGTTGCCTGGAAAAAATGTGCGGCCGTTTTAAACAACTATTTAATATAAGAGTGTCTTGCATAATTTAATATTCTTGCGGGTACATAATTGCTGCTTTCTTTCAAATTTATAAAAAATCACTACTTTTTCGACACAACATGCGCTATCCGAATACTATGACCAAAACAAAAATGCATTTTCAATCTTCGGTCAAAATTATTTTGTATGTGTTGCCACAAAATACCACCCACATTGTGTAGCCAGCGGGACAAGCAATGAAGAAAATAAATTTTCTAAACAAAATACGGTTTGATTAAAATTATAAACCGCACTTATTATAAATTATTTTTATGTATCATTTTATAAGTGTGTGAATGCAAAATTATCCAAATGTATATACACTTTCAAAAAGACTTTAACAGTCCACAGAAACACTCAGAGCAAGAAAATGTGTTTCAAGTTAAGAAACACGTTAGCTGTCTGGATACCAACTCCTTTACCCTACCCCATTAATTAGATTTGCCAAGCAAAATCCTTGTGTAATTACCAACATTCGTTGACTTCACCACGAATTCTTGTGGCTTGATGTCACGTGTCATTCCCAGGTTAATGTATCCAAATTACCTTTATGAAATTTTACCACTGACTCTCCATGATACATCGTGTTTCACAAGTAGTCATAGAAAGAATTACCGAAAATCTTGTACAAATATTTCCGTAACATTTCAACCGCTTTAATTAAATTAATCCCTCATCCTGTATCATGCCAGCGAAAAGATTCATAACTTTGATCATTATATTAATCCATATAGCAAGCAAAGTTTTCCAATCAATAACTCATAAATATCTCCCCTTCCAATTATTTATTCCGGTCAGCGGCGCATCTGTTGAACTAATAAAAATGCTATATCGAGAGGAAAACGAAATCTCATTTACACATGGGAGAGGTTTTTCGTTTTTCGTTTTTTTGGTTCGTATATTTCTGCCACGCAAACAAATTATAAGTAAATTGATTTTTCCTCCACCTGAAAAGATAACAAACACCGATAGTAATAAATAATTGTACTCCTACTACTCAACGATGAGGACCCGTATCCGTTTCACCCTCCAATGGTGGTCCTCGACGTCGACATAGCTCCTACCAGCCCTCCGGCTTTTCTCACTGCCTTTGGCCACCATAGTCAATAACGTCCGCCGTCGCCGCCATCAGAAATGGCAATTCACCAAGTGGTTTCTGCGGGAATCATTGTGCAAACTAGAAAGGCACTTTTAATCGTTTTCGTTATGAAAATTTTATGATAAAATAACATCTTTTGGTGCACAATAAAGTGGAAGTGGAAGTGGTGCCCGGTGGTAAATTATGAACACGCGGCAGGAAAAATTGAAAGAAGAATACACGGACATCATTAATGGAAAAGTGTAGAAAAGGGATCAACGAGTCGCCGCCGCCGTCCGTCGTCGGTTTGGTTATTTTTTCTTTTTTGGTTTTTTTTTCCATTATTGAGTTTCATTACAAGTGAAGTTTGTCTTCTTTTTGTGTCCGTCCTCCTACTTCCATTTTTATTTCATTCCAGCTTCTTTCGCTTAATAATAACAGGCTCGAAGCGATATCATTTATAGTCTTATCCTTGGAAAAAAGCAATATATAGCTGTTAGATGTGGTAGGTTGGTGTATATGTTTACGCTTTTTCTATCTCCAAATTAGTTATCTCATGAATACAGGGGAACTTTGCCCCCATTTAACCTAGTTATCACATTACATGACCTTCCTTTGAAAGTCAGAAATGACTTCATTGCCATTTTTTACAGTTCTCGTTAGCTCCTTACTCAACAAAAGATGCTAAATGGAAACTCAGCCTAACGAAAAGCTTAAGAACAGGCAATTTATGATATACATACATAACATATGTGGGCATGTTAGACGTATTAAAAATGCACGCCAAGGATATCAAAATAGAACCGAAATGAGTCAATAATGAAGCGGTGGGTGGAGAAAATTCGACGATAAACTTCAAAATGAAAATTTGCAGCAGGTATTAGGTGCTGCATGCAATATTAATACCACAGACTTTCAGATTTGATGCGTCAATGGATGAGTGAGCGCTCACCCCCTCCTCACAGATGAACGCAGTGATTAACATTCTAAAATTGTACATTTATTTTTAATCTGGTCTTATAATCCTACACATAAGCATTTCATAAACGTCAGCGGTTTGGTACAGGATGGGTTAGGTAGGTACAGTATGTAACATATGTAAGTAAGGTATGTAACAAGGCCTCCCTTGTGTCAGCAAAAAATAATTCCAGATACCCATTAGCGCTGAACTGAAAATAAAACTATAGCACAAAGGTAACAAGTATCCCTATTCACATATATTTCTATGTACATATATAAATATTGGAAATTCCAGCTGAACAATTCGGTTGTTCGAAATATTTTAGGACCTGCCTAAATATCCTAAGACCTGGATGACCCGACTTTGACCTGTCCGGGACTTCTCCGGCCCGAAACCACCTGCCTTACGGCGAAGCTGATCTTTTGGATGATTTTTTTGCAAGCTTCGATTTATTGTTTCCATTCCACTTTTATGCCGACTCCGAACGGCCAAGTTTGAGAAGCTTTCTTTACTCGAAAGAGATGGGGTCTTGAAAAATAATTACAAGTTACATGTCTTACCGGGAATCGGACCTATGAAGCGAGGTTCAATTGGGTAGGAGTTGACGCAAAAACCTACAACTTACTTGAGTTTAAATCTTTCACCTATAAAGAGATTGAATTAAGACAAGCCTTCGGTAAATTTTATTTTATTTGAAAGTGGTTCCATCGTTGACGAACTGAAACAGTCATTGTGGGAACTGTTAATTTAGTTAGGATTCAAAGATCATTTTGCATGTGTACACATTAATTGTACAAATCAACAGTACCGTGACGTATGTAGAAAGGATTTAGTCCACATCAAAATCGCACAAATACAACTCCTACAGATAGATTTTTTTTTAATTTTAATATAAGGCTAGTTCCATTTAAAATTACATTTAGAACTTCGTTGAAATACGATCAAAGGGATCTACTGAAAGAACTTCCTTACTTTTCGGGAGTCTTATCAAAACGCAGCACATAATTTAGCTGCCTTATGTACCAAGGCATGGACTTAGTCAAATGCGGACAAGGGTGCTCTTGTGCTCCCGTCCCGTGTTAGTCCCGTCTGCATAGATGGTGATTGGGAAGGAGATATACCGAAGAACTTTACAAGCTGTTCAGGGACATCGACTTAGCCAGTAGAGTGAAGATCCAACAATTGAGATGGCTGTCATGTAGAGGATGGAAACCAATACTACGGCCCAGAAAGTCTTCGAATCGATCCCAGAGAGACGTTGCAGTAGAGAATAACCGCGACTCCGCAGTCGCACGCAATTGAAAAGGGACCTCAACTAAATAAGCGTGCGAATTCTTCTTCTTCTTCAGGTGGCGCTACAGTCCGGGGTGGATCTGGGCCTCAACCAGTAAGCCTCTCCAGCCGGCACGATCTTTTGCCAGCTGTCTCCAACTGCGCACACCAAGTTGGTTGAGGTCCTTCTCCACCTGGGTGCGCCAGCGGTTCCGTTGGCGTCCTCAATTGCGTTGTCCCATTGGTTCGGACTAGAATACTCTTCGGGACGGAGCAGTGTTGTCCATGCGCTCTACATGGCCCAGCCATCTTAGGCGTTGAGTCCGTAGACGCCTGACTAGACTCATGTCGCTGTACAGCCCGTACAGTTCGTGGTTGAATCTTCTCCTCCAGAAACCGTCAACGCAAACAGGACCAAAGATCGCACGCAGAACTTTTCTCTCGAAAATACCAAGTGCTTCTTCATCCGCTTTTGAGATTGTCCATGCTTCCGCACCATAGAGCAGGACAGGGATGATCAAGGTGTTATATAATGTTAGCTTGGTCCTTCGAGAGAGGACTCTACTACTCAATTGCCTCTTGAGCCCAAAGAAACAGCGATTGGCAAGAGTAATTCTGCGTTTAATGTCGGTACTGGTGTTATTCGTACTGTTCACTTGCGAGCCGAGGTAGACGAAGTCCTTGACTACCTCGAAGTTATAGCTGCCCATTGTGACGCTCTGTCCAAGACGTCGATGTTGTGTGTCCTTTCTTGATGACAGCATATACTTCGTTTTGCCCTCGTTCACCGCTAAACCCATTTTGGACGCCTCCGCTTCAATACCAGCAAACGCCTCTTTGACGGCTCGCTGTGTTCTGCCAATCACGTCAATGTCATCCGCGTATGCTAGCAGTTGTATGGACTTCTGGAAGATCGTGCCTCTAGTGTTGGCGTGTGAGTCTTGCACGATCTTTTCCAGGATGATGTTAAAGAAATCACTTGACAGCGATTCGCCTGGTCCAAAACCTTTTTTGACATAGAAGGTCTCGGTGAGTTCGTTACCGACCTTGGAGGAGCGAGAGTTATCCATCGTCATCCTGCACAACCTGACGAGTTTGGCAGGAATGGCAAAGCTAAACATGGCGTTGAATAGCTCGTCCGTATGCACGCTGTCATATGCGGCCCTGAAATCGACGAATAGGTGGTGGGTGTCGATCTGCATTTTTTGGGTTTTTTTCCAGGACCTGCCGTTATGTGAAGATTTGATCGATGGTGGACTTCCCTGGCCTGAAACCGCACTGATAAGGACCTATCAGGTTGTTGGCGAATGGTTTCAGGCGCTCACACAAAACGGCAGAGAGGATCTTATAGGCGATGTTAAGGAGACTTATCCTTATCTCCTTTCTTGTGGATCGGGCAAATGATACTGAGATTCCACTCGTCGGGCATGCTTTCCTCTGACGATGTCTTACAGATGAGTTGGTGCATGTACCTTACAAGCTCATCTCCAGCTGCCTGAAACAGTTCCGCAGACAGTCCGTCTGCACCAGCAGCTTTATTCGACTTTAGTCTCGGGACGGAATTCTCGTCGATCATCGTCAGTCGCGTTGAGTGGAACATTCTGCCTGATAGTGGTATTGGAGTCTTCCTCGTCGTTTAACAGTCTACAGAAATGATCCTTCCAGATTCTCAGTATCGACTGCGAATCTACTACGAGTTGTCCCTCTACGTCACGACAGGCTTCTGTCCGGATTTTGTATCCATTGGATAGTTGTTTTACCCGTTGGTAGAACTTTCTGACGTCATTTCTGCCGTAACACCTCTCCATGTCCTCGATCGCGCGCTTCTCATGCTCTTTCTTTTTCTTTTTGAGAAGCCGGTGCTCTTCCCTTCTTTTAAGTTCGTAGAGCTCACGAACCGTTCTCGTCCTTCTGTCCAGCGTCGCCCTGTATGCTGCTTGCTTCGCTGAATGTGCCTGCCTGCACTCGTTGTCAAACTAGGAGTTTTTTGGGGTGGCGTTTTAAAACCCAGCACATCAGATGCAGCTTCTCTGATGGCTTTTTGACAACTGTTCCATTGTTGGTCGATTGTTGTGCCTGGCAGGGTTGGACTCTTTTGGGAGACTCGATCGGCAAAGTTGTTAGCGGTCAATTGCGATTGTAGCTTTCCGACGTCAAACTGTTCTGGTCTTGCTCTACTCCGTTGTCCTATCGATATCCGTGTTCTTGCCTTGGCTACAACAAGGAAATGATCCGAGTCAATGTTGGCTCCTCGGAATGTTCGGACATCGAGAATGCTGGAGAAGTGTCTGACGTCGATCGCAATGTGATCAATCTGGTTGACGGTTGATTGATCAGGAGACCGCCAGGTCCCTCTGTGGATGTTGAGGTGAGGGAACCGCGTGCTGGCTACAAAGATGTTTCGCCCGGTAATGAAGTCCAAAAGCCTGGGTCCGTTCTCGGACGTGTTGTTGTGCAGGCTGTGCTTTCCGATGACTCAAGCAAAGACGTCTTCCTTGCCCAGCTTTGCATTGAAATCTCCTAGAACGATCTTGGTGTCGTAGCTGGGGCATTGATCGTATGTTCTTTCTAGGAGATCGTAAAAGTCGTCTTTGCTGTCGTCATCTTTATCCTCCGTTGGGGCGTGGGCGCATATCAGGCTGATGTTGCCGAATGTAGCCTTGTTGCGGATTGTTATGAGGCGCTCGCTTATGTATTTAAAGCTTATGACTTCTTGCCTAGTCTTCTTTGTAGCAATCGCCGAAATAAATATCGCAGTTTTTCATCCTCTTTTTGCCCGACCCATCCCACCGCACCTCCTGGTGCAGATATCACCGCCATTCAGGCCATGGTCGTCAGCAGTAGGGTCATCCGTATCCGAGGCTTCTCGTCCCCACGCGCAAGCGCCGAACCTGGAGGACCGGGTCGTGGTTTAAACCCCTGGACAAGGGGCCGCTGCATATATTAGTTCACCTCTAAGCGGTTGCTTCAAAGGCTATCCAGAGGGCGGCTCGAGGAGGCTGCGTGCGAATATGCTAGCTAAATATCGAGCTGGGTGGAACCCTTTGTTGGTTGAGGCCCAGGTCCACCACTGACTGTAGCGCCACCTTAATGTACCGGATATCATATCCCGGGCAGATAATTACTAGTATACCTAATTGCTAATGTGTAGTTCAGAAAAATTCATGGAATGATTCGGAAGAATGATATCAAAGAATTTAAAGCGCGCACGGTGGCTGATGCTGAAGAGATCCCCACTGAGTAGATAGATCTCTTTACGAATGACTGCTCACATTGAATTTTTAACTCTTCAAATATGTGACAAAAATGCATGCATTGTGCTACGAGCTGCTACGACAGTGAAACCGTAACGGTATTATGCAGTAATTTTGTCTCTGTTATAGAAGAGATTTAGGAGCTGTTCACCATTGCATCGCACGTTTCTGCAGGTACAACAAATACAGTACAATAAAATCTTTTTAATTCGAAATGATGAGATGATGAAAAATCAAGAACTCGAAATAATTTTACTAACACAAAAGATTGCAAATAATAACAATTTTATGTATTACTAGTATGTAGTTTATTTATTTTTTGTAAGTTAAAACTTAAAACATATTATATAAAAGTATGAGTAAATTCAAGAAATATTTTTTACGTGC
This sequence comes from Eristalis intricaria, assembly GCA_964034865.1. Classification (NCBI taxonomy): domain Eukaryota; kingdom Metazoa; phylum Arthropoda; class Insecta; order Diptera; family Syrphidae; genus Eristalis; species Eristalis intricaria. The sequence continues at coordinate 33,024,036 of OZ035875.1, forward strand.
ACGGGATTCCTCCAATAGACATGTTGATGATTTGTTCCGACTTCTACATATTTGAGATCTATTTGCTACATATACGTGTTCAATCATTGCGTTGTTTAATTTTTTCCTAATTTAATGTGTACATAAAAGCCTTAAAACCGAGTCTCATTTATGTCTTTCAAACGAGGTTTCCAAATGAAAGAAATCCGAATAAAACAAGGACTTTATTTTCAGAAAAAAACATTTGGTTACTATAAATTCCAGTTATTTTGCCGATTCCCATTCGCGAATGCCAGTGATCGCACCACACAGTAAGCAAAGTCGTTACAGAAAAAGTGAACAAAAATTTAATTGCTTAACAATCGACACTAAATCTGGATCCGAATCAATCAGAGTCACACGCAAGGGAAAATTAACTATTATCTTCTATCAAATAAATCAGGTTGTGGAAATTGTATAGAAAAGTAAATATCAGAAATCAAAAATAAAAGAAATAACGCACGTAGTTCATACGAAGCGAATTTCATTTCATTCAACCAGGAAAAGAAAATTTATGAAATCAGGGAAGCATTAATTACACCTTGACACGATTTCGTTCCCGTATCGATATTTATAGACGTTTGCGGATATCGGTAATGGACAAGAACGTGAACGTCCGGAATTAATATCTGTTACATTATTAAATGCACTCACCCTGGTTGCTGTGTTTACAAATGGCAACTTAGTATTCTTTCAGCAAACATAATTGATTTTCCTTTGAAAATTTCATTGGCCGTAAATCGCTACAACCTCGTTACTTGTTTTATGTTAGCATGCTGTGGAAGTTTCCCCCTGCACCTGGAATAACATTCACCGTACTAAGAGAGGTCCACACATATCTCTAGCACAACTAATCCGAAATTCAGGTGAAGTAAGCTTTTACCGCATTCAAACATCGGTGAATGGATGCAACTTTGCAAGAAGGAATAGAACACGGAACCGTAGGGAATATAAAGTGATTCCCACTACTACATAGTAGCTGGGAATTTCGAGGTTAAGGGTCGTTTAGTATGTGTACCTCTAGCAAGCATCACCTTGCAAACACAGTTGGTACATCGGTGTATGAGGAACATGTACCGTGGTGTTGTACTTACCCACTATGGGTGTGTAAGTACATACAATCAATGCATTTTAGTGCACCACATTATATTCATGGATAAAACCTAAGACTCCATTTCAGGAAACTACTAAGGTAACACGTGAGCCCATCCAACTCTGCCACTGCACTGGTGTATTTGTGTGCAGAGAACGGAATCGTGTGGGCTCCCTGATCTGAGTAAGAATGAACGCACGGGACATGGAAGACGGGGGTTTATTGAAACATTATAGAGTTTTTGAGTACACATGAGAGAGGGTATAAAACTACGTACCTGGATACCACCTTTGGTAACCAATCACCACCGCAGTATTTTGCCAGGACTGGATCATTAGTCGAACTTCCATCGTAGAATATCAAGTGGTCCCGTTCGCCAGTGCAATCCGACCAGGCACGTATGGACCGAGATGTTTTGTTGAAACTTGCTATTGACCTGAAATGCGTACAAAATGCAATTAACGTTTATAAGAGAATTTCAAATTGATAAGTAGACTTTTGTTGTGCTATCAGATTTCTACTTCTAAATTCTAGACTTGCTCAAAAAAATGATAAAAGGTAAAAATTTGTATTATTGTCATATATTTAACACAATTATTTATGTAATGTTAATGTTTTTGATATGCTTTTTATTTTTATTGTAATGATATATGTGAGTGTCGATGGAATCGATATTGTTTAATACACATTAACGATTGGAAATCCTATTATTGTGAATGCAAAACGTGCATAGTACGGATTTCTACACGTCTGACACGTATGGTTGCCAATTCCCTTGATGAGTGCGTATTAAAGAATATAAGATAGGGACAACGTGTGAGGTCCCATGAGATATGCGGGCAGCACCAGTATATAACTACAAAGCACTCGTGTGCGTACCGAAAAAAATTGTCTTTCTCTTATTTTTTTTTATTTGCAGCTATATATTTTTTTGACGTTGAAGTTATAATAAAAATACAACAATATACGTTTAATTACATTTGCATCATGAAAGCATTGTTTATTTTCCGATTTTCTGCTGTACGAATAGTCGATCAGAAATTTGTAAACGATAACAAGCGACAAAATGTCTCAATATGTAATAATGATTCACAATACCAATCTTCATCGACTGTTGACAGGAGTTGTTTATCAATCGACGATCGACACGCGGAATAATGGCCATTGAAACGAAATATATCACATATTAAAGGTTATTTATTTATTCTGATTAACTTTAACAACAAATTAAATGAAAAACAACATCAAAAAACAACCGGAACAAATTCTCTATATGATCACTGATAAAGTCTCGTTAGCCTGTTTGCATTATTTTAGACGAATTTCTATTCTTACTGTCCTAACAAATATCAGTACGTACAAATGGAACGGAAACAAACATCGCTAAAGGTACGTGCCGCAACACTTCCCATACGTCTACACATCTAGCCACATTTTGGTATTATTTACAATTAGATTTTGTTAATGTGACTGTCATCAATGCCGTCCCTTATTTCTTACTTCCTTATTTCTTTACGCGAAAGCATATTCTCCTCGTTTCTTTTAGCATGCTATTTAAATGTAACATGTTGTGAGGCTTGTTAACGATGCAAATGAGGTGGCTGTTGTGAAGCAGTTGTCATGTGTCAATGGACCGACCAAGTTAGTTAGTATCTCGTGCTACTTAAGCCATTATAATGTATTCCAATGAAAATACAATACAGAATTTACAAAATTTTGACTGCATTTTATGAACTGAATTCCACAACAAGTTTTAAAGAGACAGTGGTCTCCTTCATGGTGTTCCTGTAAGTGACAACATTCAAAGTGAAAGGAATTCTGACACTTTAACAATAGACACAATTGCAGAAGTTAATGTACAATCTTTAAGGAAATTCCTGCTATAAGTTTCATGGTACGTAGCCTATTTGTACGAAGAAACTGTCATATGCCAAGGAATTCGTCCCTAACTTGAATGAACCAACATTTTTTGTCAAAATCAAGTTACTTCTGTTCAATATCGCAAATAATGTACGGAGAATTTTCAAATTGTCTCAAGTTTGACAGGTTACAGGTTTGTCATTTTACATTAATAATCGTTTCACAATCCTTGAACGTCTCAAACTTGTGAAAAATGGTGAAAACAGGACAGCGATTTTGTATCAGTTACACTTTGCGGTCGACATGATCGTCCATCTTAGTGTATTATAGGGAAATGTGTATAAAATCGAAGAGGAATGCGTTTAAGAACTTGTTGTAGAAGATCGAAATCTATCGACTTCAGAATAAATACTGAATTGGGGTTAGTATTTACAACACCACACTCATATAGTAGTCATATCACAAGAGAACTGAAGATTAATTTAAGTTTACCCGCGGAATGGGTAGAAAATACGCCGATTGGGTGTTTGAATATTCACGACTGAACGACCTTCTTCACCAATAAGGAACCGTTTTCGTTTTATCGGTGGTTGTTAAAACAAATGAAATTTAAACATCCACATGTTACTTTCGAAAGATTGCAGCATCCACACAAAGTCACTGTACAGCGTGATGTTTTGACTGAATCTCATTGGTCATAAATCTTCGAAATAGAGGAAGATGTCAATTCGAATCGATATATCCATACAGTCCGCATTCAACAACTTTTTGGTTTCAAATCGAATATTTACATATATCCTATAAAACACTACCCGTTTTGGCTTAGACAACAAGAAAACTTCTCAAGTCGAGAAGTAAGTCGTCTTGATGGTAGCTGACCACACACAGTTCACACACCATGGTCCAGTTAAGTTTTTTCCTGCAATAAAACTTCTGAACGAGTCATCTTACGTTTTATATAACTGAACTGATCCCAAAGATCGTGCTGTCGCTGTTCCTCTTTTTATACACACAATATTCAATCGTTTGACGCTTTGAAAGTTAACTTTTGGCTGTGTGTTGAATAATTATCAAAAATTGCCTTGTCAGAACAAAGTCCTTCAAGAACAGTATAATTGTTTGTTTTATAACCATAGTGTCGGAACCACAAAGTGGATGACCACCTACAAGTCTTTCGAAATGAGGAGATGGTTCTCTTTTACTGTGATTCTTGGTTCACTGATTTGAGAGCATATACAGGGAAGATACACTATGAATCTAACCACTTGGCAACCACGAAAAATAAAGCCATATCTCTAGCCAAGTGTCTACAGATCCAAGTCCTAAGATACCGAGGCCAAGCAGAACGTATGCTCAACTCAGCTCTGCTCCGATGATTCTTCGGCTCAGAGCCTGTTGAACAAAGCAACAAAGTATGCCACAAAAAACGAATTAAGCTTGACATCCACGAAAAATAAAGCAAATTATTGTGACATTGTTTGTCTTCAATATAATAGATATTATTCTTTCTGCTTAAAACAATAGAATGCTCACCTCTTGACTAGAGCCTTATGTTGATTCTCTTGACTAACAGATATCATTGCATGTTTGCATGTAGGAACTTCTTTTTGGCGAATCGTCCAGTAACAAGTCACGTTTCTTGGGTACATTCCAGGATAGTTTGGACTTTGCAGTCGGCATTTCTTTCGATAGCACTCATCAAACTGTCTCGTACAATATGTGCCCGGTGTAACACGTCCCAGCTCCAGAAGTTTATCAGGCTGCCCATATCTATAATTTAAGAACCAAAATAAAATGAAACAATGTGCATCAAAAGGAAACGGAAGCGTCTACACAATGAGCAATCTCAACTCAGTTGATATTTCTCTTCATCCTTCCTTATTTTCTTCTTGTATTTGTTTTATTTTTTTAATGCCATAGGATACAGGACGAAACAAAATTCAAAAAGAAGAAAACAAAAAATTGAAAAATCAAAGAAGAAAATATTTAATGAGGACTGTACTAATACCCGTGTTCCACTTACCGAACTACGGCGTCGGACTGACTTATAAATTTGTATCTTATATTAAATTCAAAAGGCTTCTCGTCCTGAATGTTCCTCGGCGGATGGAATACCTGTTGTGAAGGGAAGAGAGGGAGAAAAATAAACATAAATAAATGTATTTACCACTCGCAAGACACCTTTGCATTGTGCATTATTTTAAATTGAAGAAAATATGTTAGACACACCGATGCACTGTGATGGTGTGCTATGCATCGGGTGAGCGTGTCTATTAAAAAAAAAAAGATGTCAGCATTTTAAAGGACTCTCAATGAAAGACGTGCATCTGAAATGCAGTGTGTATTGGGAGAGCGCGCACACCTTTGATGGCATTTGGAAATGGAAGAGGTGCCCCAGTTTCACGAGGATAAGGAGCTGAAGCATGAATGAGTAAGGAGCGACAATGTGTCAAACGTCTTTTGAACACAAAACACACACCCAGCATTTGTCTTGTTATCTAACCCCCGCACATTGTTATTTAACCCAAGCACAGTTGTTAGAAAGAAAATAAACATAACAATGGAAGCAATTAACAAAATGCATTTAACAGGGCTTGGGGTGAATGCCCTCCTACGTTTTTGAAATGCAGATTTTCATTGTTCTAGATTCATGTTCCCCATTCGAGACGCAGTATTGAACAAGGGAACATTTGATGTTGCAATTGTTGAACTGACAACACTTACTTAAGTATGTGGATATTGTTTGACTTTTGTCTGAAATCTGAAAACACTAACCTTAAAGTGTTCATAAATTAACAGTGAAAGCGTACCTTGTTGGTGTTTCTAAAGAGGAAATTAGAAGCCACGGCATTGTAGGCAAGTGCATCCATTGCTTGGCCTGTGCTAAAAGTATGCTTATCGCATCCCTTCACAAACACGTGTAGGTACATAGTAACCAAATTTCGAGCCAATTTCACTCTATTGTCCATCAAGCCACCTAGTTGCTTGCATAGAGTGTGCTCAGAAGAAAAAGGGTTTTTTTTTTATTGTTCAGGGTCCAACGGATTCATTGGTCCACTTTTGTTGCTGATCCTGGGCGACAAGACACTCTTTCAAGTCGTCACGTCTAATTAGTGAGATACACAACCAATATGCTCGAAAAAGTGAATTAAAATTGAACCTCCTGTGTTGACCACGGCAAAAATTGACCTATACCAATCTGCAAGATAATGGCAGAAGAGAAGTTTGCATTATCTGGCAGTTCGGTCAGGCCGACAACATCCACTATCAATCGATGGCCAACATACCTATCTCCTTAAAATTCTGAAATACCTTGGCATTAAACAGCAAGGAAGACTGAAAGTAAACTCCCAAGATATAAAAGTTCTAGACAAGAGCAACGAATACAGAATTCCCAGGATGTAGAAACAAATACCGAACAACTAATGTACAAAACTTCGATCCGTCCGCTAATGTCCTAAGCAATCCCCATATGGTTGCAGATAAACCTGAACGTGACTCTCGAAATACAGAAATTCGAAAGGAAAATCATCAATTCATTTCCAGAAAGAGAAAACCTTCTGGCATATGGATCAACAACAAAACTCCTTACCAAGTTTTGGGAACAATTCCCCAGCTGGAATGTATGTAGATTCTTTAAACTTTATTACCCTTAAAATCCTGTCCTCAAAAATATCTATGAGGAGAACATTAATTTCTCATTTAACAGCCGCCACTACTCCGATAAGAATTCTCAGCGAATCAGCATAAAGCTTCTCGTCTGACTCAGCTTTCCGATTTCAAACTGTCCCCCTCTTTTATTTTTATTTTTATACTTTTCGCACTTTCCCTGCTTCCCACGGACCCGCTCAAATATTTAATTACGTAAAAATAAATGGCGACACTATAATTGTATCGTTATAAAACTAAATAACTATTGAATTGAATTGGGGAGTGACTATAGAGTCACATAGCACTACGACCACATTTGATCTATGGTGGCCATTTTCTCTATCTAGGACTTCAGAGCTATCTTGAGAAAGTTGATGATCTCTGTAGATTTGATGTCTTGATAGTCCGTTCCTGTTAATGATCTTCTATTGGTTATTTTGTATTTGCTTGGTGTCAGATTGGTCACTCTATAAGTGGGTTTTCCATGGTCTCTTTTGATTGTTCACAATCTCTACAGTTTTTTGAACTGCTATACCCCATTTTGTATAGGTGATAGTTGCATAGGAAGTGGCCAGTAAGGCCAATAAGCGCCTAGGATCAAGTTCAGTGTCTCCTTGGTTCTTCTGGGATGAACTGTGATGCATTTTTTGGAGTGTGAAAGTCCCTTCTGATTGTTCCAGAATTGAATGCGCCATTTATTTGTCCAGTTGTTTATATCTTGTTGAGCGTCAATGTTGCTGAATCCATGAGGAGGGAAAGGAGCTTGGATATCTGCCTTTTCATTTCCCCATCAGCTTTAACCTGATTTCCTCTGGCAGCGTATGGAGTAACTTGTGACAATCCAAGACAGCATTCTAGTTGAATGTGAACCTGTTTACAGCTTTAAGCACTGACTGGCTATCTGAGGGTATCGATATTTTTGTATTTGTTAGATTTCTATTATTGATACAATGCGTTCCTTCTGTGTGCCATCTTTGGACGTCATCAATCATCCAAGGAGGCCTATTGGCCCATTCTTCTCTTCTAGCTAAACTCAATAACAAAAACGAATAACTTTAAATAAACACAAATAATACCAACGACCAAAAAGTAACATCGGAGTAACAGTCGTTCGAATTGATTTGAATTGGCCGGTCCATCCCAAATCTGCAAGCTCTATTTTTTGAGCCCCAATTTTCAGCTTTAGCAGCCCAACTTAGGCAAATAACATTTCTGGCTTATGCCTTAGTAAATGCTGTTATAAGGTCATTATAGTCAAAATACTTTAATAAATGCCTATAGAATATCGTAGACAAGCCTTACAATCTTTCCAGAGCCAAGGTTGTTCTAAGGTAATTTTGTTCCAGAAGCTACTGTGACCGGCAATGTGCTTAAAATTTGAATACATTGGGAACAAGATCCCTGCGTGTGCTCAAGGGATTGCTAATACCTTTATGTGTCCGGGGTCAAGACACAGCACGAGCCGATGGTATGGAGGGAGAAAGGGAGAGGAGGTACCTGTGAACATTGGTCTTAAATATCTGCGCGTTGTAGTCTGTGCGAAATATTAGGCTGGTAACAGCATTCCATATTCGTGCAGTGCGGCTGAAGAACGAGTTTCTGAATTTAACTGTCCGTCCGAAAATAGGCTTAATGGTATACTGATGGGCATTCCTGGCGAGACGGGTATTGCGGGTGAATTCATGGAGAGGAGGAATGCAGGTGGCTAGTGATCTACTTGAGCATCGTTTGTTGAAATAACGATAAAACACGGACAAAGAAGAGACTGTACGTCGATGCTCGAGCGAGTCTAATGACTCTGCGATATTATTGTCTCCTATAAGTTTTATCGCTCGCTTTTGGATTCTATCAAGTATGTGCAGGGTGGTCTTGGGGGCACCAAACCAGATACGAGCGTTGTACTCAAGCTTGGGGCGGATGTACGCCTTATAAATTAAAGCCAAATCAGAAGGGATACAATTTTTCTTGCATCTATTAAAGAAAGCTCAACATTTCGCAGCATTTTTGGCGACCTCAAATATGTCATCGTTCCAACTAAGTGTTGTGTTGATACACATAAAAAGGATGGAAAGTTTTCCGGTTTCAGCGACACAAGGGCCATTCATGGATAATGGCTCATTATCAAGGGTTCGCTTGAGTGACAGCAGACAGCATTGAGTTTTTGAAGCATTAAATTCCTCTCTATTGTTTTTTCCTCAGTTAATTATGCTGTCAAGATCGGAATTCAATCTTGCTCAACATACGCTGCCGTTCCAATTCAAGGCCTAAGGGCGGGGTCGTGAGTCTTGGAACGAATATGAAAAGCTAAGGGTGCTGTCATCAGCGAAGGAATGGATTGGATTAGAAGAAGCAGACAAGAGATCATTTATAAAAATGAGAAAGAGTGTCGGAGACAGAACTATAGCCTTATTTGGTGGATATCAGACTTGAACCCGTCCAAAACAACTTGAATTGAATGGTTAGAAAGGTAATTTTCTAATCCACAGAAGAAGAGACTCCCCGATACCATACGCACGCATTTTCGATAAGAGAGCTTGATGCGAACTCTGGTAAATGCTTCAAAAATATCAAGCGCAATGATCTTGCGTTCGCCTGCATTGTGCAAAGACTGGTTCCACTTTTCGGTGAGATAAGCTTTCAGATCACCAGTGAATCTGTCGCTACGGAAACCATATGGTCGGTCATTAAGAAGCTTCCGCGATTTAAGATATTTCATAAGCTGACGATTTTTCAGCGATTCCATGACCTTAGAAAGAATGGGACGTAAGTGCTATGGGTCGGTACGAGGTGGACGGGCTGGACAAATGCTGTTTACCATTTGCACGGAGAGAGACCTAAGGCGTAGGATAGATGAAAAAGCTTACGCATTGGTCTTGCCAGCGCAGAAGAACAGCTCTTCAGCAGTATAGGGGGAATATCATCCGAGCCAGCGGATTTGTGGACGTCGAGATCTTTTAGTACTCTTGCAACTGTACGAGTGCGAAAGTGGATTTGTCCCATGGTGAAATCAACGCTCTCAAATACAGGTGGAGACATATTGGAATCTCAGTAATTTCATAATCACATTTCATAATCATTTCATTGAAATACTTTTTCCACCCAAAAACATCCATCACAGCGCGTACAAAGCTAACGATCAAACAACAGACCTGCAGGCTAACGCCATCTCTGACAGCTAAGAATGTACATGCGAATTCTGTAAATGACATTTGACGTGTTGATTGATGGCACTTGAATTAATTCAATCAAAATTCGGATGAGTGTCCTACAGACATCCCATCTGGAATGCCCAACGGTGAGCGTTAGTAACTCCTCAAACATACGAGTAAACGTAGTGACATGCACCTATCATCAGTTGTTAAAAATTCTGTTGTGAATTAGAGCTCACGAAATCTAACACAAAACGCTTCATGTACACGCATGTAAGCCCATCTGTGCACTCCGTACTACAACACGGTGAATTCGAAAAAGGACACCTTCACTTTGAGTGTCATAATACCAACAAGAATGCTCCTGACGTGCACATTCCACCTAATGGAAGATCGAAATAAACACACTTGGATTTGCGTGGCCACCAGTTTACGTGCTGTTTCGATGCTGTATCGCAGGCATGTCCTGGCGGTGATTGCAATCTCTTGGCAAACACATCTACCTAACACATGTCGGAATACCGGGCAGCTACGAACAAATCAGTGGGGGAGGGCTAGCTATTCAACAGAGAACCTTTGTATGTTTGTATCTCGCCAAATTTTTTTCGTCACGTTTGTGAGATTTTCAAGGAAAGATTATGAGGTGTATTGTTTGTCAAGGGTTTTAGGGAACATTGCGTCACACTGATATAAGCACTTAAAAATTCACTGGCCGCTGTGTGTGGCGACGATGACGATGGACAAATTGGAATGAACTAATGCCTTATCTGCCAGCCACCATGAGTCCTGATTTTGGTCAACTGCAGTGCAGTTTAAGAGGATTCCCTACCCTGGTGCGACATACCGAATCGGAAACCCGGCATGCAGAATGAATCCAAACATATTCGTACACATTTATATTCATGTTTCGGTGCAAAGTCATAGCATTTCCGCACGTGTGTGACTGTACAGCGCAAATGGTATGATTTTCGTTCCTTGGATTCACATCCACATGTACGTATGTTCATGCCTGTGAGTGTCATCTCTTCGGACCGCACTTTAATTGCCTAATTCATTGCTAGACTCCTCAGAGCGACATTGGAAAGGAGAAACCGGTACACACGTATATTCGCTGTACCCCTGCATTTGTCCAGCATTTTAAGGAACGTGTTAGAGCTTGGATGAACTCACACTTTTTCAGGCATGTGCTTGCTCTGACTCACTTCCTGCAAAATATTTAACAACTTTTCAAAGGTTTTACTGTTGCTGGCTCCTGTCTGTCCTCAATCCGAAAGGGATTGTCTTCTCGAAACCAGACACTTTGCAAATTCCTTAATGATCGCATGTTAATGGGATTGTTTTTAAATGGGTGGTGTACAAGCAGTCCTTTGCGTATTCGTATGTGAAGCAATACATTGTAGCAGATGCATTTAATGGTGTTTTGCGGTTTTACAGCTCTGGGAAGGATTGAAGGCTGCGGTAAGATACTGCTGAAGTTTAAAATGACCGCTTCATTTCTGATCGGGCTTTTACATGATGTTGGTAATTATTGTCGGTTAGTAATGCCTTTTTGAACAAGAACAAAAATCCCTTTGCAAAACGAGATTGTGTCAAAGTGTAAGTGTACTTAACTTTGGATTTAAGACTGGCTTTAAAACAAATTAGCTCAAAATTGATACATAATTTGTGCTTGCATTACAGTTATTATTTTGATAAAATTCGTGGTTCTCTCGTGCGTTTCACTTCAATTCAAACGTTTGTGCACATTTTTAAGAAGCTAGGGACATGCGAAGGTTTGAATTTGAGCAGAGGGAAATATGTGACTGGTGGAAGGTTTGTTGGCAAGTCCGATTGTTGGAGTGGATGCTCAAAGTGTTTCGCGGTTAATGTATAGTCGGTCCAATTCTATTCGGTCCCAATTAAAATTTTATTCAAAAGGGGACCCAAAGAAAATAATCTTTAAAATATTAAGATATCTGAAAAGCTTTACACATGGCCTTTTACCTTTCTGAACTTTGCTTGCAAACGTTTTCGGCGCAATTAGATCTTGAGATTGTTTAAGTAATTAAACCCACCCATTTTAAAATTGCCCACGTTAAATGCTACCAAAGATCCCCATATTAGGGCATATAATTCTAGATGATTACTTGTGGTATGCTTACTTTTGTGATTTGAATTTTGTGACTCGCTGTGGCTATGTTGTTGCGATATCCTTATATATTTTCCTATTTTATGTACATTACTAAATACTGTTAAAAAGTAGATTTAGGTTAAGCCTCGATTGAAAGTAATATTTGTTGAAAACGTAGGCATAAGAGAGCATACAGCATACTTTCGCGACTGACTGTAGATGTCATTGGAGTTCTGATGCTGTTCACAGCTGAATGGGCTGGTCGACCAAAAATAGTCTCACATATAGGTGCAATATACAAGCTTATATGTATATTCACATATGTCATTTGAAGAACCATTTCCGCTTATTTCGCTCAGAAAATAAATGCACTGTTCATTAAAACAGCCACGGCGAAAAGGAGTGAATCAATGTAATATGCAGAAAGGATCACGGGAATGTAGCAAAAGGGAAAGAAAAATCAAATTGGAACAATATTTACAACAAAGGAACCAAGGAATGTGGAATGTGTAAACAATTTGGATTAAATAATAAATCGAAGGAATGTCGTTTGTTGCATTCCGCAAATAATTCACTGACACGAAATTAAAAACGGGGACACTCTATTTGTAAATTCTCTTATTTGTTTTGGATCCATAAAAACGCATGCTTAAATCCTTTGTTCATTATACTATATGCTAGGGCTGTCCCATAAGCCATCGAAGTGATATACTACTGCAGTTATTGGAGTGGATCAGGTCTTAACCAAGAAGCCTCTCAAACTAGCACTATCTTTCACTAGTTTTCTCCAGTTTCTCACGGTTGAGGTCTGTCTCCACTTGGCTGATTCACCTTAGACGCAGGCTTCCGTTGCATTGGCCAAAGAATCAGTACCGACGACTCTTTGGGCCGGAGCTACGTTGAGTTGGATCCGTAGACGCATATGTCACTGTACAGTTCGTGGTTGAAACTTCTCCTCGAGATCGTATAAGGACAAAGATTGGCGAAGTCTCAATTTTTGATTATTCCTTCATTTCTGGTATGTAGTGTCTAGGACTCATTAACTGTTACAATTCACTTGAATTGCTCTTGAAGTGCTCCAAATTGAGTTTTGGAATCGTTGTTCTACTAATTCGTTTTTAGGTCAACCATCAAACGCTGCGCATTATTTTTTCATACCCCACGGGTCAAACAATTCGTAGGCCGGTGTTATTTGAAATTGTTTCAATCCTAGATGTCTTTCACGAACGTTATCCCGGCGATAACATGTAAATATGTTTTTAAAGCGTGCAAGCAGTGTCGTCGTGACATTTTGTTCGTGTGTCGTTTTAAATTTTTCGCTGCATTGCTTCAAATCGAAAGTAAAAATGTGTAAGACATGAGGTTTCAACAAGGCGATACTCCAAGCTCCTTGTCTTGGGCAAGAGGTTTTTTCTCATGCTTTAGTGATGCATGCTAATTGATGGGATCGTGGGATTTTCCTTAGTTGGGTTTCTTTTGTCAAACTATGCAAATTTAGCATTTATTCACACAATCTGAAAGTTCGTGACACTTAAAAAAGAAGTATTTGTCAAGTTTGGTCGATATTGCGTAGTGTAGTAAGAATAAATTAAATTTATTTGGAATAAGTTATTATTTTCCTAACAGATAGCCTTAGCCTATATATATATAGACAAGATTTTGTACCAAAAAATCCTTACCGACAGTTTCGTTCATAGTTCTGTTCGTGCGCGCGTCAAAGATGTTTCAAAAATAGATACCGGCTCAGTGTAAATACGCCATTCTTACAGTTTTATTCGACTAAAACCAAAACGCAAGCCAGGCGGCTGAAAATGTGAATAATGCTGTAATGATACTGTAACAGTAAATCGTTAGGTTCCGTCGATTTCGTTTCAGTAGTTTCGATGCCAAATCGCTCTCGAAGGCAAATTGTCGAAAATTTCGATAAAATCATGGACATCGTCCACACTGACATCTACATCCAAGCACTGTATTGGGGCTTGGAGTTAAAAATGGAATCGCTATGAGACGGCGCAAACGGTTGCCAAGCCTACTATGAGCTGATCGCCTACAGCAAAACTCTTAGTTCAGATCTGTTTTGTCAAACAGTTGGGCGGTTTGACGGAAGTAATCACTTAGAAGCTGCAAGCTTTGGCCCATAGGAAAGGAATTGTGTTTCATCACATTAATGCCGGGGCCACACATAGGTAGCGACTTTTCAGAAGCTGCGAGAGCTTGTTTAGGAGGTCCTTATGCATCTACCTTATTGTCTGGGCCATCTATGGCAAACGATTTCGTTGGTCAAAAGTTCGCTGTACAATGTAATACTGTTCTCGAGATGCAAGAAGAAGAAGAAGAAGAAATTGCTGCTGAGCAGTAAATATAAGTAATTTCAGATAACTGCAATTCTACTAATACGCAATTAGAGTTGTTAAAAGTCTTATGCTTCATTTGATAATATCCTCTTGGGAATGCTCACCGTTTTCTTTTTCTAAATTTTCTGATTAATCTTGAATTAATTCTCAAATGGACTTAACAAAACAAGTCAACGTTTCGAATAAAGATGATGATACCCGAGACGAAGCCATCAAAAGGTATTTAGAAGGCCTGAACTTCTAAAGCAAGCCGTAGGAAAAAAAAATCGTCCCTTTTATGGATGCAACTTGCTGTAGTCAGAATCCAATCAGATGCAATAGCATTCTTTTTTGTGTTTTAGTATTTTCTAACATTTTCTCATTTCCCTTTGCCATCACCAGTCATTGTTTGTAAACGCCCGATCCATAGGCAAACAAACACGGCACTGTGGTCAAGTAATGCCCCGGCCGGTTCGGCTGAAAGGCAGGCTGAAATAAAACCAAACATAACCTTAGGTGAAATTACATGATGCTTTCGACTACACCGCCGCCGTACACACATCACCACCTACACATAATGCTTGGTCTACCTACTAGTTCCCATTCAACGAGTCAACACCAATGCGTTTATATTCATAGCGATACATACCTCTGTGCGTGCATGCATATGAGGCTTTGTAATGTGTATGATGTGGAAAAAGCTGTGGCGATCTGTAGGAATACGTTGCAAATGGTTGTTAATTCCGGCGAAAACGTTTGTACCAAAACAGCAATAAATGGGCATGAACTCCAAAAGCATTGTCGTTCAAATTAAGAAAAAGGATATTGGAATCGTACGGGGGCATGGGGCTTACATGCAGTTAAACTATGGGTGGTCTATGCGCCCAGGGCCATCATATTCATGACGCTCCTTAGCACTTGGGCGCTCCATTACGCAGTCATGAATGGGGCCATAGTTTTGGGTTATTATTTTCCGTACAAGTGTGGGCAATGTTTAATTTTGAATGAGTGGGATGAGTGGAGAATGACGGTTGAGCCTATTCACAACACTCGAGAGGAAAGGGTTGCCGTCACTGTTGCTAGTTATGGACCAGACACAACACTCCGTGAAGCGAAACTCTCATTATTCGTTGAATGAATTTATGACCATACACAAATGGGATGAATTGGTATGTGTGTACCCCCGCACGCAAGCTGTTCACTGTGCCTCCGATATTTATGGAGATTCTTTAATAATAAATTGTACCCCCTGTGAGGAATTAAATATACAGACTGCATGATAGCCAGGACATCGCATTCATGTTAATATTTAACACACTGACGTGCATATTTTTTCATCACAATGTTACCTTGATCTGTGTGTTTGGTTTGACTTATGAATATCTTACCTTCACGGATGCTGTCACAGTTGATGTTTCACTAAAATACAACTGTGGTCCGGTGGCCTTGCCGCACCACGAGCCGCCTGTAAATGGTCGTCCAAGCTCGCTAAGCTGAAATGAGAGAACAAAACAAAAATATGCAATGAGAAATGTTTGCTTTCCATTAATTTTATTTGTTTCAAATAAATATACGAAATTAAGATGAATTTACGGAATCGATGGAAGTTTTTAATAAATTCTGAATAATCAAGTGTTCAAATCGAAGACCTCGCTGCTGATTTAATAAATTAAACACTTTTATTGGTAACATACACAAATATTCCACTAGAGGAACGACATAATTATTAATAAAAATCCTTTACTTTGCAAATGGCTATTTTAATTCAATATGATAGCCTTACAAAGGGAATTACAGCACAGAAACCCAATTAAAATGTTTTCCCCACATAATATGGCAACCAATAAAAAAATCAGTATATTTATTAAATTGTAGGAAGTGTTCGCAAAATAAAATTTTATTTTGAACTGACATTTGAGAAAGAGACCCCGATTTCAGAGGCCTCAGCAATTTGGAGTATTTCCACTTGCAAAAGCGTAAGATTTCCCATTAGTTGGCTCGTGGGACTTGGCGATAGTCTAAAGTCCATATAGCAGGTTAAACGTGGCATTCTCAGTGTCCAAATCGAAATAGAAAGCGTGCAACAAAATCAATCAATCAAATTAAACAAGAAGAAATACGCAACTTAATATTATTTCTAGTTAATCCCTGTAAAAATAATTTCTACAAAAGTATGTGTAAGTTCACAGAAAATTCAAACTCACGGTTAATAACACAAGCTTGTTTCACAGCTGTCAGAATGTCTAAGACGGTATAGGGTAGCTGGAGTCGCCCCACTATGGCTTGGATTTACACGAATCCTACTTAAAATTGTAAAGTGCAAAGGCCTCCTTCCGATATGGGCATAAATTAAAGTCATTTGCTCATTTTTTTCAGACAGAAAAACATATCAGGTATACGTTACTACGTTGTTCATACCTCCGAGCCATAGAGCAGGACTGGGATTATCACGGTCTTATATAAAGTCAGCTTATTCCTTCTAGAGATTGCTCTATTAGTCAATTGCCTCTAGAGCCCATAGAAGGAGCGGTTGACAAGAGTTACCCTGCGCTTGTTCTCGGTACTGATTCTTTAGTTCGTCGCTAGGCCCATTTCAGCCATTTCAGACGAATCTCAATGCCAGCAAACGACTTATTGACGGCTCGCTTTATTCTGCCCATCACGTCAATGTCATCCGCGTATGCTAACAGTTGTACGGATATCTGGAAGATCGTGCCTCTCATGTTGGCGTGTGTGTCTTGCACGATATTTTCCGAAATGATATCAAAGAAGTCACATGGGGCATCGCCTTGCCTAAAAACTTTTTTGACATAGAAGGTCTCCGTGAATCCTGTACCAACCTCGATGGAGAAGCCAGAGTTTCTGATCGTCATCCTGCAAAGCCTAACGAGTTTGGTAGGAATATCAAAATGGTATATTAAGTGACCTAACATTCCACGCTCCACGCTTGTCCCTAATTCGTTTGCTAGGGTTCGTTTGCACTTGGTTTTCTTTGTACCTATAGATTTTGACATGGTGAGGATCTGGTATTCCAGTTGGAAGGGTGTCCGGTGTATGTCGGTAACCTAGCTGAGGCTGTGAGCGCCATGGTTGGGCCTAAGGCAATAGGGCTCTTCCACTGCCATGTCTATTCCAAAGACCCGAAATGGCCTTGGAAGAACCTTCTAGATCTGAGATATGAATATGTCGGGGTAGCTCTAGAAGGCGAGAGCACCAGGAAGCTTCTGCTGACTTAAGTTTCGGCTAGCGCCGTTGGCCAAACAGTACTCCAGCTCCTCTGCCTCCATCCATAAAGAGAGATAAGGCCCGGTACAGACTCTCCTCAGCAGCCGCTAATGACGTCCCACAGGAGTGGGGCACCCTCCACCACGTGGAGGTGAGTAGGTGTTCTTTGATAGAAGCTATGTACCTATGTACCTTTAAGCTATTTAGTAACATGTGCCTGCATGAGATGCCATATCTACGCGTTGAGAACACACATTGCGCCCCAATATAGATGACTGGAGTTTTTGTACTTTGAAGGGGGTGAAATATTTCTACGGTCGACTTTGAATGTGCAAAACTGGATACATGGAATCCACATGGTTTTTATTTTGTTCCAACCATTGTATTTTTGAACGATTTCTTCTATTATTAAGAAATAAGAAATAATCTCTCGAAATTGCTATCGAATCCGTCGCAGAGAAAAAAATGTATTGATGTAAGCCCACCTGAAATGATATATCCAATTTAGATCGCCACTGTATTCATTGATTGAAGTGTCAATTGTATGTCAATATACGGGTTCAACTTGGAAGAATAAAACACTGCATTGAACTTTTGGGCTTCTTTTTTAAATGTAAAGAATAACTAGCAGTTTCCGCTTATTTACTTACAAGTATTCATTTGAATATTTTTTTTTGTAAGGTTTATTTATAAACAACATATATAGTTTACTTGCCCATCGTCTGGCCTTTACCTATTAACGAGCATGGAACATATAAGTATATACGTACACATCTGTACACTAAAAAAAGCATTCATATTCGTGAATGATTTATATTACGAAACATAACAATGAGTGTTCAGACTTTTGTGATATCTACATCCTGTGGTTGCAGTTCTGATAAATCAGCTGCATTTTACAGTTAAACGTTAACTTGTTTCAAAGTAGAGAGAAGTCAACCAGTTTATTCATTCCGTTACAGTTGATCGAATGATGTACATACTCTGTCTCTTGAAGTGCGGTATTCACTTTTAGTGCTCGCTATTTTGAATGGTTGGAAAGCATGCACTGAAATACTGTGAGGCTGCTGAACATACAGACTCTTTAGGCCATCAACCAGGGTGGGGGAAGGAATCTTGAATGCGTTCAAATAATGAAAGCATTCATGAACACGTGCATATATCCGCTGTATAACTACTAAATCCGATTCAATGCCATAAAATAAGCTTAAAGGCCGGCGCGCGCGGCGTTGTTCACGTTGATTCCAGTTTTCACTTTGCATTGCATTTATATCTCCTGCGTTCAGTACTGGTCTTTTCCGAATCTTTGCTCTATCATTTGCAATAGTTGTTCTCCAGACGGCAAAATTAAATTTGAAATATATTTCTCATAAGGAAATGTCAACAATAGCTTTAGGCCTACTAAAGCATTGACAGGTATGCTGAAGGTTTTGGGTTCAGAAGGCAACATTCATAATTCCCGGCACCACCTCTTTTGAGTGGTCGTTGATGACCTTACTACTGACAATTTAAATAATTATTTGCCTGCCTGACTATTATGACAATTCTTTCAACTTTAGCTTTTGATAAAAACCTCTATTCGAATTACTAAAGTAGTAAAAAAAAACAGCAAGAAAAAAAAAATAATGATAAATATATACTAAAAAGACGGGAGTTTGGTGGCGTTACTTTCTGCTTTCATGTTTTATGTTCAGAAACTACAATAATATTGGCAATTTGAAAAATCAATTCCCTATTTACTTAATTGGCAAATTTATAATATATTAAATAGATAAGGGTAGAATCAAACAATGCACTGGTCAAGTTGACATACAGCCCCCTCGCGGCGCCATCTGGATAGCCTTCAAAGCAGCCGCTTAGAGGTGAACTAATGTATGCAGCGGCCCCCTTGTCCAGGGGTTTAAACCAGGACCCAGTCCTCCAGGTTCGGGGGTTGCGCGTGGAGTTAACTTCCCCACCGTGTAAAAAAATAATAGTTCAGAAACGACGAGAAGCCTCGGATACGGATGTCCCTACTGCTGACGACCATGGACAACGAAATAAGGACAACGATTTTCGGTTCTGCACGTGGAATGTGAAGTGCCTGAACAGACCACGTGCAGCCGATGAACTTGCGGAGGCCCTCGAAGCTTATAAGGCACATATAACCGCCATTCAGGAGGTGCGGTGGGATGGGTCGGGCAAAAAGAGGATGAAAAACTGCGATATTTATTTCGGCGATTGCTACAAAGAGCGAAGGCAGTGCTTATCCGGATGCGGGTTTGTTGTTCGAGGCAGACTTAGGCAGGAAGTCTTAAGCTTTAAATACATAAGCGAGCGCCTCATAAAAATCCCTATCAAGGCTACATTCGGCAACATCAGCCTGATATGCGCCCACGCCCCAACGGAGGATAAAGATGACGACAGCAAAGACGACTTTTACGATCTCCTAGAAAGAACATACGATCAATGCCCCAGCTACGATACCAAGATCGTTCTAGGAGATTTCAACGCAAAGCTGGGCAAGGAAGACGTCCTTGCTAGAGTCATCGGAAAGCACAGCCTGCACAACAACACGTCCGAGAACGGACTCAGGCTTTTCAAGGCCCCATATGACAGCGAGCATAGGGATGAGCTATTCAACGCCATGCCTAGTTTTCACATTCCTGCCAAACTAGTCAGGTTGTGCAGAATGACGATGGATAACTCTCGCTGCTCCATCAAGGGCGGTAAGGAACTCACCGAGACCTTCAATGTCAAAAAAGGTTTTAGACAAGGCGACTCGCTGTCATGTGATTTCTTTAACATCATCCTGGAAAAGATCGTGCAAGACTCACACGCCAACACTAGAGGCACGATCTTTCAGAAGTCCGTACAATTGCTAGCATACGGAGATGACATTGACGTGATTGCCAGAACACAGCGAGCCGTCATTGAGGCGTTTGCTGGTATAGAAGCGGAGGCGGCCAAAATGGGTTTAGCGGTGAACGAGGGCAAAAGGAAGTATATGCTGTCATCGAGAAAGAACCCACAACATCGACGACTTGGCCAAAACGTCACCATAGGCAGCTTTAACTTCGAGGCAGTGAAGGACTTCGTCTACCTCGGCTCGCAAGTGAACAGTACGAACAACACCAGTACCGAGATTAAACACAGAATTACTCTTGCCAATCGCTGTTTCTTTGGGCTCAAGAGGCAATTGAGTAGTAGAGTCCTGTCTCGAAGGACCAAGCTAACATTATATAACACCTTGATCATCCCTGTCCTGCTCTATGGTGCGGAAGCATGGACAATCTCAAAAGCGGATGAAGAAGCACTTGGTCTTTTCGAGAGAAAAGTTCTGCGTTCAATCTTTGGTCCTGTCTGCGTTGATGGTTTTGGAGAAGAAGATTCAACCACGAACTGCACGGGCTGTACAGCGGCATGGGCCTAGTCAGGCGTCTACGGATTCAACGTCTAAGATGGCTGGACCATGTAGAGCACATGAACAACACTGCTCCAGCCCGAAGAGTCTTCGACTCCGAACCAGTGGGACAACGCAATAGAGGACGCCCACGGAACCGTTGGTGCACCCAGGTGGAGAAAGACCTCAATCAGCTTGGTGTGCGAAGTTGGAGACAGCTGGCTAAAGATCGTGCCGGCTGGAGAGGCTTACTGGTTGAGGCCCAGGTCCACCCCGGACTGTAGCGCCACCAGAAGAAGAAGAAGAAGAATCAAACAACAAAAAACAGAAAAAATGTACATAGTGAATAAATTAACAAATTCACTTATTTTAAATAAATATATAATATGAATTTAACTAAACAGAGAGAAAAAAATGGACAAGACTTTGTCAGATTGGTGTTGCCATTTATTTTGTTCAAATAACTTGTTCAGTCTTAGAGGAACATTTTCAATATTGGAAATTACATGTAGATCATCTGTCGAAAAAGTGGTTCGCCGTGGCATAGTGGATTGGTGCGTCGACCCCTATGCAGAGGGTTCTAGGTTCGATACTCGAATTTAACACCACTTTTATAATTCACGGCTCCACATCTTTCTAGTCACTGACAATGCTCTGTCTAGAAAAGGTTTCTCAAATTCGCCGTTTCGAGTCGGCATTATACTGTAGGTCCCATCCACTCGTGAAAGAACAATAGTACCCACAGCACGAAAATAGTCAAGTACTTGATCCACTTTGCGCTGAGTGGGGAGTGAAGGACCGATTCTTGCTGGACATCATCATAACGTGCCTCTGTTCTTTAATTGCCGTCAAAGCTTATACTATAGGATGTGCGGAATGTGCGACGATATTATCACTTTATTAAAAATGTTTATCTTCCGTCTTTACCGCAACAATATCTTCCCAAGCAGAAGATTGAAGAAATTTAATCACAGTTATCCACTCTCAGGAGAAATTTGGTGCTGGCACCGAGGAAGAGTACATACCATTGAATAGTTCCTATCGCTGAGTACAGTTGTACGGGGATTTGAAGCCGACAGAAAGATTTTCGACCAGGTACTCTTTGCCAGGATTTCTTCAAGTGTAAATATTTGGCCTATAATCGATTTCCTGGGCTAAAAGCGTCCCAATAATTGCGGGTACGATGGAAAGGATCTTAAGACTGAAATCAGATAGGAATGTACCTCTGTAGTTTTTGTATTATATAAGCAGCTTATATTTCAATTGTTCATTCGAACATGTCTATCGTGATTGCTTCCAAAATTCTACATTTGATTCTGTGATTGCTCCCTCTACCAGAAAATCGATAAATAGATACGTACATTTATACAAAATACTGAGTTTTAGAACGACATTTGAATTCGACAACGAGCAATAAATTCACTCTGAGGATACATAAAATTGAGTTTCACTAGACGAGACCTGTACCTACCAAAATGCAAGGTACACATAATATAGCATTACTTCGAACTTTTTGCGGTTTCTTTCCGCTTATACAGCCACCTCGTTCTGCTGTCCCGAGAGTTTTCAAAATAATTATATTCCTATGCCGTCTGTGAAAGCGGACGTAGGGGTACAGCATAATCTGATAATTTTTATACAGTTGGATGTACCAGTACCTTTTTCATTAATTTATTTTAATTTAATGAGAGTTATAATCTGTCCTATAAAGTTGACAACCTCCACTTCAAAATTTTAATTGAGTGATTAAGTGGTAGCTCTCCGGCTAAGTGTGAAAGAGCCACCGACATGCAACAAACTTAGCCAAAACAAACCGCAGCTCTGCAGACAACTCTTCAATTATAGCGCAATAATTTTAAAAATGAAGAAAGAGCATACTTAATTTTTTTCTTCTTGACATCCACAAGTTGAATTCACACTTTTTATAAAAGAAAACCAAAAAGGAATATATTTCACTCATTGCTAAAATTCGTTCTTTCATCTAAAGGACGGACAAATCAGGCATTGGATATTCATGTAGATATCTAAGGTCAACAATAAATTATCTCGTTGCCATTACTCTCGCTTACAGCAGCATCATTCAAACTCATACGAAAATAAGAAGAGGAAGAAGCATTTCTCGTAAATGCGTCAGTGAACATACCACCCTCAGATGCGCCAGAGTTCGGGTTAATGAGTTCACTTGTTTGGAAAGCTGAGTATGATAAATGGGATATACTATTGCAATATGACATGAACTCATACATTACGAATATTCAATGGATGACTGTCCACTCGGCTTGTTCGAGTAGATAGGGTAGTTCATAGATACTCGTATATACACACGCCCAAGTTTATGCGCATATACTGGCTGAGTAGTCCTTGGAGCGAGACCAGTTTCCGTCTCTTCGTTCTGCCGTTCGTATTAATGTTCCGCAGCGAACAGTGGAGAATATTCACTTAAATTTGTATGAGTAGATTATTTTATAGAGTACAAATTTAATTTATTTAAGCATATATATACTCCTTAAGATTTTGGTGCATTTAGGCTTGCTAACCAAAGAGAACTCAGTAAATGGATATTCAATGTTGATGAACGATATTTTTACTTGGATTAATACAGCGGTAATTCCAAGCAAAGTAAAGGATATAACATTTTGATTGTATGACTTGTTGTTGGTTACCGACCAACAACTGACTCTCGCAACTTTGGTAGTTTTCTAAGGTGCTCAGAGCAGAAATAACGTTTTTGTCATCAGTGATTTGGTCTTATTAATGAGGGGCAACATACAGGGTGGGACATCTAGAGTTTTTATTTTAAATCATGTATTCTTTTGACACTGACAGTTGATTCCCGAGTGAAATCTTGACAGACATTCAGTATCATATCTTGCGTTGGGAAAAAATTTAAAACTTAGCAAGAATGTGCCTGCTGTGTTGATATCATCATTTCACCATTTTTCTTCGAAAATTAGCTTGGCCATGTTACCTTACTTTTGTTTTTACTACAATTGAAGACATGGAGATGGAAGACGGGGTTCATGCAGGATGAACCACTATGCCAAAATCAATCGTTTGCGCACCAAATTCCCAAATCGTGTCATCAGCCGTCTTGGCGATCTAAATTGTCTGCCTGTGACATGCGATTTGACCCCTTTTTTTGCTTGTCACGAACCGTGTAGGACCAATGTTATGCCAATAATTGCGAATTTTTGTAATTTTACTTCATAATTCTTTAACTTAATTTCGAAGTCCAATGGCGCTGAAAAATTGGCAGAGATTCAAGATGAACGATAGTTCATAAATCCAAAAGTATCTTAAATTGGTTTTAAGTCATATTTGATTTACAGTAGATGTCGCGACATGACATGCTGCCATCAAAGGTCTCCTATGTATCGGTGGGTGTACTTGAGTATATCTCATGTATCTGCAGGATAGTTGGCAAAATGGTCAAAATGAACTTAACTAAAATTTTGTCACAATTTTAAATACATTATAATTGGTTCGGATTCCATGGGCATTTTTATTTTCTGTTTGCAAATGTTTTGATATTTCTTGTTGCTGGTTATAATTACGGCAAGCTATTGTTCCCTCCACCCTCATTATAAGTGATTTCCGCTGTAAGTATGGTCATCACATATATCAGCTGCTAAATGCAAATTAATATTTCAGCAATTACATTTATACAAGAGCGTTTACTGCCTGGCAGTGTTTCCATAGCTTTAAATCACTCCATAGCTTTAAACCCGTTTTTACATAATTGCGTACGCAAATAGGCTTAAGAATACTTACCCTTAAGTACCCGGAGTCAAGTTAGAGCAAAGCGGAAGGTACAGAGTAAGAACAAGATGTACATATGGACATTGGTCTCAAAAGTATATGCATTATAGTCAGTGGCTACGAAAGGGCCGACAAGCTAGCTACAACAGGGGTGGGTTTGCCAATGGCAGGCAATCAGGACACCCCATACCCTCCCTTGAAGTAATAAACACTTTGTTACTTACACATGCCATCAACAACTAATCGGAGGTGGATGGATTTAGATTGTAGGACTTCAAGGCTAATATGGCCTTCAATAAATCCCAAAAAAAAACAAGCACTCTCCTAAATCTAAATAGAAAGTAAATCAGCAATGTAGTTGGCATTATTATTGGTCTTTGCCTATTGGGCACAACACACGCAAGGAGAATGGGAAACCCCTACAATGACGAAAGAAACTATACTTCACTACCTCGGCACCTGCCCAGCACTTGCAAGGACAAGGCAAATCACCCTAGGCAGCTAGTCACTGAATAGCCTTGGGAAAATGTCTGGCCTTAAAATGCTGGACATTACAAAATTTATAAAAAATACTAATCGGTTGTAACCCAGCAAAGGAGTGCATCATCCAGTATATGCCACTAGCATACCAGTAGGTATCTTCAGATGTTTTATTTTGTTAGTACCCTTTGGCTGCCGATTTGTGATATCACAATGGATCCAATCAGGTTGTGGCAATCACATCAACCTAACCTAACCTAACCTAGTCAGTGGTTAATATAGGGTTGGGCAGAGCATTTTATTTAAACGAGTCAGTACTGAAACCAGATTTTAGAGCAAGCCGATGACTTAAGAATAGTTTGTTCAAATAGCGATAAGACAGGCACAAGGCGTCGGTGCTCCAGCGGGTCTTATGATTCTACGACATTGTTGTCCATTATAAGTTTAATCGCTCGCTCGTGATCTTGGGTGCACCACACCAGATATTCGTTCTACTCAAGCTTAGGGCGGATATACGCCTTAAATTAAAAGCCCGGTCAGATGAACTGAACTATTTCTTTCATAGATTAAGGAAATCTAAGCAAATCGCAGCATTTTTGACTGCCTCAAATATGTGATCGTTCCAACTAAGTGGTGTCGATGATGGTACGTGTACCAACCAATTCGCTTGAGTGACAACAGACAGCATTGACTTTTTGAAGCATTGAATTCCACTTTGTTCCCAGTTAACTATGCTATCAAGATCAGAATTCAAAATGCTTAATATACGCTGCCATTCCAATTTCACCGTCGAAGGGCGGGGTGTGTCTTGGAACGAATGCGAAAACCTGAGGGTGCTCTTATCAGCAAATGAATGAATTGTTTTAGAAGTAGCAGAGAAGAGATAATTTATAAAAATGAGAAAGAGTTTTGGAGACTGGACATAGCCCGTTAGAACACCAGAATTTATTTGGTGAGTATCAGACTTGAACCCATCCCAAACAAGTTGAATTGAACGGATCTAAAGGTAATTTCTAATCTATAGAAAAAGAGATTCATCGATACTATAAGTACGCATTTTCAACTAAAGAGCTTGACCAATCTTTTTCAAACGCGTTAGAAATATCCAGCAGACAAATCTGTATTATGCAAATATTGGTTCCACTTTTTCGGTAAGATATGCTATCAGATATTTAGTGCACCTATTGCAGCGGAAACCTTACGACCGAACATTCGGAAGCTGCCGCAATTCAAGATACAAGCAACGAACAAAAAGGAACGCTAAGCGTCGATACAAGAGCATGACGAAGACTCGCCATTTTATGTGACGGGATGGAAACTTGTTGTTTTCATTTTATCGGAAAGTGAGTTGCAGTGTAGGATAGATGCGAAAGCTTATGCAGTGGTTTTCATCGAGAACTTTAAGCATTCTTGCAACAGTACGAGTGCGAAAGTGAATTTGTCCCTAAGTGGAATCAACGGTCTCGGAGTAGAAGTGAAGACAAATTAGAATCTTGTAGTATTGAGCTGGCTGCGAAATGTGATGAAAATGAAAGCACGCACGAGAGATTTCCAGAAACTCGATCCTCCGCCATCGACTCTAACTCATCAGGAATTATTCCCGTGACGAGGCGAGTTTATGGTCTTGATCCAACCGCCTCACATTGGGTCTCCAAGTGGTCGCCTATATATAATATCGCATATGTTTAATTTTAAACTTATACTGGTTTTCTTCAGTATCCGAGTAGTATATCCGAAAAACAAATGAAGTCACTTTATTTCTTCCCTGGCCTCTTCAACCCGAAGAAACAGTGGTTGGCAAGAGTTACTCTCGGTCCTGATGTTGTTCGCACTGTTTCCTGGGGACCTGATGAAGATGAGACCATTAATTACTTCCAAGGTACATTACACATTACACATACGCCTTGCGGCTTAGAAGATATTTGAATTTTGTTTTTTAAGGATGTTCTGATGGATGTCCTTTTCGTCCTTTTTAGTGATTTGCACTAAGAACCACTTTGGATTTAAACTTCCCATGTGGTAAACTATGCACAGGAAAAAAAAATTATGAAAATCGGAAAAAACTTGCGTACTCAAAGAATTCAATACCATTCACTGAAAGGTAGATGACAAAATACGCAATGCTTTTCTCGGAAATTGAGAAGATACTACCGCTACAAGTAACAAGTATTACATTATTTCTCGGAAATTAAATGTCAGTGATACATATACTCGTACCATATTGTGGGTGTGAATAAAATATCCGGAGTAACGAACATACTATCCTGGTAAGGACTTGTACAATCTGGAATACCTACAATTCAAATGAATAACAGTTTTGTTTTGTTCCTTTCATTCTCATCAACAGCATATTCTAAGAATAGTATTCATTTTAACCATCTACTCTTACCAACGTTCCCACTATAAAGTACCTTACTTAGTGCACTTTATATACCTGATATGTAATTGCTAAAAAAAACTCCGGAAATGTGTCTACTTAGTACCTGAAAATGATCGCTTCAGATGTAATGCTGAGCTCTTCCCCGAAATGTACAAGCTAAACTTAAAATGTTAGAACTAAGTGTGCCTTTATATTTAACGCTCAAAACCTCATTTAATTTAACAATCAAATATAAGCTCGGTATTAACCATTGTGTGAAATCGCAAACAGCAAAAACTCTTTAGAAAGAAATTTAATACATCAGTTGCATTATGTGATTCAAATTCATCGTGTAAAAGTAAGTAAGTAGCTGTGTCCTACCTTGGAATTATACGTTCTTTTTTTAACTTTGTGCAAAGTTTTGAAAATGTGTCTGTGAGAATTGAGGTGTTATTTAATACCTAGACTATATACAATCAGAATCCGTTATAGTACATCTTTCTTAGTCAGTTAATATGCTCACATTTATAACGTTTATCTATCTATCTATAAATGACCAATACAACTGCGCTGCTGTTGTTGAGGACCGGAATAGGTGAATTTCCATCCACATAATGTTAAGTTGTGGCATTTAAAAAACCCAGAGTGCTACAGACATATTTAGGCTCTATGAGTTGCAAGATACAAGTGGGAAAGAAATAAGCGAGAAGTCCTGCGGTTTCGGATCGATAATGTGAAATGGTTGGATCAGGAACTTAGATTGGCGGTAGTGTTCTATAATCTAGTTCCAACATCAATCATGACATCGCATCCTGAACGACCTTCGAATGCATATAACGAATGTACACCAAAAGTGCAAAATCGGAAAATAAATGTTCTAAAACGAAGAGTGAAATTGTTCTCAGAAGTGTATTTAATATAAAGTGGCAAGAGAGATGCAGCAAATCTGGTAAGGGAGCTTGTATTAGCTCTTCTGTAAGTGCTACCAATGGGGAAAAAGCTCGATCAAGACAAGACAAGCGTAATGAATAGATTACTCCGGAGGTAGCTCTTTTGTTGATAGTTTACGTAAAATAAAAGTACTTTTCAGTCTAAAAGCATGCGCCAACAGCTTAGAAATATAAACACGAATGTGAAGAGATGAATCAAAAAGATTTTAATTTCATCGGATACATATATTTTCGAGTAGCACCGCGCTCCATAGAAAAATGAACCGACTGCTTCAAGAAAGTATTGCTAAAAGGCTCCCGAAAAATGTCTACCTATCAGCAGTTTCGATGAAGACGAGGATGAGAGCGACTTTTTCTTCTGTTGGCGCTACAGACCGGGATGGGCCAGGGCCTCAACCGACAAGCCTCTCCAGTTGGCACGATCTTTAGCCAGCTGTCTCCAATTACGCACTGTTGAGATCCTTCTCCACATGGGTGCGCCATCGGCTCCATGGAGGCTCTCTATTGCGTTATCCCACTGGTTCGGTTGGTTGTCCAAATTGTCGATGATGTGTGTCCTTTCTTTATGACAACAAAACCATTAGGCGCTTCATTAACGGCTCGCTGTGTTCGACCAATCACGTCAATGTCGTCCGCGGATGGTACTACTATAAACTGTACTGAGTTTGGAAGATCTTGCTTCGTGTTGGCGTATGTTGGTGAATGTGTTTTGCACGACCTTCTCAAAAATAATGTTGAAAAAGTCACATGACAGCGCGCCGTCTTATCTAAAACCTTTTTTTAAATATTGAAGGTCTCTGTGAGTTCGTTTTCGACCTTGATGGAGCAGCGAGAATTCTCCATCGTCATCCTGCAAAACCTGACAAGTTTGGCAGGAATGTCAAAGCTAGACATGCCGTTGTATAGCTCGTCTCTATGCATGCTGTCATGTGAATAGAAAAAAAACGGCAGAAATGATCTTGTAGGCGATGTTAGGGATACGTATCTCTCGGTAGTTGGCACAATTGAAGGGATCTCCTTTCTTGTGGATCGGGCAAACGATACTGAGATTCCACTCGTCGGGCATGCTTTCCTCCAACCATATCTTACAGATGAGATGGTTCATGTATCTCACCAGCTCATCTCCAGCTGCCTTAAATAGTTTTGCAGACAGTCCGTTTGTCTCGAAATCACTGTCTTCACTTCGTCTAAGTCGGGGGGACGGAATTCTCGTCGATTATTGTCCATTGTGTGGAGTGGAACATTCTGCCTGACAGCGGTATTGGGGTCTACCTCGCCGTTTAACTGTCTACAGAAGTGAACTTTCCAGATTCTCTCTCTGTCATTCTTTTATTTTACGTGACAGCCAATCTACAACGTGTTGTCGCTCTTCGTCACGACAGGCTTCTGTTCGAATTTTGTACCCATTTGATAGTTGCTTTACCTGTTGGAAGAACATCATTTCTGCCGTAACACATCTCCCTTTCCTCGATCGCGCGCTTCTCATGCTCTTTCTCTTTCTCTCAAGTTCGTAGTTCTCACGAACCGCTCTCGTCCTTTTATTCAGCTTCGCCTTGTATGCTGTTTACTTCGTTGATTGTGCCTACCTGCACTCGTTGTTCCTGGTCAGTGGTTTAACAACGAGTGCAGGTGAGAGCGACTAATATTTAAAAATGAGCTATTATACAAATAAATAACTATACAAATTTGCATTCTTTTATGTACCCTCCATAAAAAATAATAATCCTACATCACAAGCCAAATTATAGACTTGGGACCCTGAAGTAGGACTGCATTGCTGACTGCACTGCTGAAATATGAACATAAATGTAATTACAAGTACATAAAGACGCCCTTAAAGTCTTCGGACCCGCCTTAAACGAAACTAGGTCAGAGTCACGGATGCAGACTGCTTTTATAAATAATTTAATTTACAGCTCACAGAACTGCATTAAGTATTCAGATTTACAGACTTACAAGCGTCTCTTATTGCATTTCAAAATAAAATAATTCTCTGTCAACCTACAAAAGCCCTTAAATGAAAGGGCAATTTATGTAAAGTGTTCGTTTAAATAAGACGAGGTATCCACTCAACGAAGTAATAATCTGCTCGTGTATTGGTACAACAGCGAAGTCCACTGAGGAAACCAAAGCAAGGATCTATGAGCGATTTTAAAATCATAGTCCCATGGTAAGTAGAATGAAAAATCATTCCTGCCACAAGTGCCCACTTGAATACGATAATCGTCTTATCAGGTCTGGATGAGTTTCTAAATTGGTTACGGCCCACTAAGAATGATGAAGCTTAATGTTGATTCCCTTTGATTTTAATGTGGTTCGAAGGACATTGATGAGTTTTCCTGTTACTCGTATTTGGATTTTAATATCCGAACTCTTTGAAGTACATTTGTCAGTCAGTAGACAAACACACAACACAAAAATCTTCATACGAGCTCATAAACATAAATAAACGTGGTAATGCCCAAAAGATACTCAGTCCTCCACAGCAACACAGGAAAACCAGGGATGGGCTGAACGAGTGAATGTTCACTTCCTACTCCAAGTACACAGCCTAAAGTGTGGTTTCATTGAGGTCTTGCTGGTTGAGTTCCATCAGTAAAATACCCAATAAGTTATATAGACTGTACATTTTATATAAGCAACATTTGGCAAATAGCCACATCAGCGAGCACAACGTCCGTCGTGTCGATGGAAACACTTGTTCCGCTTTTACGCTATGACCACCTCAACACACAAACACAAAAATAATATTGCTCCAGCAAATGAAACGAAGCAACTCGAGTTCCAATTGATTAAGTTCTGGTTAATGGAATGTTTGCATGGCATTCGTTTGCATGCACTGCATGCCGTTGCTATGCAGCGTGCGGATGGCCTG
Source organism: Eristalis intricaria (assembly GCA_964034865.1). Lineage (NCBI taxonomy): Eukaryota > Metazoa > Arthropoda > Insecta > Diptera > Syrphidae > Eristalis > Eristalis intricaria. The sequence goes on from OZ035875.1 coordinate 33,055,280, forward strand.
GACTACGGATTACGAACTCGACTCATATTAAATGGTTCCATCGTGGTCGGACTACTTCTTTCGTGGGATTCTGTTTACGGCTGGATTTCAGGTTCAGATAACCTCTGCCATTCCCTCTGTCTGCAGTCGGCCAGGTGAAAATCAGTATTTATTGTGTAAACTGTGGAGGATCCATCTCTACGACTCGATGTAAGTTCGGGCGCTCGTGTTATGAGAATCGAAAGACTTTGTGGAATTAGAAAATTCTGGTATATAGCTCCAGGTTGAACTGACTTAAATAACTCTGATGGTTTTGAGATTCTCTGTTGGGTATCTGTCTACATGTGGCTTTCGAGTGTGGATAAAGTTTACCCTAAAATTTCAGTAGAGCTCTGATAACGTGCAGTGGAAAGATGCCGGATGGCAGACTTACGGTTTAAAAGAGCAAAGTTATGCAATGCATGGGGTGTTGGTTTCATGCACACATATGTATATGTAAGGAACTCTTATCAAGGGTTAAACTTGCCTATTTATGCAGGTGCGTGTGCATACTTTGAGGTATTAACTTGCTCGTAGGCTCTTCTCGAAATTCAGCAAATTTCATAAATTTCTCGAGTTTTAGGCTCTTTGGTTGCTGCAAGTGTTTGTTGATTTCATTGCAGTTCGGAAGATATGGAATTTGTAAGCAAAATCTTCGAAAAGATTACTAGGTTGATTTGCAAGAAATCAAATTGGTAAATCAGATACTTTTACCTTTTGCAAATTAGCTAAGTGTGTTTGCCCATAGATAATATTTTGTATTTATATCCATTTGATTCACATGATTGCTACTACGTAAACAAATATTCTCAGGATACAGGAATATTATATAACATACATTCGATTTAAAGTAAATCCAACCGAACTTGGCTTGTGATAATAATTCATAATGTAGGGAAATGGGTGGCGGAACAGTCCGAGGCGGACCTGGGCCTAGCTTCTACCACAACCATACGTGTTGTGCATGCTATTGTTCTCTCATGTCTCTGTGACGTCATTTTAAATCTCAGAATTTAAGCTTGAAGTTTCTTGGATGCAGTTGAAATACAGCTTATAGCTTTCTGTGTAATACAATGGAACGGATTGGACAAAATTCCAAACAATTTGCCCGTATCAATCTCTTGTCCGAAATATATAAATAGGGACTTTATTGTTTTAGATACTCACCCGCGAATCACCAATGAATCTAAAAAGCGATCTTTAAGTATTGAAGATAATAAACAGTCGAACTTCCAAAGTCGAACTTCGATAACTCGAATATTTGACAACTGAAATGACATTGGTTGGTAATAGCGCCAAGACTGAAATTTACATGTAAATTGTCTTCGTCTTGATAAACGTCTTGATAGCTCAATCTGTTTGACTGATGAATTTGGCGGCACATCCGATGAGTTGAATTCTGAAGGGAAATACACAATTTCTGCGTATTATACAACTTGTTTTATAACGAATCGCTTTCGGAGTACTGCGTTAGACCTAAAATGAATACAGTCGTGGGTTTGGTGAATATGCTGAGTGAGAGGAAGAGGATCAAATTCCTTGCATTTTCAAAACCGAACGCTCAAACGAAAGAAATGAGGGAGAAATTCAACTGCACATGGAATTTGAAGCTTGAAAAAAAACCAGAAAAATAAGGTGTTGCATGCGTATAATTTCTTTTGTTTCTTGCTAAATATGCGCTAGTTAGTTGATATTGATTAAAAAAAAAGTTTGTTTTTTGAAAATTGTTTTAACGTTTTTATGTGTTGTTAACTTAGAACTTTAAGATCAAATATTTGTACAAAATCTAAGTCCGCATTAGGAGGAAGATATTGTCAAGCTGTTTAGATGGGAACCCGAATCTACTCAGCTCGACAAAAACGATAACAGCGAGCAGAGAAAGACTTAGAGGATGATGTGATTCAACCACCTACAACCGAATTGATAATTTGGAGCCAACATTAATTATTTTGCTTTTATATTTAAAGAGTCATAAAAAAACCGCCGTTTTTGTGTACAATGGCTTAAAATCCATTGCAGATTTGTTTGGGAACCAAAATAAAAAATTCCCTCGGTCATGTATAACAGACTATTTAAAATAATAACTATCTTCCTTTACGTTGTATCTGTTATATCGCAAATAAATAAATAATGATATCAATTTTGTGTTTTACTTGATAGCTCCAATTTGTTTAATGGCAAGTTATGCAATGCATGGGGTGTTGGTTTTCGACTGAATGTTTGGCTAGGCTATGCACATGGGTAAGCTAAACATTACCTAATGGGGCTCGCCACGTTTGATTTCTGTCCTGTTGGACGCAATGTGATTCGAAATCAAATAAATTGGAAGTGTAAATGGAAAATAAAGCCTAAAAATGTTTTAAATGGCTACAGTTCTTAAAACAGTTGCTAAAGAGCTCAACCCAATATATAAATTTTCTTATGAATGCAAATTTCATAAGACCGATCTTTTCGTAGGATTAAATTATATACATATGTTTATCATTACAGTGAAAGCAGCAAAGACCTTCAAAATTTCTACAAACGACGCAAAGACTTACAGACCTTATTTATTTTTTACAATTTGTAATGAACTTGTTAAATGATATTTTAATTTACTATTTATTAGTCTGAAAGAAAAATTTTGTAAACGTTAATTGGAAGCAAGCATATTTAATTTGAAAGCACAAAGAAACACACAAAAAAATAAAATATTTTTTGAATTGCTGTAGGATTAATTTATATTGTAAGTTTAAGTTTCAATAAAGAAAACTGAACCAAAATGAAAAATATTGACGCAAATTCTTAATCATTCAAGGTCGACTTTAACAAGGAGTAAAATTGAATGCCTTAACGGACAATTGAAGTCAAAATTTCGTTCGATTTTAGAAAGAATACGTCTAGATATGAACACTGCAAAGATCATTTCTGTTGCAGTGCTGAACAACATTGCCAAGGAGTAAAATATTTCTTTCGTTGCAGATTGAGAAGTACCAATTCTATAAAAAGTACATTAACACTTAAAAGTAATAGATTCCTTGCGAAATACTTTCACATTTGGGTTTGTTTGATAAAATCACTTTATAATAACGCTTTTAAGATGATACTAGATATACATACGCATAAATATATCTATGAATAACGATGAGTTAAAGTCGGCTTTTTGATTTAGAGCCGGTTATATCTTAAGTCGATTTCAGGCACTATTAGTCTCGCTATCTCAAATCATGCATAAGGAGCCATTATAAGGAGAATATACCACACCATGTCACATAGGCGTATATATCTGTATCTTACCATACAAAAGAACCGCGCTATGTATTATTACATACTCAGTCGCGAGGCGAGATGAAGATTAATAGCGAATTCAACCAAAGGACGGAGTTTCTAAAGTTCTCCGTGACAATTGTACTCTGGGAGCAATCAGTAATTCGCAAGAGGTGATACCATTAGCTTAGTAAATGACGCACAGAACCAGTATGCCACGATGGCCGCACAAAATCATAGCACAAATCATAGTTGAACATTAACCTCACATTCAATGGTGGACTTAAGTGGTATTTTGGGCGATGGTTCCAGCAGGAACGCAATTAGCTTAATGGTGCCGGTTTGTTAGGACTTGGTAGGAGGTTTGTTGAAGCGGTTGACTACAAACTTGGTTGGGCGGGTCAATAATGTGGGATTGCTAATTGTGAGCTGGTACCTTGCTTGAATACTTGAAAGCCGAACAGGGTTTTACATAAAGTTTAGGGCACTCGTAAATGAAACGGCCAATAATTTCCTTAGCTTCGTTTGTGTTCTTCAGTAAATAACTAAACCAATCACATTACAAAGTGTTTCAAATATCGGCGGAAATGTTTCATTAAAAATAAGAAAAACTGTGCTTACACACATTTCCATATCTCCACTTTCTGTTAAGGTGAATTTAAAATAATTGAAGAGTTTCATACTAAAGGACTTAAAATTCTTAAGGCAGGAAGCTTTATATCAGTTGTATAAATATGCGATGGTTTGGTTGGTGCTAGCATAAGAGGTTCAATTCTTTGAATTCGTCGAACAACGTGACGCTCAATCATAAACCGGAAAATTATCAGAGTACATTTTGTGTTCTTCATGCACGAATATGCGTCTGAATTTCGCCTCGCCTTGTAGCAATGCAAAAATCTGGCATCGTCGTTTATACATACCAATGTACATCGACGATGGTTGTTAGCACATTGTTCTGGAGAGTTTCAAATAAGTTTTTTTACTTGTTTTCGGTACAAGAGTAGAGTTATTCACCGTACAATCAGATAAATTTAAGGACTTCAGCGTATGAAAGCAAATTGGTACGCTAGTAGCTGCAAATTGTTTCCAAATAGTAAGTAAGAATCTCTTCATTGTGTCCCAAGCTCCTGACGGTTTTGTTAGACGTTTTTTTTTATTTTAGTCAAACAAAAACACATTCTAGAAGTTCCCTACAACGACACATTTTTGAAAGAAACAATTCTGATAGTTACGGACATTATAATTCAAGCAGAAATTAAATTCAGCTCGACTTAACCCTCCTCCCATCCTTGCGTAGAAAACTACGCAATAACTACTTTTTGGCTTGTTTTCTTTTTCAAAAACTTCCAATATGTGGAACTTTCGAAATTTCCTGACTTTACTACAATCTTTTTTTTTACGTATTCCCTCTTCCGTATAATTCTAAAAAAGGTTTGGACAAAAAATCATGGAAAACGCAGTAAAATCCCACGTGCGTAGAAGTCCACGCACAATTGAGGATAAGATGAGGGTTAAAAAGCACCCAGAAAAGTGATTTGTCTATAAATGCTTTTCCATGAAGTAATTCAAATATAAAGTAAAGCTAATTATTAAAATATGCAAACAAACAAAATTTAAACTCAAGTGCAATACGAGCGTTATATAAAATGTAAATGGCATGAAGGTGTGACTTATTAAGGCTAAATTTTTTAGGACGGAATCTTAAGAATTGACATTACTTACGGTCTTAAAATAAAGTTGCAGACGAACAGGCATGGGCTATTTCAGTAGTAAAAATCTTGTGCAGAGATAGGACAAGGACCTTTGGTCCGAATTGCGTTGACGACACCTGGAGAAGTGTACGTGGTCTACAAAATCATCGGTCTAGCAAACTTTCAGCAGACTTAAGACAGGTGGACCACGTAGAGCAGTTGGAAGTGTTGACCGAAAACCGAAGAGCTAATGGGATAGAGCAACAGAATGTGCCCAAGTTTAAGGCGGCGGTAAAAAATGAAGAAGCAAACCCAAATTAGCGTAGGAAGAGAGGTTTGTTGGTTGAAAATAAGATAAGAAAAAACATTCAGTATCGAGTCTCTCACTATCTTCTTCTTCTTCATATGGCGCTATAGTACGGGGTGGACCCGAGCCTCACACAACATGCCTCTCCAGCGGGCCCGATCTCTCGTCAGCTATCTCCAGTTTCACACATCAAGGCGGGTGATGTCCCCTTCAATATGTGTGCAACAACTGGTACATGGACGTTCTCTCTTGCGTTGTCCTACAGGGTCAGATTCGAACATTCATTTATTTCTACTATAGGTACACGGTAATTCGAAAAAACTAATATCTACCTAGTTTTGCTCCACCACAATGTACGACCATCCATGATCCATTTATTTTCCTTCAAATATTTCCTAGTCTTTATATAAATTTCCCGAAATTTTAATAGGAAATGCCTTGTGGTTTGATTGCATAAATCTGGTAGTGGAAAAGATGGCACGCCAGGCAGCTGTCTATCAGTCACTCCAGCTGTTGCATAAGGCAGTCCGCCAACAAAACGACGTGGTCTCAACACACCGTCTCCACAGGGCATACTGCTGCCCTGCACATCACAGCCACAATCTGAACTGCAGTCTGTTTTCGGTGGGCAAATTAAGGTTGTTGATCCAAACTTGGCTATCAATCAACATCACGAGTCGACCAACCAGCCTCATCTAATAACCTAGTTAAGTAATTAAAGGATAAAGAATAAGGCTTCTGTCTCGCTTTCCCCCTAAATATTTTTGAATTAAATTTTTATTTCTATTTTCTCAAGACAAGTGGTAAAAAAACTGTCTAAATGTCACTTATTGATAAAAGGTCAACCAGGTGTGAAGTCGGTAATCTTCTTATATGAACAGAGGTCATGTCACATACAACGTCGCAGAATCTGTCGGAGATCCGACACAGAATTGTTCTTGGCCGTTGCTATTTAGAAAAGAAAATATCGAACCGATTGGATATAGAGAGATTAATCACCAAATCTATACAAAGATGTGAGTGTGGTCGGAAAGACAAAAATACGTCGACTTTATTAGATTAAACTAATTCAAGAAGCAGAGGTATACTGATACTCTATGAAAACCTAGTGATGACGGGATAACTGAATGCGTGAGACCATCGAAGAATGAGGGTGGCATTAGTTGAGCTTCTAAATGTGAAAAGTGTGCTTAAAACAACAGATATATTTTTGTCATATATATAAAGACCAAAGAGACATCATGAAATCCATAGGTACAGCATAATTGAACAAAATTACAGTATTTTTAAGTATTATTCAAACGTTTTTTAAAATATTTCTAAATAAGGATATTGAAAACGCCGATGCTAAATTGAACGTCGTTTTTTGTTTTGGACAGGATAGCAGACATTATGTGAAACATCTATCCATCTCGGCAGTAACTCCTGTGTTCATCAGGAAGACTATCAAGCATAGTGGGGGTAACATCATGGTATGGACACTTTCCGCTTGGTCTGCAGTTGGTTCCTATTCCCTAAAACCTTATAAATTTCATGATTTTTAATATTATGAAGATACTTGGTACTGTAATGTTAAGATTTTCTGAAGAGGACATGGTGATGGTGTGTACATTTCAACAAGTTAACGACCCAAAAGAACATATGGAGCTATGGAGTGAATAGCTCAACGACCAGGCCTCAATCCGATGTACTTTACACAGGTAATTTTTCTTATCAAAAAATTAAGGGAAAATAATTTTTTTAAAAATTAGGTAATTCAAAAGTCTGAAAATGAATACAATTCCATACCGATGCATTCAGAAACTTCAATTCATTTGATACCATTGTTTTGAATGCTCAATACTGATTTACCACTTATCATTCACCATTTTTCACCAGCTTGACCACAATTTACAATCTTTCATAATTCACGGCTTTACTTCTTTGGAGTCACTGACAATGCTCAAGGAGTATTCCTGTCTAAGAAAAAGCTTCTCAACTTTGCCGTTCGGAGTCGGCATAAAACTGTAGGTCCCTTCTACTCGTGAAAGAACAATAGCACGCACAACACGAGTGGTTGCTGAGAAGCTAGGCCCAGGTCCTCCTCGGACTATCGCATCACCCATAATAACTTACCTTTTTTTTGTGAAGTCAATGAATGAATTCAATTTTAAATGAAATCATATGAGTTAAATTCTAAAATGGATTGTATAACGAAGTACAACGAACGGGAGGATGGTTGACATCTATGACTACACAACTTGAAATGGTTTGACTTCCATTTGTTGGGAATTGTTTTAAACTCTATCATTGAAAGAACGGTTGTGCACATCTAGGCGAAATTACCTTTCCGATGGTGTAAGTATCATGCCTTTCGACTGAGTAGATAATATCTGGGAAAGCTCGACTATTAATTTTAAAACTCCCGTTTTGAAAGAAAATTGTTCTCTTCACTCTTTAATTTTCTGGTGTCCTGGTCCTCTTTACAGGTGGCATTTTCCTCTGCCTTTATCAGTCTCCTATATGGAGTAATTGAATCCTGTCAAGTATCCCGGTGCATTTAAATATTCCCGGAAATATTTGACAGTTGACATCTCATACGTTATACGTTTCTACTTCACTCGTGAATTTTAAAATACGGTTCTCAGAACTTCCATTCGGTCCAGTAGCTTTTCTGATATGGTAATATACATAATTAATTATTGCGTCACATGACGTGGACTTATATTACTTTGCCAAGTCGTTTCTTCTGGTGTTATAGAAACGGCAATAAATGTATCTGGCTGATATTAATGGTCAACTATTCTTGAAACAAAAAATAAAAAAAATGTTGTTCTTTTGAGTGGACGTGAACGAAATTTCAAACAAAAACAAGAAACTAGCTCACCTGAATTTCGACGACTTAATTTATTATTCTTATTAATATCTTCTTATTATACCCAGTTTGTCCAATTATGATAGGCATTCTTTTTGCACATCGTTAAAAAAATTCTTCCCGGAAAAGGAATTAATCATGGTGAGGGAAGAGAATTTACCTCTGCCGTAACAGTTCTAGCTGCCTCAATTAATATAATGCTTTCAAACAAAGGACAAAAAGGACGAATTTCAAAAAATGATAAATAACTGAAAACGCTCAAGATTTAATTCGCCTTGATACACATGACAAGACATAAGACGTTGCTTGTAACATTACGGATTGGAAAAAAAAATACTTTGATGTTCTACATTTTCTTTATGTCCAAGGTACGTACATAGGTAAACAGGAAGTCGTTTAACGTTGTTAAGGAAATACAATCAAAGGATGTTTGGAATTTACGACTCACTCCATTTTCGTCGTTCCGCTGAATGGATACATAAGTACGTACGTAAGTACGGCCAGTTAAATGTTCTCTGAAAGGACAAGCATATAAGAGACCTTGAATATTTTTATTGATGTAGTTCGCAAACTTTTCGTTTCTTTTTCTTGTTTTCTTTGACCCAACAGAAACGTTCACAAATCAACATTTTTCTTGACTTTCAAATGAAACTGGGAAGAATTCCTTTGCATCTTTTGACAAAGAGGTTTTAATTCTCCTGACACTTACAGCGGTCTTTTTATTTAAGTTTTGTTTGTTCTACTATTATTATTATTTTTCCGGTGATTTTAAGCTGGAGTTTATGAATGAAAGAAGAACTTCAAATGATTTCGTTTAAAAATATGGTATTAGAGCACAGCACGGCATTGTTGACAAAACAATTTTTTTTCGGAGTGCTTTTGAAATGAAGCTGTTGTTTGTTTGATTTCTGCTTGGAGTATAATGTTTCTAGGTTATTAAGTCCAAATGTGATGTCTGTTTCCATTGTGACGAAAATAAAAAAAAACACATTTAGTGGTCGTTTTTAACTGAAATGCCTTGCGTATCTGTTGCTAAGACTACTCCGATTTGAACATGAGAGATATCAATGAGATTTCACCTGACAGCCGCTTTTGTACACGACTAATCGCCACGGATCTGTAAACAGGAGAGAACCTGTTCCAAAAAGCTAATATCAAATAACATAATAATAAATATTTAATACAAAAATAAAAAAAACTTGTTTAACATAAAAAAAATCAGTGCAGTGCCTCAACGGACGCACATACATACAGCATGTGTACATACGCCGATGCATTGGAGAAAACGTTCGAATTAAAAGTCCTCATTCAAACTTGGACATTTCTTAAATGCAAATTATCGTATCTGTGTGTTTCTGGTGAAGTTCTGATTTGCTTAAAAATGCTGTATGTGCATGTATGTGTACTGCTTGAAAAGTCATACATAAATATGTACATAATAATAATAATAATATGGGTGGCACGACAGTCCGACGCGGACCTGGGCCTAGCTTCACAGCAACCACTCGTGTTGTGCGTGCTAGTGTTCTTTCACGAGTGGAAGGGACCTACAGTTTAATAAAGAAATAAATAAACCCGTTAAACATGACAGAGCTATTGATGTATACATCATAACGATCAAAGAGGCAAATCAAATGAAAATATTCATTCGGACAGTAAGGCTACGATAAAGGGTGATACACCCTTTGGCAGTGTACATTTTTTATTTTAAGTCTGCATTGAACTGTCGGCTGTCTCTTGGTGAACATTTTGATATTGATCTCATGTGGGTACCAAGATATTGTGAGCTATAACTTGATTGGTAAGCCGATGAACGAACTTGGAGTGATAAACTCTCCGGAATCGATCTCCGGAAGACCGTAGAAACCTACAACCTATGTTCCGCTATAGCTAAGTGTTTTCTAAAGATTCATTCAATCAGAATGAACAATCGAAGATGCTTAGGATGCAACACGTGCATTTCAAATCGAATTTGGCAGACAATTAACCTGGAAAACTGAGGAGGTCGGTATTAATGACAAACATCGGAGTCATTGCCATACATGTCTGTAAGGTTGACCACTCACAGAATAATTTTGCTGAGGAACCATAAAAAGGAGAAGACAATCATCACCTTCTCTACCCATTCAGTCCCTCGCTATGCAAAATAATACCAATCCATGGTAAGTGTACTCTCAAGCAGCTTCAACCTATTTACCTACAATGCGAAAGTTCAGAATGTATCTTTAACTCTGGATGGTGGTTCACGCAGAACTGTCAGATACTTTTGAGATAATCTTTATTATTCCTCCCCTAGAATTATATATATATAAATGGATCCACCATACTTTCATTCCAAGAACTCCGAAAATCTAATCCCGGATAGAAAGTTTTGGGCTAAAATAACGTTCCATACCTTCTCTGTACCTGGCTGGCCGTGGACATCTTGGAGTCAAATTGTTCGAAGCTTTATTTGCCTGTAGCGAAAAGTTTTCAGTTTTTCAGAGTTTTTTTTTTGTTAAATTTGCCAATGCTTTGTCGCATAACAATTAGGGGTAACATGGTATTTTTAACTTGCTTTGCTTAATGTTTACTGTATTTTCGAAAATTAGCTATACATATGTACATATCTTATCATAAAAATAATATGGGCAGCGCAACAGTACGAGGTAGACCGCAACCTAGCTTTTACGGCAACTACATATATAGGGTGAGCCAACTAGTGTTTTTTTTTTTTGAATCATAGGTTATTTCGGATTTCAAAGCCTTGGTATGGCGTCTCATGCAGGCACAAGCGTCTGCACTTTGCCTCTATCAGCGAATTCCTACTCACACCCCCACGTGGTGAAATCTGGGAGCCGAGCACCTTCGATCGAAGTTGAAGTAACCAACCCCCGTGGGAAGTCGTTGGCGGCTGCACACGAGAGAGGGGGAGAGTGTACCTGTAACAGGACTCATCTCTCTTTATGGATGGCGGCGGAGGAGCTGGAAACTGTCTGGCCAACGGCGGCATCCGAAACTCCAGTCAGACAGAGTTACCTGGTGCGCAGTCCTTCTAGAGCTACCTCGACATTTTCGGAGCACAGGTCTTGAAGGTTTCTTTCAAGGCCAGGTCGGGGCCTTGGAATTGAGATGGCGGCGGAAGATTCCTATAGTTTCAGGGACAACGGCGGCGCTCACAGCCTCAGCGAGGTTACCGACTCCGGATAAACCCGGACCCTCCGCCCGAGGGTTAAAGAATAGGGCCTGGCCTCCCAGTTGGGGGTTGTGCGTGGGGTTAACTCCCTCATCACGTAAAAATATTATGGTTCAGAGACAACCAACTGCCTCGGATACGGACGGAATTAATGTTGACGACCCCAGCAAACGATACAAGGACAACGATTTTCGGTTCTGCACGTAGAATGTTAGGTCCCTTAACAGACCACGTGCAGTCGAAGAATTCGCGGAAGCTCTGGACTGCTACAAAGCAGACATTACCACAATCCAGGAAGTTCGGTGGAATGGGCCGGGCAAAAAGGGGATGAGAAACTGCGACATCTATGTTTCTATGGGCTCAAGAGGCAATTGAGTATTACAGCCATCTCCTGAAGGACCAAGCTGAATTTATACAAGACCTTGATCATTCTAGTCCTGCTTTACGGCTCGAAGGCATGGACAATCTCAAAGTGGATGAGGAAGTCCTTGGTCTCTTCGAGAGAAAAGTTCTGCGTGCGATCTTTGGTCTTGTTTGCGTTGACGGTTTCTGGAGCAGAAGATTCAACCACGAACTGTACGGGCTGTACAGCGAAATGAGTCTAGTCAGGCGTCTTCGGATCCAACGCCTAAGATGGCTGGGCCATGTAGAGCGTATGGACAACTCAGCTTCAGCCCGGAGAGTCGTCTACTCCGAACCCGTGGGACAACGCAACAGAGGACGCCCGCGCTTAAGGTGGCGCTCCTAGGTGGAGAAGGACCTCAACCAAATTGGCGTGCGACCTGGAGACAGCTAGCCAGAGACCGTGCTAGTTGGAAGGCCTTGTTGGTTGAGGCCCAGGTCCACCCCGGACTGTAGCGCCAAATAAAGAAGAAAGAAGGTTATTTCGGCACTGACAGCTGTTCCCGCTCGAAATCTTGACTGAAAATCAATATCATACCTCCGCAGAACGAAGTGATCCGCTTTACGTGTGAAGAACAGAAGTTCTGGTCGAAATGAAGCAACCACCGCTACTGCTTTAGGCAAGCTTGCGCAAAAAGTTCGCGAGACTTTTCCACGTGAGAATGTAGCTGCTATGGCCGAGAGCATTATTTGAGCAGAGCCGTGTTAAGCGACTTCATTCTTACTGAAATTGATTGGACGACATCTGAAAAAAATTGCATTTTAAAAAGAAACTTGTATTTGGCCCACCCTGGATATATTCAAATTTACTAAATCCAATATTCATTTTTAAATTCATGTATTTTTTTCTTATTTTTTTTCAATCGATAAAATGGATAACATATTTTAGCTTATGATTTAACATGGTTTAGTTTAAATTAATTTAATTTTCTTAAACATGATTTAATAATTTTTACAAATGTGTAGTACAAATTATTTTTATATTGAAAAATAGAGTAGGTGCTATTCCACATCAACTGTGGACATTATTTATTTAATGACCATGCACTTGAAAACCTTTTTCTATATTTAAGAAATTGCATAGTTTTACTTCTAGTTGCAAATGTTTTGTCCGAACCTGTATATGTACAATAGTTTCTCTTTGAAAAGTTGGAGTGTCACCATTGGTCTAACATTTTGTTTACATAAAAGATTGTATTCATTCGTTTCGTCTAAAATTGAGTCGTACTCTCAGTCACATCTTCGATACAATCGAGTGGCAAGAATTTCCATCACCGACAAAAGTATACTGCATGAGGGAAAATCGAAAAAAAATCTTCTGTGAGTAATCCCCGAGGAGCTTAATTGATATTACGACATTCTTTCAATTGATACCCATCTCAGTAGACGCTTTGACAGAAAGTCACATTGTTTCTGAAAAAAAGTCGTTTACATCTCCATCCGCTATGATCAATGCTATTAACTAAGTACATTGAATATTTTTCTGAGGAAAAACTTCCAGTAATCTCTCGCGTGTAATCGCCTACAATATACAGCACATACTTACAATGACGTCTGTTGCTACACATGTACGTATGCATGTAACAACATTGTATCTCAAAGAACCAAGGCGAAGTGGATGGAATACAAGTGCTTCTGGAGTTTGAAGATCCTTTCTCCCTTCGGTTTTTCGCTCCACAGGATGCACGCTCGAGGATTACAATAGTTGAAAGTTTTGTGCGCGAATATTCTTATCCCCTTTTTCAGCAACATAAGAAAATCTAAAAAACAATTCCTTTTGGTGGCATAAATGCATGGGCATGTACATACGTTCATGTATGAGTATGTTCAGAAGTATCTCGTAATATTTGCAATACCTTACATTCAGTGTATTTTTAAAATAATCCTTTGAGTTTCATAACAGTACACATACTTCCGTGCAGATAACACGCTGAAATAATGTTCACAAACGTACAAGGATAATGGTTTTACGGTCGTCGTCTTGCGAACAACGTCAGATCAAGAATAGGCGGGCGAAGCAAAAATCTTTTTTCGTTATAAAACTATCTTGGAAGAAGAAAATAAATTTATTTTAGTTCGCTTTGACCCGAAATTATTTTTTTTTTCTCTTTCGAAAATCGATAAAACCCACCGTGGGTATCCTTGGTTGAGGGGAGGCTAAACTTTGATTCCATCTCATTTATAAGCGAGCCCGAAGTCATACATCTCTATACACTTGCCTATACGTTCGGCTGTACGTAGGAATGTACATACAAGTACGTACACAAAAGAGTACTATGTTGACGAGAGTGTTCAAGGAATTTAGTTGAGAGTGTTTGTAGGAGGAAACACATGAACACTTTGACGGTTCAAATTGTGTGTGTGTTTGTATGTGCAGATCTGACATCTTCTTTACTTGACACGATTTCCGAAGGCTGGGCGGGTCATTGGAATGTGGTCATATAAAAATGAATAATTTATATAAATGCTCACATAAATGTCAATGCCAGGCAATGGCTTGGACATGTGGGACAGAGGACAGCACTCGGAACGACACGAGAACAGCATTTACAGTTTCATGAGTTATGAAATAATAATTGTGAATTGTCCAGCAGAGGTTAGCAGATGCATTTTAATGTGGAATAAAATTTCTAAATTTCTTCGAAAACAAACATTAGATGGCAGAAATCCTGAGAATATTTTATTTTTTTCTACACACACATCTGTACACTTGCCCTTGGATAAACGACAACATAAATTACTCCATAATCTGCGAGGCTTGCTGAAGATATTCATAAGAGGCTGTAAGGGCCGATTGTTTGTAGTGTGAGATTTTTACTCTCTAAGGGCAACTAACCTCACAATATATCTTTTTGTTCGTACTGCAATTAAGGGTCAACTTTAATGAACCTACGTTACGTTATCTCAACTTAAGACATAGAGAAAATACACAGAAACTGTAAGCTGCGACGGTAATGGTTGCTTTGCTCACTTAGGATCGTTCACTTTTGCTTACTTAGGTGAGAGCGAATTGAATGTCACTCTGCCCTCGTAGTTTGTAGTATAATTCTGTTACTTGGCTTGATACGGCTTCAGAGGTGTATGCAGCAATTGTTGTTAGTTACTTGGTTAAGCAAATCAATATATAGTTATGAATACTTAATTTTCAACAGTCAATAAGTATCTCTTTATATAGTCTCAAACTCCACGCTGTGTTGTTAGCGTAAATCTATTTAAGATTTAGAACAAAATGCATCCCAAAGTATATCGTTTCTTTTCCGAAAAACATTAAAACAACTAGCCGGCTTTTTTACGTTTTTATTAGTTACTAGCTGTACCCTGCTTGCTTGTGTGCTATCAATATAATTGTGAATATTTATAATGCTTTGCATGAAAAAAATTGGTACCAAAACCCTTGTTCGCAGAATTCTGAATAAAGTTGCCTTTGACATCAGTTCTCTCTCTCTCTTACCGTAAGTCTATAAAGGACAAACAAAGACACATTGATTTTTATATATAGAGAAGTTATATTTTTTAGAAGTTATTTTAGAAGTTATATTTTTTATAAAGGACAAACAAAGACACATTGATTTTTATATATAGAGAAGTTATATACGCGGAGGTGGGTCGCCGTGGCGTAGTGGGTAAGTGCGTCGACTCCTACGCAGAGGGTGCCAGGTTCGATACCCGAATTTACCACCTATCATAATTCACGGCTCCACCTCTTTCGAGTCACTGACAATGCTCAAAGGGTATTTCTGTCTAGAAAAAGCTCCACAAATTTGCCGTTCGGAGTTGGCATTAAACTGTAGGTCCCTTCCACTCGTGAAAGAACAATAGCACGCACAACCCACGTGGTTGCTGAGAAGCTAGGCCCAGGTCCACCTCGGACTGTCGTGCCACCCATATTATTATTATTATATACGCGGAGACAGCGACAATATAACTTCGCGATAATTGGGTCTGTTTGCCTTGTTTTCATCTAGACAAGAAGATTACATGACCCACCAATTTAAATAGGAATAATACTATTTCCCAAGACTGACCTCTTCTTAATAGATTTTATAGAAGCTTTATGGCTGTATAATTTAATTATAATATTTTATATTTTCCTTAACTCAAATACTACAACTTATTTTTCTTTACATTTTTTCCGCATCAGTATATATGAAAGTTGTAAATAAGCACATTATAAAAATAACCCCTGCGGTGTCTATCCCTTCCGCTGGGAGTTAATGTGAAAATTAACCCACAATTTAACCTTCTCTCTATTTCTATTTCATTCCACTCATTCAGCTGTCACATACAGATGGGATTCCCTTTGCCAACCTTAACCGCAGCCTGCAGCAATGCACCTTCACAAAAAAACGGGTACTACACACATATCCCATTCATATGATATTCAGCTTTAGAATTAACAACTCACTCTACCTGAAAACGAAAATAACACGTAAACCGCGGAGCAGAAAAATAAGTATACTATACATATTTCATTTAGGAAACGTTTCCTTTCCACAACATGGTCTGTCAAAATGTCCACGCAAAATCATTCATTCTCAAAAACAAAAAATTGAAAATGAACACGATAGAACACAAACTCGGAGCGCACATACACAAAATTACAAAACAAAGTTATGCACATACCTGCATGAATCCTTCGGGGCATCCAGGGAGCTCACCCGATGGACTAAAATTGGAATCAAATCCATCAACATCAGAGTCCACCAAGCCCTCATCGAAACGCCCCACTGTAAACCCGTCGAATATAATCTGCAAACGAAAAAGAAAAAGAAAGTTAAATGGATATACAATACTTATATAAGTTTGTGTACACGTTTAATCGAACGTGCAAATACACACATACGAGCACAGACGAGCATACCTGCATCAAATATAAGGTATTTTAGAATGTTTATCGACGGAGGTTAAGGCTTTGCATAGTCGGTGGTTGATTGGCTCCTCTCAGAAAGAGAATGGACTAAATGCCATTTGAAGCGGTATACATACATATGTACGAAGGATACACACAGTCGAGCTGCATATTTGAGTGTTCGGTCTAAATTTTTTTCTCATCCTTTAATAGGATAAACGGATCAGGTGAGGGGGTGGTACTTCGTTGCAACTGGCGATTCAATTTCATGGCAATGCTCAACGCACCATGGGTATAATGTCAATTCTCCAGGTCTATTCGCATTAGGGCAGATATTTCTCTAATATATGTATGCCCTGGATATCAGGAAAGCCACTAACTTTTATTCTCTCGTAATGGATATTTCATTTTATTCTAAGCCCATATCTGGACTATCGACCCACAGCAGAGAGCCCTTCTATGACACGAAAGCACGGTGAAGGGCAGTTCGGTATATTAATCCCGATTCAGGTGCCCAAATTGCTGCACAGTATTCGGAGAATTTTAAACCATTTGGGATTTACATTGGTCGTTGATGTGTAATTGAAAATGACTATGATCACTTGGCTGGTGGTGGTACACACAAATCGCACAAGGCGACTGAATTCTGTTCACGCGGGCTAAAAGCGAACGACATCATTAAAGCGAAACACTTTCAAGTATGTACTCTTTAAAGTGTCGCGCAATCTTCATACATGCAAATTACCTTACAACGACACAATCATTATCGTCTCGAATAGCATCGCTCCAACCAGACCCGACTACTTGGAAGCAACAACACTTAAAAGGATTCGTCTGCTAGAGGTCCACAACCCTTCGAAAAGGTAAACATCATTATGAGGGTAAACATCCTGATGCTAAGCATAGGAAAAGCTTTCAATAAAATTGTATGTTGACATGTGCCTCACCTGAGAAATCTTCGTAAGGAAACCCTTCAAGGTTACCAGTCGGAGCTCTCGTGTTAAGTAAATACATTTTTACGAAACGAGCAAAGTGCAGATTATGGATGTGAATGCTTAACCAGTATCAAATGTAAACGAATGTTTATGCCCTGAACCTTCCAATTTAAAGCAAAGATCACTTAACCGATTGTTATGATGAAAACAAAGAATAGCGAAACTTACTGTGGTTATTTAAAGGTTAAAAAAAAAACAGTTGATACAGAGACAAAGAAGACTAGCATGCCAAAAGGAGAGGCATTTGCAACTTGCCATGCCAATTTATCCATTCTATTTTTATTCGCAACAAGTTGCTGGCTAACAATAAGTGCAGATTGGTTAGAAATTGTTTCTTACTTTTGTTCAGATGGACACTGTATTTTAATTTCCATAAAGTGCTTAGCAAAGTAAATCTAAATAAGATTAAGATTTTGTTTAAAATCGTGTATATATATTGAATTTAAAGAAAGGTTCTGCTGTTCAGGGGTTTTCCACTGAAATCTTCAAAGCAATTGTTACTGATCCATTAACAATCGTCGGAAAGATATTACTGGATGAAAGCAAGCCCGATGTTTAGAATTGCCGTATCGTTTGCCCGATCTACAAGCAAGGAGATACTTCTCACTTCGCCAAATATCGAATGAATATAGTGGTATCGAGATATCGAGATATTAAGACTCCATAACATTTTTCTAATTCTTTGTCAACAACCCCATAGCTCCTTAGTCGAGTTTTCGAGATTCTGAAAAATCTGACCGAGACTCGGCACCTAATTATCGAATTAAAGTGCTTATATGATATCAAGAATACATGCCCAATAAACCACGCTGCCTAGCTTTGATATTCCTGGTCAACTCTCCAGCTTGTGTACGATGACGATGCATCGCGATGGATAGTAGAGTTATGCTAAACAGTTCCTACGACGGAACGGACATGGAACGAATATTTTCGCAGTCGAAACAGGTTCCCGGAGACATGTGCGCAGAACTATGTAGGTGCATGGATCTATAACGTACGTGAATGCATTCACGTGTCTGTCTCGGAAAGATACATGATCGCGGAGTTTTGTAGTTCCATGTGAGGTGATTAGTACGCAAGAAGGTTTGGTTTGTATGTATAAAGTATGCGTGGATAATACTCACATCAAATTGTTGATAAAAGAACTAGAAGCATACCTACATACTACACTACATTACTCATACTGTATTTGAAAACGACAACGATCGTTCATTGATGAACTTCAAACATGTATACATATGTGAACTATGTGTGCTAAATTCGCATTTCTGGGCGTGTAGTAAATCTTTCACAGCTCGTCGAACATGTCGTAATTATGGGGCATTTTTAAGTTAAGTATGCGGAATGATTGGAAATAGTTCCAAGAGTGGAAATAGTTCCAGAAATTATACAGGTCCAAAACTATCAAACTCTGCTGCTTATGCCACCCGACAAATTGGCATGTGACTTCGTCAGTAATATTCTTCAGAACATCGTGTAAAACTCGTACAACTTCTTGTGGCGAAATTCCATCTCTTTTCAGTGATTACATAAAATTTACATGTTTCGAGGGATAAGCGAACATTTTTGGAATATACACATCAACCGCTATTACATCTTTTGCTGCAAACCTTAGCCCCATTGATGAAGAAATTTTCTTAATTTCAAATTGTTCAAAGGTTTTGAAATGACGTGAGTGAGTATGAGCAGATATCAGTGAATCGATAAGGATGCAGTTGATGCCTTTATGGCATTGAACACTATATCCATAGAAGAGGTAAAGAAAATGGTAATTTCAGACAAGGAAACTGATCTGATTGAGGAACTTGATTTAAACTAAGTTAAAAGTAAATAACGCAAATAGACATGAATACGTCATCAACATATAGATATATAATGTAGTGTGAAAGGACATATTCTTTGACAATATCTTCATTTTAATCGCCAGCATTCAATCTAAAAATGATACCTGATTTCTTTTCAATCGTAAGGACTTTTCCGTTTCTGACTTATTATCTAATGCAATCTTCCAACCGAATAAAATAAACTTCCACTACCACGTCACACAGAAAAATTTGCAGTAATTTGATCAAACTTAAAGCGAATAATAAACACAAAACAAAAAAATATTGTATGGGGACATGTGCATGCATCGCATTGAAAAAATATTTTGTGCAGTTATAAACTCAGCAATATAGCATTTGTCTAAATAATTTGTAGTCGTCTGCAAACAGTAGGTATTCTGAGAAGATATGAGAATACCCGATACATCATTTACAAACAAGTGAAATAGGAATGGTCCCAAACGACTACCATGCGGATGTCTGAACTTGTGTCTAGGGTTGAAGGTCATCAACACGAACGGATTCCGGAGGATAGACGATAATTAGATTAATTGAGATTCAAACCAAATAAAAAAGTTCCACTCATAAATGAATTTATTGTAGCTGTCGTTGTAGTAGGGTCGAACACACAAACCCAAGTGGTTAGTTCTTTGACCGAAAAGTAAAGCCTATGAGACATTAATTCCTTGACTAATATCGGTTCAGCAGACAATTGTGATATGTACCTGACTGACTGAATTTTTTGAATTGGATTTACGTAGGATATTTTCCACGCATTCAGGAAGATTCCACCAGTTAATATCTTCTCAAAAATCGTTTTAATAGGCCGTAAATTGGGCACATTTTAACAATCACAAATATTTCTGTTGTCTTAAGTACACCTGTAGAAATATTCGTAACAATTTGATTCACTGGGGTATTATTGAAATGTAAGTAAACAATTTTAGTATTCAATTATACCCTGTTTCCAATCCAAACAATTTCTTTTAAAAACAGGCTTCTATTTGTTTTGCGTAATATAGAATTCACAAGACCAATATTTATCTGTCCTCACACAAACAGAAGTGATTTTAATAAGCAACCTGTTCATTTTCAGCTTCCATGTTGCTTTATTTCGCAAATAATTAGAGGATAACATGATTTTGCTGCAATTTCATCTACAAGCAATAAAAACTACAAAAATAGTTTTAATTTTACAAAAGCAGTTGTTGTTATTAAAAACATAAAAAATAAGGATACTGCCGGACATTGTCACCAAGAAAAAGTACCCGTCCCGTTCGCATGCCTGCAGCATAGAGCAAAATGCTTTGACAGTCGAGGTCCAACAAAAAATGACTGAAGCAGCGAAAGAAAGGCACAACAAGAACTTCCTTATACTCTAATTAACGTTATGCTGGGGTTTACCCTTAAATGTGGCTCTTTATCGCCTTGAGGGTATCGCAAGAAGCTCCTTTGATAAAACCTCCTTCGAATGCACAATATAAAGCGAATATAAAGAATGCTAAGAGATAAGAGCTTAATGATTTATAAATCCGTCCACACAAAAAGAAGCAAACTCCTCTTTAGAGATCGTACTTGCTATCTTCTGTTCGTTTTTGCGTCAACGCTACCATTGGGGAAGCATGAGAAAATGGGACCATCGGGAGGAAGATATTGTTTCGTATATGATTAATGGAAGGCCAAAAGTTACCACGTCTCGTGCAAGTATTTTTTAATGCTCCTTGGGCTGACACCATACGATTACTCTATAAATGCATGCACACAACCACCAACTGAAACATAACCTGAGATTTTAAGGTGGTACTCATCCTTCTGGGGGACGTTGTGCCCGACCTTTACCAGTGTTATTTTAAATTTTTTTCGTGTGTTTTGGAATCAATTTTAAGTCGCTTCTAAGGCCGTCCACGGTCTATTTATCTTATTAAAGACAGAGGTCGTATAAAATTAATGAAAAGGGAGAACTTTGGATTTTCGTTCAAAATAAATTGTTTTTGTTCTGGCATAGCCAACGGCATTTCGATGGCAGATGGTAGTGGTGTGGCTGTTTCTGCCTACGACGCAACATCCACGCCGCTGTTGATAGACCCGCAAAAATTATTTTCAGTGGGGGACAATTCTGGGGAGATTTTCATAATTGAATTTTTCATAAACGTGTGATCCCTCGTAAGCCGGTGATACCCGGGTGCTTAGATGTTTTCTGACATTTTAATGGAAACGACGATGGTCTCGGCTCCAATGTCTAATTGCACGCAGATGTATACGCTTCTTTGGTTTTTATGTTCCGGTCGATGGCTCAGAAGCATCCTGAGGAGATGTTTCCCCTTTTGTGGCAAATTGAAAGCAATATGGGATGAAAATTAGACATAATCTGTATCAATTATTGCTAGAAGATGTGCCAGTGTATTAAAATTCATATGAAACAACTTTTGGGCTCATTAAATGAACATGCTTTCCTCTGGATTTCTCTGTTGTTTTAATGTATGCAAATGTGGAATTGCGGAAGAACATTGAAAATGGTAGTTGAGCATGAGATGGAGGCTTTCAATTAATACAAGTTTGGAATGTTCTGTACTACCCTTTTGGTAATTTTCGACTCAACTGAATTGCCGCTATACGGAAAGTCTGCACAGTTTCCATTTAACATGAAGTGTCATTTCAGAGCCATTTTTGTATGTATTCCCATATATTGCTCAATTATGTCCTTTGACACATATTTTGTTAACTGCTTTAATATGTGTAGATTAAGCAGCAGGGATGACATTTCTGGGAGCACTCCGCTCAATCGTTTATTATTTGTTGGTGAAGTATTGCTCAAAGGAACAATCATAGTTCTCCATAGAACACTTATCGAGGAAGACCTGTTATGTGGAGCTAGAAGCTGGGCCAGCAATAAGTCAACAGTGAAGATGCTTTGAAAATGTAATCTGTTCTGTGAAAAAACGAATGGAGGCGGTGAGCAATTTACAAAATCGAAAATTAACGAAGGATGGGTGTATACTATAAGACAAGTGTGAAGCAATATACATACAGTGGTAAGCAAAACTGGATACATCATTTCATTAATCAAACCCGTCGTACGGAAACAAAGTTATTGATAAAAAACCAAATAACTGAAATGATATATGTAGGTATATAGCTACTCAGTTTTGGTTACCGATGTACAGGAAAATAAAAGTTAAATTCGTTCCTCGGGGTTCAATGGCTGTCGTAGCTAGATTTATTAGCATTGCGCTAACTTGACGACGGAAATAATCTGGCCATCCTACGTGACCACTTTAAAAATACGGTCTGATTTCCGACTTTCGGCTTTCTTGGTTATAAATATAATTGATCCAGCGTGTCATGGATGCACTATCGCTAAGCGCATTCTTAAGTCACTGCTACTAATTTACTGACATGCATACCTATCTAGTAAATAAACATTTTAAAAAACAATACAAATTACAAATTGTGTAAGTTTCTTCAATAGTTATAGTCCCATGCAAGAAGTGGCGGGATACGTGGAAACATTTTTTAGTAGATTCATATGGGTATTATGAAGGGACACACTTGTGTTTACCGAAATCCGTTTCTTAACCCTGTTTGCTTATTATAGCAAAAAGGACAATCTCAACTAGGCATACGTCGAACGGATGGCCGTCGACTGTGTGATTGATGAAAAGGATCGCAGCTGAGTAAATAAAGATTTTTAATCGAAATGCTTCACGTAATGTGCGAGGAATGGTTCGACCCCGGTCTCATTTAAGAATCATTCAGTGTGGTTCACCAACATAATCAAAAAAATTTAAAATGAAAATAAAAGACAAACTAACAAGTATGAAATAAGATACAAAACAAGAAAGGAAAGGGTGAGTTAATCACATTATTATTATATTATTACATCATTTTATTAATCAGACGTGTATTTCTATGTGGAGCTTGCCGTGCCACTCCGCGCCGCTTTGGCGCAGTGGGTTGTATTGATTCTCACGCAGATGGTGCCAGAGTATGTTTGAAAAAATGAATTATGTCTTAAATGTGCGTGTAGTAAGTGTGATCTTGCAATGTTGTCAAAGTGGGATCATTATGTACTTGATGTTGCTCTCCTATCACATAATTCGTCGCATGTCTGGGGTCTATAGAGATGTGCGTTTTCATACTTCTTGTGTTTCGTGCGAGTGGAGTAAGAGTATTTAATTACCTGGGAGTGAATAGGCGTTGTCTCACTATTCGCTACCAGAGTACCGCTTGTTCGATACTATATCTCATACGCGGAGATGTGAAGTCGTGAAGGATCTCAGTTAGAGTTCCGATGACTTCGGGGGTGATTACAAGTATCAACCGCCTACATTGTTTGGTCTCCGAATAGATTCACTGAAACCATGAAGCAGTCACCACTATTTAAAATGTTCGACCCGGATAGCAGTCAGTAAGCTTACATCAAACATTTTGTGTTCATCTGTTCAAATTACGTTTCAAGTACTTACCTCTAGCACATTTCTAGCAAGGAAATTTTAGCACTTTGCCAACATTAAGTGATGTGTCCCAACAGGTGCGAAAGGGTTAAATAATGAGGTGAGCGTATAGCTAACTCTTCAAGATAGATGGAAAAGTAATTAAGTTAACACCATTCTCTGCTAATCATCATTCGAAGAATACAAAACACTTGACGAACGTAGAATATCAACGAGCACCTTCACGACGGATAATGGCACACGCATCATTCGTCACAACACATCCAATGGTAACATCCTTATCACCTGATCCATAGCACCCATAAATAGATTCAAGATTGTTGAGATATAATTAAGATAGAATAAGAGACAGAAAATTAGTTGGGATTGGACAACACCACACCCTGGGTGTTTTATTCAAATGTATACCTAACGAAATTCGTCACGTATCCAAGTCTGAAGGCTGATAGAAGACGCCCTTGTAGTCGTAAATTGCAGATGGAGGTCACCTAAAAAAAGATGGCGTGCATTGTAACAAAATAAGTAAAAAATTAACTCCATATTTGGCTGAGTCGAAAAGACATTAGAAAAATCATAGTCTTACATACTGCTCACTCTCATATGGGGAATCATCAAGGAGAATGTAAGCGTCAAGTGTTTAGGGTTTATTATCACAGGTAAGAGGAGGAAAAGATCCTCCATTAACTCGGCACCCGAACACCTAAGAAGATAATGCTTAGGAATCCAGGCCCTGCACATGGCTTACCTCTGAGAAGTATTAAGTGGACATAACAAAAAAAAACATCAAATATGAACTAAAACAAACTTCATAGGTAAGTAAATAGGTAGTAAGTGACCTTAAATATGCGCATAGGCCAAAGTAGGCCCATTGTACTGCCATGTGGTTACTATGTCAGCCACTAGTCCGCCGGTTTTGTCAGTGAATTACAGAATTGATTTGTGACCCATAATGACTCTATTGTCTGGTACCCAGCAAAAGCGAATGTAAAACTGTTCAGATATCTTGGCGGGAGATGCACGACAGATTATGACCACTTTAGAGTTTATAGAGAACGATGTAGGTATTTAATTGATGCCTAGCTACCGGTAAAGAAACAGATATCGTGGGCGGATATCACGTTCCACCTCAACCAGGACAAGGTTTCGCTAATCGCCATTATTTTCGCTTGGATGACACGCCAGTGATAAGTTAATTTATTTAAATTCAGATGTCCGGAGAGTGCACCACTTCGAACTGTATCTTCCGTTTTGGATCCGTCTGTTTAATCCGTACCACAGGGCACTTTTCCGTATCAGGGTTTCGAAGTTTTTCTCTAGGAAATGTCCAGGTTAAGTTAACTCAAGCTCAGCGGAGATAAGATACCGTTCTTTAGAAATTCAAGCATGTGCAAATGTATAATCACTCCGTGAGTATGCCTTACGTGGAATTGCACAGTTGGTTGTTATTTGCTTGAAAAATATGTCAAAGGGAGTGAGGTTCAGTAGGGCTTCGAGTGCCTCAGTAGGAGTACTTCTCAAGGCTCGGCTTATATAGATTAAGGCTTGCCTTTGTACCTTCCTTAAGTTTAGGTGTATACCGACGGTGATTATGGGCCACCATACATCTTAGAAAAGAATTGTGGAAATAGTAAACGAGTGGTCTAATAAATCCTTTAGCTGAAAGTGATAGCTCAATGGACGTTTCTGTGCACATACTTATTAATTTTCTTTACGATCAGTACCACAACTACTATTTGTTACAGTTTAAGGGATAAGAGAATCGCAGAGAAAATACAGGACTTACAATTTGACAAAATAGCCTGTATTTACCCCCCAAGGTAAATGCAGGATTAATTTCGCGTCTCAAATTAATCTGCGGCGCTAAATAAATGACTTAAATAAATTAAAAAAATAATAATAAAAAAAATAATTTATTATTAATTATAATAATAAAAAAATAATTTAATTGATGCCTAGCTACCGGTAAAGAAACAGATATCGTGGGCGGATATCACGTTCCACCTCAACCAGGACAAGGTTTCGCTAATCGCCATTATTTTCGCTTGGATGACACGCCAGTGATAAGTTAATTTATTTAAATTCAGATGTCCGGAGAGTGCACCACTTCGAACTGTATCTTCCGTTTTGGATCCGTCTGTTTAATCCGTACCACAGGGCACTTTTCCGTATCAGGGTTTCGAAGTTTTTCTCTAGGAAATGTCCAGGTTAAGTTAACTCAAGCTCAGCGGAGATAAGATACCGTTCTTTAGAAATTCAAGCATGTGCAAATGTATAATCACTCCGTGAGTATGCCTTACGTGGAATTGCACAGTTGGTTGTTATTTGCTTGAAAAATATGTCAAAGGGAGTGAGGTTCAGTAGGGCTTCGAGTGCCTCAGTAGGAGTACTTCTCAAGGCTCGGCTTATATAGATTAAGGCTTGCCTTTGTACCTTCCTTAAGTTTAGGTGTATACCGACGGTGATTATGGGCCACCATACATCTTAGAAAAGAATTGTGGAAATAGTAAACGAGTGGTCTAATAAATCCTTTAGCTGAAAGTGATAGCTCAATGGACGTTTCTGTGCACATACTTATTAATTTTCTTTACGATCAGTACCACAACTACTATTTGTTACAGTTTAAGGGATAAGAGAATCGCAGAGAAAATACAGGACTTACAATTTGACAAAATAGCCTGTATTTACCCCCCAAGGTAAATGCAGGATTAATTTCGCGTCTCAAATTAATCTGCGGCGCTAAATAAATGACTTAAATAAATTAAAAAATTAAAAAAAAATTAAAGGTAGGTCAATATAAGACTATGATTGTAAACGATTCTAATAAACAACCAACGCAAATTATAATCCTATACAAATAAACAGACATATATAAGGAAGACACGGGGAACCACTGGCGCAAAAAACTGTAGTCAGATACCTGGGGATCTGGCTAGACCAGTATCTATATTTTAAATAACATGTAGATGCTGGTTATCTGCTACATGGCCCTCATTTAGCCAATACTCACCTATGGCTGTCCCGTGTGGTTCAACGTGAGTGCAAGTTTAATGGAAAAGATGCGGTTGTTCCAGAGGGCTCACCTATGGCTGTCCCGTGTGGTTCAACGTGAGTGCAAGTTTAATGGAAAAGATGCGGTTGTTCCAGAGGGCTTGTGTTAGGGCTTGCCTTCGCCTTCATAGAACTCCAGAGTCCCAGTATATAAAATTCTATTCCAATAAGGTCTTATACAACAGGGCAAACCTGATAAGAGTGGACAATTTCCTGTTGAAATTGATTCGAGGTCATACTGCTAGAGCGATGAACTCGGTCAATAACTTGATCTCGGGGGCTTACTAGCCCAATTCACAATACCAGGAAAGGGTACGTCACAATGGCTTCGTCCCGACAAAAGCGGATTAATACAGGATATAAATGCGGTACCGCTCATCTACCACATCGCCAGATCAACTGTGGATGGGCGACCACGACCGTTTCGTCGCACAACGAGCTGAGGAGGATCTACTCCGGTTCAGTACAACGGTCTCAAGACGGGATGGTCGGGATGTTGGTAGACAGCACCAAAATTTCTGGTGGCTGGGGAGCGAGGGAACTCCAGCGTCGAACGCTTTAGATCCAGCGTAAAAAGTCTATTGCTTATCCCCGAATGGGGTACTAGTCGGTCTCTGTCTGGCAGTGGATTGGAAGTAGGGTAGTTTTAAAGTAGTTGTAAGTTGATTAAAAATAAGAAATAACAAAAAAAAAAATAAAAAAAGGTATACACTTATGTACACATGATTGATTTTTGTGTATGCATTTGTATATACATATTGAGTATAAGTATATATACATATATATATATATGTTCGGGTAAGTTTAGCTTAAGGTTCTGTAATTTATTTTTAAGGTAGTGTGTTAATGAAGTTTATAAGTCTTTTGATACATTTTCTTAATTTAAAATTGTCATTCAATATCTAATGTTTAGCGTAAATAGATAGTTTCTTAGTTTAGGTCGAAAGACATAGCATAAGTATAAGTTTAGCTTAGAGTGCCCGCAGAATGCCAGTAAGTTAAATTTATCATTATTGTACGTCTAACTAGTTTTAAGCATTTTTGTCCAGTATTTAAGTATATCACGAATTCGCAGATAAAAATGAAAACAAAAAAAAAAATAAAACTATATATAAGGAAATTGAAATAGGCCATGAAATTAAGAAATTCAAAATAGATGAGACATCTACGGATGTTATTTTCACAGACCCCAAACTGAGTGACGAGTGACGAAGAGAATTTATGTACCTTCTACGATATGTCCACATCATTATTGCGGTCTAATCGGTGTCCCCGGGTTCTGTTCAATCAGTAGTCATTTTTCTTCTCCTTACCTTAAGGACCTGTCGATACACTAATCCTATCCATCTAATTTATCTTCAACAAGTTCAAGCAGGAAAGGTCAAGCTACATCTTATTCAAGCACTTCATCTACCAATTCCTTCGATATATGTACATACATACATAAGTCTATATGTGTGATGATGATTTGTTTCAAAAAATAAATTCGCAGCTTAACTATACCACTTGATCCATATCGATCCATAACAGAATATAAATTCAGCCTCGCACCCACATTTTATATAAAATTACCAATAAAGCTATCAGTAGAAGAAAAACACGGATAAATACACCGTATTTGATGGCAACAATAAAATTAATGAAAACGTCCTTTTCTCCCGTTGATCCTTCCTAACCATTCACCATTTACTGAGCCGCCCGACTTTCACCATCTCAATGACGCATAACCCAATTTGAAATTCAAATGCTCATGTCCGTCGGCCAATAGAAATAAATGGTCAGACATTTGATCCCGTTCCCTCACCAGCCACCGGTGGTGTGTCAAGGGTTTTGACCTATCCTCAAAGCGTCGCCCAGCAAACACAATTCCATTAGTTGACGCTGGGTAAGGGACAAGAGGAAGGAAGAAGAAAGGACTGAGGTCTGAGAAGAAGAAATGGAATTGAAAGAGAAGAAAACGAGCGAAAGTATGAAGAAGCATTTTATGGTCTATGTACGTTCGCCCAAAAGATTTTTCAGCATTCGACATTCGATTACTACTCAAAGAACAGTACGAGTATGCTGCGGTGGACTTGTCCCAAATCTCTAACAAATGTAATTAGGACCACGTCGGCAACCGCATGCATGAGGCCATTCTCCAGGTCCAGACGCAAATGCAAATTAGCCTTTGGTATTCACCTCACTGAAGCGTGAACGAATGTGCATGAGGAGCAATAAAAGAATCAGGACTTGTACACATCTATTCTATACGTTCACCAAATTCCACCTACATCAATGAGCTCACATCGTCAAAAACGGAATCCAGAAACACATCCTCCTGGCTCGCATTTTAGCGCATTCATCTTTCTCACATACCTACATACAGTCATAGTCATACATACTTTCACGCCCGGACCGAAGTGTTCACTTAGGCGTTTCTTGCATGCACGCCTTTCGAATAAAGCACACGCCAGTCTTTCTTCCTACAAGCATTGCTTGAGTAAATCGTACGGGTGGATAGATGAGTGAATGATGGCACGGAACAAAATATTTCAAAGGACCAAATTTAGCCACGGGCTATATTGAAATAAAAACAGTAAAAATGGTTTATGTGTGTGTGTGTGGAACTCCTTCGGGAAGAAAGCCTCTGACCTTAAAGCAAAGATTATATTGCAGCCACTTCATAAGTGCAGAACTAACCTCCTTTCCGTTTGCCACAAACGGAGGCTAAGAACGAAGGCTCCTCGTGCCTGTATGAGAATGTTTATGTGTGGGTATGTACATTTGTGCGAACTTGAACATGTCATGTGGAAATATTTATGTATGTGTTCGAATTAGATCAGAAGGGGGTACAAAAGAAAGGGGATTTTACTTTGCTTTATGTCGATTCGTCGAAATTCTTTCCTTCATCTCTGGAGGAAAGCTGTCGTAAACTTTTATCGAAACATCATTTGTATCTGGAATTACGTCGATATACCTACTTACACGGGATGACAAGCATGTATCTATACCAAGATGATTCACCGAAGTCCTTTCAGAATGGGCAAGTGCGTGAGCCCCATATATCACATTAGGTCATAAATTACTTTTGGTCAAGCACTTTTCCCGAGATCATCCTTAAATGAGTTTTATTGACTATCGGACGTTTCTGGTTTGTTCCTTCGGACATGTATGTAATGCGACATAAAACTATAAATTATGTCGTTAATAATTTTGTCTCACCACCTTGATATAAAAACGACTGCCCCCGTGCTTCGTGAGTTTCATTTTTTATTCATAAGGTTTAGTTGAATTTCTAAGGTGTTGATGACTGTCGGATATATTATGCATACATTTATGGATTTATGATGTTTGAATATAGACTTCTAGTGCTACAAGGGGAAGCGTTCTTGACCCAGGCGATTATATGATGCATTAATAAATCATCTGAAATCGATAAGATATTTAACGTAGAAAGCAAAAGTGCTAAAGTAAGTGACACCTTAAAGTTATAGACATATCCGTTAATCCTTAAACATATTGTTGATTGGCGTTCAGTCAATAAACGCTTCTAGGTCGCGTTTTCTAAATTAAGTATTGCTTCACATCACAGGATGATTACAATAACAGAGGGTATTTTGTGTTTTATTATCCGATACTCCCCGAAGGATGTTCAGTTTTCTATTAACATTTTCAAGTTGCGTCGTTTAATCCAATTTGCATCAATGGTCTGTAGGCAATTTTATTTTAAAACAATCCGTAAAATTATGGTTTCGACTGGGTGTTATATTTACTTCATAAATAGTGTCCTTGTAATTAACCTAAATTATGGAATGATCCGTAATTCTTTTACTGCACTCCACTCACACCGTTTTCCTAATGATTGTTAAAGAAAAGTATGATGTATGTGTAGTCAGTCAGTAAGGAATATTCGAGACAGCCGATTGCCTTATTTGCCATTCCTTTCGAATCTGCCTACAAGTATAAATGGTCTGCTTCGTGGAAAGCTATGGTCATACACTTGGCTACACATAACAAAAAACTGCATTCAGTGAGAAGTTAGACAAACTCCAGAACCCCTGTTATGACAAAACACGCTTGTGCACGGCTTCCTCAAGGTATGATATGGATATAGTGAAACCAAATTGCATATAACATTTAGCTGGCAAGAATTTGTTTTACTGGTAGCATCATTATCATCTCTAACTTTGCCAACTTGGTCAATTGTCAATGATCGATTGATCGTTGTCAACTTGTCTATTGTGAATGGAGCCAAAGTGGTATTGTGAGTGTCAATTGAAATCCATTTTTTGATTTGATGATTTGTCAATCAATAGTCAATTTTTTAGTTAATCGATTAAAGGAAAATGTAGGTATTCGTAATATCTCAATGTACATATACATGTGTAACAGGAATCATTTATGGTTGTAAGGCAAAAGTAGTAAAATAAAAAACTATTAGAACAATTGGATCAACTGATGGTGGAACACGAGAACATCGCAAAAGGAGTTTTCCCAAAAAGCATTTTGCAGTATAAGTGGGAAAGTTTTTCATTAGAGCTGAACAGTTTAGGTCAATAACTGAAATGGTGTGGCAAGCTTAATGGCGGTTGGTATCAATGTACTTCTTATTTTGGCTTTAACTTTTCCTTTATTTCAAGCAGCAAATAAGCACTGGCTGGTTTCGATAAACGAAAATTAAGACTGAAAAGGATAACTCATAATAACTAATTTCGATTGAGGAATTACAATGTACTTGCATACATATGTACATTCTTTCCTGTATTCCTA
Organism: Eristalis intricaria; assembly: GCA_964034865.1. Lineage (NCBI taxonomy): Eukaryota > Metazoa > Arthropoda > Insecta > Diptera > Syrphidae > Eristalis > Eristalis intricaria. The sequence goes on from OZ035875.1 coordinate 33,086,891, forward strand.
GAGTATTGGAAGTGTTTTTTTTTTTTTGAGAGTTCCCAAAACAATAAATTAAATTTAATTAATTTTTATTTTATATTTTTAGGTAAAGGTTGAAAAAAACCATAAAACACAAATAACAAGTGTCAAAAATTTGCAGACAATTTATTCACAACTGTCACGAACTTTATAAAATGAGTTATACAATACCGACATTTTTTTCATTGACAAATTTATCAATTATCAATTGATTGATAATTGACACTCGCAACAGGGATGTCGATTTACTATTTCTTTTGTTAGATTATATACATTTGTAAACACAGAAATATTTAATTCCCATGAACTCACGAAAATATCAGCACGACCGTACTTAAGTAGTGACAGAAAAACTTCAAGTGGTACCTCAGGCATATGAGTGGTGTGTTCGAGATAGTTCAGATCAATATCGGCATGAACAACGAAAGACATATGCCTGAGTTCACCAGATTTACACGTTATATTGGTTGTATCGATGTACTAAGTAGGTACAGGTATAGGCATAATGGTTAGCTATTTGTTTGTTCCTTTTGTAATTATGTCCGAAAGGTAACAGCTGTAACTTCTACAGCGAAGTTTGACAAGTGGAAATGTGGAATTATGCATGTTGTTGCAACAAGGACAGGGCACTTTGCTGATACTATACTTAAATATCCTTCGTAACCAAACTAAGCTAAACCTTATGTTCGACTTTGCTTATTTTCGTTGCTCGTAAATATATAGGCCGGACATAGTTATAATACGATTTTCTTTTAAATGCAACCAACTTCACTTAGATTTTAGTAGCGAACATTTTTGTAGTGTGTGTATGAGAATTTTATTGTGGGTTCCATAGATGGGGCCAATCAATGATGGAAACGAGGCTATTCGAAAGTAATATTTCTTAGGATTTGCCATTGCTGTCCTAGGTAATTTTTATGGTTATGTTAAAACAATCCTGGATTCACTCGAAACGTGTATTTCTCCGATATGAATTGCTCTGTTAATAAGTTCTTATCACATTAATTTTTGAAAATATTAATGAAAAAAAAATTATACATTAGTAAATAACTAAGGAAAGTCGTACCTGTTGAAAACACATTCTAAATAGGATTCTATCTTATGTAACCAAGGACATAACCATGATTATCAGATATGTCAGAAAGTTCATCAAAGCCATACAAATTGTTATTTCTTTTGTAGCAATAGGAAGGATCTCCAACTTTTTCAAATAATCGAGCTCATTTCCCATTTTATTCTCAAATTTCTCGAAGGTTTCATGTCACTGTCAGTATTAAACCACAACTTATAGTCTCATGATTCACTATTAGTTCCACTTAGCTTAAGTTATACTTAGCCGACTTTAGGATACAGTTTTTAACTTGTTATGTGAAACTTAAATCGTTAAGTTGAGTATCAACAAACGGCCTTCATTGTCTATGGAAATACGCAACAGAAAACTTCCATGAGTGCTTCCATGTGCAGAATTTACACAAGTGGAGTGTGTGCGCAACTGGAAATAGCTGACAAGTGAGAGGTATGCAAATGTATCCGTATCGCAATTGGAAATAGCTTCCAAGTGATAGGTATTCAAATGTATCCGTTTCGATATATTCATAAGACATACCAAAGCAATTCATATTTATGGTATCGACTTACGACGGTACTTGTTTATGCTTACTCATTACCACGACCTTTTGTCAAGGTTGCTAGGAGATTCAGTATACCTATTGCGATGAAAATATTTTTAGTCTGTTATTGCCAAATCAAAGAGCATTCCATAGGATATTATGCTTTGATTGGTTTGTCATTATTTACTTCCTTGTTGACAACTTTTTAACGTGGCCTCTGACTTTGCTTGATGCCTGAGATAAATAAATCCATTCCCCCATCCATTTATGTGAATTCATCCGACGCTTCTGATTGGATAGCTTGTGAAACTTTATGCAAGAACCTGCATAGCCACTTACCCCATTATGTGGCTCTTGTCATTGGCCGAATTTCACCATGATGCTCTTCATCTTCAAACATTTGGCTAAAATATACTCATGCAAATAGTGTGGTGAAGTGTAGTATCTATAGCTATATCTTGTTCCATTCTTCGTGTTGATGCATTTCTATTAGGCCAAGAACACTTCGGATAAGGGGCATGGATACATAGACGGTATTGAATTAAAAATAATTTGTGTGGCAACAGCATAGTACCTACATACGACTTATGTGCGTATGTAGGAAAGATTATCAAAGACAAAAAAATCGACACTTGTATTCAATTATTAAATTGATAACAAAAGAATACAAGGATATTTATTAAGAAGAATCTCTTGTAAAAAAGTTTCCTATTTTTTGTTGTGATGTATTTCTACAGTACCTAAAATATCATCACATAATGAGAAATGATATGGAGATACGACATGAACCAATCAATTTAAACGTAAAATTGTTTCCATTGTTTACTTGTAACCAGGGCAATATTGATCGGAAATGTTGACTTATTTGATTTACTTGTTTAATACGCCATGGTTTTGATTGGACGTTTCTTCTGCTGATATCGCTTACAATAAAACAAAGCAAGAGTGGGAACCCACAGTTTGCGGTGTGTTAAGTGTTTCTCGGTCATTGTGTCAAGAACCCTTTCAAACCAACAATTGATTTCACAAAGCAAATAAATGAAATAACCACGAAACAATAAAAAAAGCAGTAATTACATTATTAGTGGTGTCGTTTGTAGGTTCGTCGACTCTTGCTTGCCGTGGGGTGTGTGGGTTCAATACCCGTCATGAGTAACTTTCATAGTTCACGGTTCCAGTTCCAATGTTCAATGAGTATAGTAATTGTCTGGAAAAAGCTATTCAAACTTCACCGTTCGAAGTCAGCATTCAACTTTATCTCCGCTCCATTAGCGATATAATATCCAATTGCTGTATGAGCAGGCTTACCTTGAACTAAAGCGACAGCAAAATTATTAATAACTACGTTGCGTCAAAAACGAAAAGCAAAACGTCAATTTCAAACATTTGTACGGAGTTATTTGGTTACTTCTTCCAAATATAAAGCTTATATTATAGATTCGGTCTGTCCGCCGTCCATCCGTCCGTCTGCCTGCCATGTCTGTCACAAGATATTTAAATTTGTACAATTTTTAACTTAGATTATATATTTTTACTGAAATACAAACTTATGTACTAATATCTTTTTTGCTTTGAAAGCAAAATGTTTCTATTTATAAGAGCATATAACCTCTTAATTGCAATGACTGTCTTATGGCGAGTGTTATTAATGTATTCATTAAAAGATTTTTTATCCATGTATACCCCAATATTTGCCAATCCTGATTACGTTTTGCCTAATGAAATATTTGGAAGTAAATATTAGGATAACTATACTTGGAATGATTGTTTCAGATGTATAAAATAAGTAACCCTATATATTATTGACTCCACGTCAGTATTCGAATTGCTTAGTAATTTTTTAGTGAAACATATGTGACCAGATGGCAATAATAGTTTTCCAATCAAGAATTACAGAAGACCATAGACAACGCCGTGAATTCGTTAATTAGGCACTAGAAGGCAGGCAGATCTCGACAACACCGATATATACGTTCCAACAAGACAGCGCTCTCCTCGTTTAACGCGGTAGACTTATAGAAGACTTCAAAGTCGAATTTTTAATTGTAAGCTTTTGCTAAGTTTCTTTGTTCTATTTTACGGTGATTGCGATGGGAGGAATATCTTTGACCGCAATATACATACCGACGTGAGCCGTTTTTTATTAATAAATTTCCCTTTCTCTTATTTACGCCAGATGACGGAACGTTATATTAAATTAATATCCAAAAATATTAATTTTCTTTTAAAGCCGCTTTTACCTAACTCTTACTTCGTCCATTTCGTGTCCAAACAACTGCATTGCTGGGCTGTGGGACATGCGGCGAAGTTCTAATTTACAGAAGTTACAAATTACAGTAAAGACGAACAAAAAAATCACAAGTGCTGAAACGGAAATGCCTGTCCTTCATACCCACTCTCGTGGAATTTTCGAAATATTACCTCCTTATCTAAAGCAATTTGGTGTCTGTGAATTTCAACCGCTCCCGTGCAATATGAGGCAATTCCCAAACGTAACTTGAGACCGGAATGACCAACCACTCAAAGCTAAGTTTCGACGTGTCCGAGTGTCTCTTATGGGGAGGATGCACCAGTTTGGTCTCACCATCAGTTGCTAAGCCGTTGGCATTGATACTGACCAATCGATCGCAATTGACTCATTCGGCACCATCTTGATGCAGAAATTTATTCTGAAATTAAATCAGTCATCGACTTCACTTATTCGATTTCGATTGCAGCCGCCAGGGATATCGAGTATGAGTATATGAGTTCTACTGTGACGTGCACATCATCGTAATCCGTGCGGGGAACATATTTACATTTTACATGCATGTATGTACATGCAGGCATTATTTTTAAAAATAAAATTTCCTATTTGGATAACAAATTTCAAGCCAAATGCCAACAGCGCAACTTCCTTTAGTGAACTTCTGTATCAATAACATTCGCTGTCCCATCGGATTCGTCTTTTACAAGATGGTTCGAGTTCTTTTGAGAAGCATATTATTATACGGCACCAGCACAGTTCGTACCATTTTGTGGATTCGTTTGTTTTGATGTCAGTTTCAGTAAAGGTCATATTCTATTTAGAATGATTACATATTCTAAACAAACAGCTTTTCGTGGTATCTTCTAGAATGTTTTGAAACAGATATCTCATCAATATCAACGCAATTACCCTAATCCAGTCTTACATATCTCAAGATAAAATGACTGCGTTATAGATCGCATTTAGCTTTTAACCTGTAAATAAACTCCACCAGTTCACTCCAAATTATTCTAAAATAAGGTTAAAGTCTTCAATTCGTAATTTCTGTTGGCATCGTCCAAAAATATGAAACAATATATCGCTCAGTGTAAATCTTTGAAAGCGTTGCTTGCATAAAATTTCCATCCAAGCAATAACGACTTTAAGGCACATTATTATCTATTCATCATAAACATATAACAAATTTAGCATGACATCGATGTCTTCCTTTCCTTTTATCTTAGGGAGCCCTTCAACCTTTATTGGCACTGTCATTTCCCATCCAATCAATTATCTCAAAATACAAATTGACATTTCACAGCGTTCCACGGCACATCGCAATCAATTTGGATGAGCAAACAAAAGAGTTTAAGAATATGAAGATATTTTCCCTCCCTTACATTATATACACAAAAATATGCTTTGTGTGTATACAAATGTACATGTATGATGGAGGATCTCACGAATTTAAAGCATTTTTTTCATTTGTTTGTGAGCGACTGATTTAAGTGGATGAGACCCATACTCTTGGCTACATGAAACTCCCCTCGAATTCCCAGCATGGTACATCCCTTATTATGCTCCCCACTAAATGCTCGCAAGCGGCATATGTATCATTTGCGCACCAACCAGAGCTCCAGCAGCGTTTCAGGTATCAGTATGCTCTTTTCACATCTAAACTCAATCTCTGCTCCGACGGCCTCAATTTTTCTTCGCTAGTCTCATATCTTATGTTCTCCATCCGACAGCTCTCGTTATACCCTAAATCTAGATCGTATCTATCCTGCGTAGGTTGTGACAAGGCACTCCCCGACCGGCATACCATGTCAAGAGTGTCTACGTGACATGGTGACGAAAGAGCCACCGAGAGTGACACGAAACCTCTTTTGCTGTGTTCATTCCGCTTTTGAATATGCGATTCTATGCGATTTTAGTACTCGTCCGCTGGGAATCATGGTAATGTGCTGCGGCACGGTTTTGCTTTCGGCCGGAACACTGTGAGACATTTTAATGTCGAATGTACTACGTGTGGACGATACACGTCCCCACTTAAACGGCATTTTTCCAGCAATATATACATGGTTACGGTAACCCCTTTGAGAGCCTTATATATGTATCTTTTAAAAGAAAACAAAAAACACTTGTATCACTCCGTTGGGGGAGTCTGTGAAAGGCGATTGACCCGAAGCTGGATACATACTGTTGAAGATTCATTTATTTCAGGTGGTTTCCTGCGGCTGAGAAGAGCACTCTTACAAGTGGCCATATCAACGCTTTCCACCAAGTGCCTACACATCAGGACACTCTAAGGACCACTCTCGAAGAAAACTCACCGAGCAGATGCATACCCGCACAAGTAATTGCGTCAGAGAAACGCGAGAAAACAAGTTAATATTATTTGCCATCTACCAGAAACATTAAAATCACTTAAGGGCTGAAAATTTTGTCGCATCGTCGTTGCGGTGCAAGATGTCTGCGTCAGAGGGTAATATGTACAATGTATACGAGTATAATGCCTGGTAAGACCCGATGACACAACAAGCATTGTGCAAACAACGTGTAACCCTGCTTCCAAATGGTCCTTGGGCTTGATTGTGCTTCGGACATGGCGAAATGCACTTCAAATAGGTATCTCGCAAGTCACTCGTTGCGGCTGTGTCTGTATGTAAGCCTGTATGGGTGTGTGTGGTTTTGAGGAGACAATGAAAGGTTCTGTTCTATCTGGCGCACAAATTCAAATTATTTCAGTGAATAGGACGACGGGACTATTGTGCGAAATGAGGGAGGTATCAGTCTGGTGTAGCGGCGCGATATAAAGCGCTCTTAAAACAATGTGGGACTTATTACCTGAACAATGTCTCCTTGATCATGTCCGGATGCTGTGAATGTCAAGTGGCACAGAAAAGGCAGCTTATTCCATTGTGGTGTCGGCACTTTTATCGAATATGTCCTCCCGACGTCTCCGTAGTACGTTCGATTGCAAACTGAAAAAAAAAATAATAATAACAAAGTTAGCATAAAAAGTGTATGAAATAATGTTAATTTTAAAACATAGCATTTGAATAAAATTAAGAGGATAATCGGTTGTTATCTAGTACAAAAGACTATGAACAGCACACCGGAATAATCAGGTGTCTTAATCTCATTGTTATAACACAATTCGCACATTCAATACCAAGTATCTCCATTCACCAGCACACAATGCAATTGTTAGTTGTATGCATGCGATAATTGTGCGACTAGGCACAATAGTGTTTGACCACTTATTCAAAATTGTCATTTTAGATCAGTACGTTCATATATAATAATATACCAAATACTTGGTTTCTTATTGGCTAGCCGGAAGTGATAATCTAAATTGGATTGGGAAGGTCTGAGACTGTAAATTCTACCCATAGAACAGGAGGGAACTTTAAAGATTTAAGAAGTAGCAGGACTGATATTTGACTACAATAGAAAGTTGTGTTAATGTAATAGGCAAGTTACGGAGTTCGACATGTCAATGATTTTTTGAATAAAGGTAGGTTTTTTCGTACCAATATTTCAATTTCAACAGAAATCTGTTACCGCCCAGCCTTCGGGTTCGTGGACAGAAGATAGCAGTCAGTTTTCAGGAGAATATGCTGAATGGAGTTCATAGCCGAATATAAGGATTTTGACGCTCCTTGGAAGGGCTCAAACGGTTTCGCACTAAAGTTCGAACATTCAACCATTCGTTCAACATTTCGCACTGAACGTTTGGCGTCACTTGGCCTGCTGAAAGCCACTTACAACGAAATTGAATGTGCAGAATTCCTTTAGTATTTGTTAAGCTTTTCTTAGGTTCAATGGCTGTGAATCATAAATAAAATGACTCAGCTTTGACAGTAGTCAAATACCGCAATAGGTAGATCTACGTTGAAATGGACTGGCCAGGAAATTCAGAAAGTCTGACTTATCGAGCGATCATATATTTTGATATTTATTGGAATCCAAGATGAGAAGGTAGGTCTAACACCTCAAACATAATAAATCAGTCCGCTTATTTTATGAAATGGCAAGATATTCCATTCGGCAATAATAAGTTTTTTTAAAATAAAGGTTTAACTTAGCTTAATCGGGGACACATGTTAACGATTAGAGTACAGAAGAAAAGGAGGGTCAGGACCTAGCATCACTCTTGTTGTGCGCGTTACTGTTGTATCCTTACAGGAAGAACCCTGGACTTTGATGCCGAGTCAAAACGGCCGAGTTTGAGAAGGTTTTTCTAAAACAGTTAGTACTCTTTGAGGTTTCTCAGTAAGGTTGCTATAAAATACCGAAAATTTAATCAACAAGAAAAAGAGTATAACCAAACAGTCTCCGTTAATATGTTAATTAATATAAAAATGAACAGAATAATCTCTTCGTGAGTGATTTTTTTAAATATTAAGCTGGTCTTTACACTGAGCTTACCAGGGAGATAAGGCGTCCCGGTGGGCCACTTGATTTTTTTTTGTCTAAAAACAGGGTTGTCTCTTAAAAACCGGGACGTCTGGTAACGTTAATTGCTAGCTACTCGAAAGATGTACGGAGATTAGTCAAACGGCTTTTCTTTCTACTAGCCGTCATCACAGCAAATGATAATGGTAAGAAACTTATGAACGGGTAGACTAATACAAGTCTCACTAAGGCCAAAAAATACCAAAGCTCTCCTTACGATCACCAGGAAAGTTATTAAGCACATTAGTGGAATCATTACTGGAGACTGCCAAATTGGAAATCTCGCAAGGAGAATGGCACAATGATTTCTGCTGAAGTTTTACTTTCTTTAACTTATTAGAAAGAAGCTTCTAGACATTTTTTTTAACACATCGGCTGGCAAGACAGACTTTCAGACAAACACATCGGCTGGCAAGACATAGTGGCTATACATTTTGTTGACCAGAGCCTCGAATTAAATTACAAGTGGTTATCATATTTCATAGCCATGGCAGCCAATGTATTAACTACGAAAATACGAATCTTCTCAATCTGAAATGATATAATCTGCGAGTACTCATTAGCACTATCGCAGGACATCACCAATGCTTTCGTTTGAGAAATGTATGGTTCTTGTAATATTGCACATGACATTCATACTGCTTGGACCTTATTTCAACTCCGTGTGCTTTGATACGATGTGTATGCTCGGTAAGGGACGCGGACCAAGCCCGAAAATCATATGAATGTTCACAGTGATCTATTTGCACGTATAAGTCACGAGTGCGATAATCACTACTCGACACAGCTGGCTGGAAAGTAATTGATGTGATTAAACGCGTCTTGTTAATCTTTAAAATTTGTTAGATCCTTGTCTAAATTTCCACGGGGTGCGCCGTTAGTCTGAATAAGTTATTGGCGGAGAAGGACGCTAATGATACCAGTCCCAACGACTTTTCGTGGCACGTTATCATATTTTAGAAATGATAATTTTTATAAATTTACAATTTCTTAACCAAGGTTCAAAATGTTTATAAAATGTTTCAATATACATTTGGCCATTTTTTTTCATACAAGAACATATTTCACTGCAATCAAACTTGTTCATTCGCATGTTGAAGTAAATGGACGTATGTAATACCCTCCATATCCGAAAAAATTTCGATTATTCGTCATCATCATCCCGTGAATTAATTTCAGGTATACTTTGAAGGATAACTTTATCATCTGAATTTGGGGTAGTATGGTACGAAAATACCTACATGCCTCGTCATCTCGTGTAATGTCGTTGAAAAAAATGTAGCCATGAACCAAACGGCTAATGAACTACGGTTTAAGCCAAGGCACAGCCGCGGATCTATAATATTCACGTAGCCAGTCAGACACCTAGTCAATTTAAGCAACAGATACCTATGAAGTCAAGGCTTTCTCATTAAGAGCAGAAAAGAAAACATTTTAGTACTTCGATAATATCATTTTTGTTAATGGATTGGATACTACATTAAGTAAAGAAATATGCAATTCCACTTTTTGAAGAATTCACCTATGAGAGAACAACAAAGACAATTGCAAGGGAATATCTAAATTCCAATTACATAGCGTTTCAGATTTCGACTAACTAATTTCAGTGCAATTTCCAAACATTCATCTACATTCGATAAAAAAAAAAACCAGCAAAATAAAATTACACAGAAACAAAAGTTGTTAGACGGTGCGAAATGTTCACACAAATCGACATCGGCATATCGACGATGCTATCATGTTAAATTCGTTGAAAGGCAAACACTTAAAGAAAACCGTGCACTGCTGTTTAACTGTGAAAGCAGCACTTCAAATCTCAGCGGAAATTGCAGTCGTACACAAAGCCCACGCAAGCTAATTTCAAACCGTTGAACTGGTTTGAAAGGTAGACGCAAAGAGTTTGCAAAAAGGACTTAAACAACCGCTTGAGCACAGACTTCCGCTAAAATTATGCCACGAAAACACAAGCACAGTTTTGGGGGTGTTTTGTTCATCACAGCGTTGCATGTTTTTCATACTGCAGCACAAATTTTATTACTGAGTGAAACTCCTATTCACCGCTGCATAAAGTCCCTGCCTTAAGCAATGTGCACATAATTTTCGAATTACTGATAGTTTTACAACGTTTTTATATGTCTCTGTATATCTGTGGGTTAAGTTATTGATATGATGATTTAGCTTAAGACTTTCAAGACAGTTCAGAGTTTACACAAGCATAACATTATTGCACAAAGATTTTACAGACATTAAGAGTAAATGATGGACTGGTCGAAAATAGATGGAGCAAAATGGTACCACCCATTCTAGCATTCGAAAGGTTTCTACTTTCCCTATCAATTTAAGTGGCATTTTCACCTACTGACTGCGTATCTCATATTATTTGTAACCAATAGTTGTTAATGGAAAGTGAATACGTAAAACCCACATAATAAAATAATAAACGTTTTATGGTAAGTGTAAAATGTAGCATGTTATATATTGCATTAAGGAAAATTGTCGCATCCATTTTACTCTCATTTCTCGCTGAACGCCTACGGCCTAAGAAAAGAATAGTCTGGAGGCTGAACAGCGATAATTAAAATCCATTCAAATCACAATTGACGATTGTGTGTCTATAGCACACGCCAAGTCAGAAGACCAAAAATGCCACTGTACTGCATGCATTATAAACTCCATTCGTGAGATTAGATTCGAAATGAGAAAGGTGTCCAGGTTGGTCTCCTTGTAATGTTGTTAATCGATTAAATCACAGACAAAATTGAAGTCGCACGACAAGTGGTCATACAGAACCACTTGTTGTGTAGTCAAAGGTAAAAGTTAAACTTCTATACAACCGATCTGAACGACGAACATGGTATCAGGACTTTACTCCAATAATCGCTAATGTCGGGTCTTTTGAAGCTCAATATTTAGTTGTTAAAGAAGATGGTTCAAGAAAAATGTGATAATGAAGAGAGATACCACTTCATATTCTGAAATAAAAGGAGCCATCATCAGATCTCTTAACAAGATGACCGTCTGTTTTAGCATTCAACTTGTGGGGATACCGGGAGACTGTGAAATTCATCTTGCGAAGCTCAGAATTCGATAGGACTAAGTCATATATCTACCGAAACTTGAAAAGTATCAGAACAACCGTAAATGGTATGATGGTACAGGTGTCTTTAGGACTAACTTGATTGCGAAGCAGTACCAACTAGATTATGAGTGTACTGGCGTAAGTGTAACTGCTGCTTGCTGCCACTCAGCCTGCTAACATAACTCACCACCCTCGACTAAACGAATAGATCTCTGTAAAAAGCTATTTTTGGTGTTTGACAAATCTATTAGACAAAGGACACACAATTTATTAACCCCAGAATGAAACACATGTCGAAGGTATCCTTTATGAAATCCGAACGCCATCTTGCGTCTTTTATTATTTCAACTTAAGATAATATTAACAAAATTTGGTGGGAAATGGGTAATCCCCCGTATTCTATTAGTCGTGTCATCCAAAAATATGTGTCCCTTTGGCAAATTTGTATTCTCTTGTCTCTCTTTTGTCACCTTTACGACGATCACATTTCATGAAATACTACTATGGGAATACACAAGATCTCCATGAGAGTGACAGATAAAGTGACCAAGTGAATACAAATTTGTCACATGGTTTCTGGTGGCACGACTAAGAGAATAAGGGGGAATATAAATTATGACAATTCTTAAAAGCGTGTAAAACTGGTTTGGCGATTGTCAAGATTGAAAACGACTGAAGCGGAAGGAACGCATTATAAGCGTTAACTTTAATGTATGGGGAATACTATAAATTTGTTGACTGTAGAATAATATGATCGGATTCGTCAATTTTTTCATTTATAGTAAGATTTTCACAAATTTTGTCGAAATAAATGCCAATGCCGTGAGTATAAACCAAATTCAAAATTCATTGATTCAAGTAACACTGCAATCCGGTCTAGTCTGTGCGTACCTCAAAGTCGTTGGCATGCCAGCGTCTTAGATGTTCATTCTAGGTTTGATTCTAGCCAATGCGCCGTGATCTCCAAAAAACTTAAAGTTTTTGTCGACAAGATATCAGAAGCTGTGAAGATTTCTTTCACAAGTGCTGTGTATAGTAGTCCTCGTCCCAAAGTTTTTCTACTAATAACGTCAATGATCAAAAGTTATCTTAATGTATGGTTCATTCATTGCTCACAAAGGAATTATTGAACGATTAAACAACTTCAAGATATTTTCACAAAATTGCTCTTGTGAAACCGTCCGCTCAACGAGGTGATCATTGATGAATGGTAGATCTATATAAATACTTTTTAGTTTCTTTTTTATTTTTAAGTGACTCTGAAATACTCTGATACAATTTGTTAATATCTTATCCATATCTTCTTTTGAGGAAAGAACCAAAATATGACTATTAATTGTCGAAACCGCTAATTTTTATAGAATATTTATAAAAAAACTTTCCGTCAAGAATGCATGGTAATATCTCTCTCAGGTAATTCATTCTGCACAATTTCCAATCCTGATTGAAATTAATAATGATTATATTCGATCTTGATCGAATAAATACAGACACACAGGGTAGATGTAAGAGAAGCAATAGGTTTGAGATGACCATATACCTAACAAGCTTTCACTCTCTCGATACAACCAAAAAGCGTGGCTCCCTGCACATATACATTTCAGTTATATTCACTGCCAATTTTCCTTTTATCGGGACATATTGGAGAACGTGCTCAGAAGTAACAAGAATCTAAACTTTTTAAACATGGCAATCATAATCTCGCAACATATATACGTGTGCACAAGCTCGTGTTCTAAGAGCAACGTTATGTTGTTAATTCACTTCGAAAAAAGTAAAGGTATAATTTTCCCTTCGTTTGGTAATCCTTTAATTTACCATTTCACTAAAATTGCCTCAATTTGCATTCATTAAAGCGAAAGTAAACCAAAATAAAAAAAAGCAACCCTAAAGTGTTCACTGCAAAAGGGCGAACAAGCCACAATCACTTCTTAATACCCCCATATTCCTCAATTTAACCGCAAAGCATGTACGAAATATTTAATGAAATTTTGAAAGATTCAAAGTGTGTATCCCACCGCAAGCTTCAAATCCGCTTAATTTGAATATCGAGCATAAATTACAAGCTCATTACGTAGACCCTACAGGAAGGCTGCAACATTTTATTTTCCTTATAGACAGTCAATGCCTTTAAATGGAGTTCATACTCCCAATGGAAACCCACACTAGGCTATGGCATGAGGGAGTTTCTTGGCTTAAAACAAAAAAGGCGTTTTTCGCGAGGACGTACTTCAACCCCCGGCTACATCGTTGTGAAAGTGAAAAGCAGCACTCTGTATTGGCGCTGTAGAAGCGTGTCGACAGTAAATAAACATATTCATAGGACGTACTTGTACTTCTTCGCCTTTGGAAAGAATTTATAATTTTTTTTTCCTTTCTCAATCATCCCTTTAATTTGATAATTTCATACCTCTCCTGTACATGGATACACTGCTGAGTGTGTAATCATTGGAGACGTGTGTCCTACCACTCCCAAGCCCACAGCACCGTCAAATGCCACGTTTTGTAGTGCGAGTGTACACACGAGATATGTGTGTCCGTACGTAAGAACGAAAACATCTTAAGTCATCTCTTCTTAAAATGTATCCACACATATATTATGTATGTATGTACTTTGCTGTTGCTTGATGTATGCTTAAGAACACGCCACATACTCACCGGTGCAATATTTTGGCTCGTCGCTGCCATCTCCGCAGTCGTCCCTTCCATCGCAATATTTATCCAGGGGCACACACACGCTGCTGCCACGACAGGGAAACTCCGAAACTCTGCAAGCGTTTCCGATTTTGATTGCCAGCAATACCAAAACCAGGGTTGAGCAAGTAATTTTCGCAAAAGAAATCATCTGGAAGAAAGAAAAAAACAGTGCATAAGAAAGGCGGCTTATTTGGGGTATCTGGGGATGGCTTAGTGAATGAAATGTCAAACGGCAGTAATGAAAAGAAAATGTTGTATTATATGAATTTTATTTCGGTATCCACGTCTGTGAAAAAGATGAATAGAGTTTGAAGGTATTTCAACGCTGACAACGAGTGGATAAAATTTCTTTGAACCTGCATACAGACGTGCATACACAATCGAATTTCCTTAGGTGGGGTGAAGAATATTACTTTTCAGTCAACCAATAGTGGAAATATGAAATAAAACCCGTCAGAAATTCAGTACTCTTCGGAAGATTTTTGGGAGTCGCTCAGGGAGGGGTCTGTACTGCAAGTATTGTAGGTGGATATATGTACCTATATCCATGGGCATACCTGTATGATTTCCAACTCTGCATCTTTACTTATTTGCTTTTATTGAATTTCATAAGCATGTCTGGAATCAACTCAAATTGAATTGAGAGTATTACTTGAACCTACACGCATTTTATCCACCCGTCCTTAAGACTCACTTTTTAAATGCGAATGTTCAGAGTAGTTTGAGAAAGAGCTTAGGTGGTACATTTGCTTAAGGATGTACATGTTGACACCAAGGCGATATTAAACGAATGACACAATACCAAAATTACAGAATCAATAATATTTATACAATTGCATCATATTCGGCCGCATAGTAATTCGAAAAATTGTTTGAATGGTGCATACCTGTCACCTTGGCGATGACGGAACAGCGTTTTGAAGAGTAGGAGTGGTAGAAATATTGGACTATGCTCATCAATAATGATCCGTTTATGTCTCCTGCATGCATATTTTATCAACTAGTAACAAACTTATTGCCCAGAATCACTAAATGTTATAGATACAAAGAAAAATTCAAAAGTCCCTAATGTCACTTTACAGTATCAGACTTCGTCATTCATCAACGATCGGATTGCGACTGATATTTTGTAAACTGTGCTGATAAGCCCACACACATCACACTTCTACGAACACCAACACAAGAAATGAAAACCTTTTCATTGTAGTCACTCCGCGTGGTAGACTGAGAAATGGGTGCACGGACTAGCCCATACACAGGGCACAGTTTAGCACAATGACACAAGTGTGCACAGAAGTGTCGTGTGTGGGGCTTTTATACTTGAACACCATAAGCCAAGTGTTTTCGAAATCTCTCTATAATGAATTTCTGCTTACTAAATTGCCGGCGAAGTATCGCGGGTCAACTTCCCTTGACCCTACTTTATTTTGGTTGTAAATTAGAGACAGCTCCAATTGAAAGCATTCTACACGTCCGAATGATAAAGCAACTGAATACATATAACTATGATCTGAACATTATTTATGGAGATAAATAATTTTGAGTGGAGCCATTTCTATGCCCATACTAATGGTACTTGGAACTTTTAACACGTTTTTCTCGAAACCATATCTTCGAAGTCGTTGATCACTAGAACTTGAAAACGGTTTTACCGAAATATTCATCACTTATTCTTTATTGTATTTTCCTTTTCTTTAACGGTTGGATTTTAGTATAGCCGAAAATGTGGGCGAAATTTGGGTAAAACAACAAATTTGAGTTTCAACGTCCGCCATTTTTAGAAAAATCAATGTTTTTAAAATTCCTTCGTTCAAACGGTTCATCGTATTGTATCAACTAATGATATTTGAATTTTCTTAATTTCAGACAATCCAGTGACGAGTTGCAGTGATCACCGCAGTTGCAGTTTTTGGACTCCGCGCAAATGTATTGTGTTCACGCCCTTTTTTATCTCTAAATAAAAAATTTAGTTTTTTCTTTTTGTTGAAAACCATTCGGTATCAATTCATTTAATGTGTGACCACGAAAAAAGATCACACAAAACTATTATTTTTGACGTTCCAACTATACCCCCTTAATACATCGATTCCTCTTTAGCCAAAGGACTAACTACCATCTAAGAAGTACCTACCTACTGCTGCCCTATTGGCATATACTTAGATAATACATTCCATTGCTGAATTATAGTCAATTTGTTTTCCTAATGAGCCTTACCGAAATTTGCTATGACAAAGATATCTGATATCTGACATTTCTTGTAGGGTGTTGAATGAATAGTTGCCTTTTGTGCTTTTCCTTGTTCTTGCAAGGGCCTGACAGGTACCAAGGGAGTGTAGCGTAGTTTCATCCTCTTGCTCATCCCTGCAGTTCCTGCAGTAGTCGTTATGTGGGGCTCCCATACTTCTAGTATGTGTGCTAAGAAGGCAGTGGCCAGCGGTAATGCCTGATTTCGTTTAATTTTATGATTGTACTTGATTTTTGGATTTATTGATGATATTATTGAACCCTCGAGGTACTGCAAGTGTCTACTTTCACCCATCTCCGATTGGTGATACTTAGAGCATATACAACAGTATGTTTATAAGTTGAAGTGATAGGGAGGGGGTTTTCTGGTTCCTTGCCAGTGTATCAAGGTCACATGTTATCTCGTCGGCTCTTTCATTGCCTGGAATACCACTATCCCCAAGGATCCAGCATAGGATAAGGTTGCATTTGATTTCTTTAAGAGATAGACGGCAAATTTGTGCCATATTTGATTTAATTGATGGTGTATCCGGAGCCTTGATGACCGCCTACCTAGTGTGTAGCAATAGATACAGTAATCTTGCAGACTCTTGGATAGCTTTTACTTCTGTCTGGAATAAACTACATACAGTGGTTAGGTAGTTGATGGAACAGGGAGAAGGCGTAGTCCAGCCCTTGTACTTTATGTAGTGCTGCTTAGATCGTAGTCTGTGCCGAGTAAGCTTTATGGAAGAAATTACGATTGTCGTCGATGTTGTGCTTTCTTCTTGTAGACAGCATATACTTCGTATTTTTTCTCCGAGATGATGTTGAAGAAGTCACGCGACAGCACGCCGCCTTGTCTAAGACCTTTTTTGACAATAAAGGTCTCGGTGAGTTCGTTACCGACCTTGGTGAAGCAGCGTGAATTCTCCATCGTCATCCTGCACAATCTGACGAGTTTGGCAGGGATGTTAAATTTAAACCTGGCATTGAAAGATACGATTGACCGCCATTACTTGGGTGCAGACCTTTGCATCCACAAATATCACCGTATGGTGCCAAATTTAGCTGGATAGTATCATCGGTCTTAACTGTCTTGCCTTGTAAATGAGAAAGATGTAACCGCCAGCGTCAATTCTAACCGTCCACAGTCAAATTTTAATCAAATTGGTGAAATGGAACGTTATGGTAGCTTCAGCAAAACCGAACTGTTTTTCAAAATTATTGGAAGACAAATTTCCTGTTCGAGTGTAATGGATAAGTCCTTTTGCCACTTTTTACTGCGCTATTGAGTTTCATTAATTTCCTTTAATTATTTGAAGTAATAAAAGGAAATGTTCTATAAGCAATAATATTTAATATTTTTTAAAATATATTCGTCCTCACACCCATTTGGAATATTTTTTCAGAACTAAGAGAAGTATATGTATGCCATCATTAGTACATCAGAAATTATACCCGATATCGTTCGCATATTCGAGAGTTTGAATTTGTATGCCCCGTGTTTTAATGCCGCCGCTAAAAGGAAAATCTGAAATCCACTCAAAATACATCCTGCTTCAGCCGGATTAAATTGAATAAAAATTCACTAAACATATTGCATTTTTCATTTTAAAACTATATAAGAGAAAATGAGTTAAAACCTCTCTATTATTTAGGACTATCCCCGCCAACCTTTCAACGATTTTTTTTCTTTCGTAAAATTGCAAGACTTTTCTTTTATTGTTTCGCCAGCGTTTTACTGGATTATGTTATGTCTGTGAGTTTTTTAGCTCTGGCTTCAAATGCTCGTATTGGTTTGCTTTACATAAGAACGATGCAAATAAAGAGATTTAGTTGAATTCGGTGAAGATGACAACTCAGGAAAATACTTTAATAAACATGTGTGTCCTCCATTTTTTCCAGCCCATATCGTGAGTAAAGACAGCAAGGATATATTATGTGAATTTTGTACATACTGATTGGTCATGCCCATAAAGTTGATTGTTGGCTACATCCTGCGTGTTCAGCAAGCTTTATGGAAGAAGTTAAGATTGCAGGTTAAAGAAGCGCCCGGACGAGATTAGCTTGAGGTTGATAAAGTGTATAAGATGTACATATATGGTTGATAAATATGTACGGTCACCATTTTGGGGTAGGTTAGAACCAAGCATCTTTTCTTATGGACCTACGAGTGGATGGGACATATAATGAGTAGTCGAAAAAGTCTTTTCGTATTTCTAATCAAACTTTTTTCACAGGCAATTCATGTGGTACCCAAATATTGAGCTTCTTTTTGTAGCCAGGCTTTTCGTTTGATGATGAATGTTTAGTTCCTTGGCGATGTGATGGCTGCTTATGTGATGGTCCTAATCAATCTTTTCCATAATTTCATCGACTTTTTCAACAACAGGTCGACCAGAGCGAGGTGGAACTTTCACATCGAAATTTCCAGAACGGAAGCGAGCGATTCATTGTTGTGCTACACGAACTGATATAGCATCGCCTCCATAAACTTCATAAATTTCATTGGTGGCTTGCGTGGCATTCTTCCCTTTTTTATAAAAAAAATTCAAAATATAGCGAATTTCTTTATTATATCCACTCATTTTTGAGCAGATTTTTTTTGGTTAAATGAAGCTTAAAATGTTAACTTTCCAACACCATATGGTATGACACAATGTGATTGGTAGCACTGGCGATAGATGAGTCCAACGACATTTATTGACAAAATACGAAAAGACTTTTTCGATTGGCCATTAGTTCTATACCGATTCCGAACGCAGAAGTTTGAGAAAATCTTTCTAGCACTTTTTGAGCATTGTCAGTGACTCGAAAGAGATGGGGCCGCAATTGACACGCTCTGCTTAGTATTCCACGCACCAATCCACTTCGCCACGGCGCGCCGACAATTGTGCACTCTAGGCTGATAAAACTCTGAATAACGACTCTTACCAGCATGCGTACATCTTTGTCATTACAAGTGACCATTGATGAACACAGGTCATCATAGGGTCCTTGCGGTTTATAGTGTAGCCTTCAGTAGTCCGCGAAACGAATGACTAGAGATTTACCAGTTCAGAGTTATCTTATGCAACATTATCCGCTCGGCACCTAGCAGAGGGTCACCGTATTTATTATTGGGATATATCGCCGGACTTCTGTCTCTATAACTTGACATATTTATAGTTAAACATAGAAAACAATGTTATTCGGTTGTGTTGCGGCCTTATAACACAAGTGATGTTTTATTTGTTTTGCAAATATCTCCCAATCAACAAAAAAACAAATTGGAAAACTACAGACTAGAAGCAGCGGGCAACTTAGCTCTCGAACTGATAAACGTAACTCCTGACTAACTATCCAAGCATATCAAAACGAGACGAGCAATTTACTTTAGTTTTTTACTGAAGAAAATTGCTAAAGGTATTGGCTGTGCAAGAAAAGTTAACAATTAAACGCTGTTAACTAAGTACACCTTAGAATACTCAGCCAGTTGTACTGGGCACTCCCTAAGATATGTTCAATGTCAAGAGACCAACTATAAGTCTGAATTTGTATACAAAGCCATCCAAACAATTCGAATTTACGAGTACAACTTGAGTACACTTCTGTATGTAAATATGAATTTGTATGCAGATAATCGTAGCTACCATGGACTTATCTGTCCAATTTGATATGGTTCGCTACCTCGGTTTATTAAATTTTTATTAAACAAATGAATGTCCTTCCAGCAATCTACTCTAAATTCATAATGCTAACCGTAGATCAAATTTGCATTTGTAAATATCCCATCGAGTACAGACAAGGGTCATTCATACAATTCCCCATGTTCATCTGTCTATACCACCTTTGGTTTTGATAGTCGCGCAATGGATTTGCTTAAAGTCCACGTCAAAGTGTCTCATTATTTCGATCAACCCCACCCAGTATGTCTCAGCGGGTACAGTGTCCAGTCGCAGAGATTTGCACAGTTCTTTAAATCATCAAAAAATAAAAGTACTAATTTCCACAGATTTTCTTCTCGACCGTTTTCGTTATGCAAATTTTCCGTTTTTCTCTGCCTCGCCTTCTTCGTGGCTACTCACATCTGTACATTTTCGCACAAATCGCATTCTCATCGTCCAGATATCCGCTCACTATATGTACAAGTCGTTGTTGTTATCGCAACCAGATTTGTCTTTAGACTGAGCTTTGGATGCCCATCTCATCGGATGGGTGGTCCAATCGCTTCTCCACACCTCGCACAGCAATAACACGAACTAGGTGCTATAAGAGGAGGAATTATTTTAAATAATAGAAAACAAATGGCGAGATGGGCACAGATAAAGTTCATTTTGTCTCTTTTCGGGTAGATTACGGAATTACGGTGCTAGAAATTGCCATGACGGAACCAGACATGGAGGGAGTGGATAAGGAGAGGGAGATTGAGGAGGAAAATGCCATTGAAATTAGTGCGGTTCTTTGCGTTGAATTCTGGGCGGATTATCTGAAAGGGATCCGTAGTAGTAGTGGTTGTGGTCGTGCAAATGTTGTATGGGAGCTTAGCAGTTAGTTTTTTTAATAAACAAAATACCAGATGATTTCGTATGCAAATTTATTAGGAACAGAAATTCCAATTCCGCTTGAGATGAAACGATTTTCCACTTAACGGGGGCTTCTTGTGAGGTCTTCGGGTCGCAATAGACCGACTCAGTTAACGACAATTCCTTTGACTTCGGGCAGTATGTGCAGCTTGGATCTTTCCTTTGGTAATGAAGAAGGTTACCCGCAATTAAACTACTTGCGGGGATGGTTTCACAATTAGGAACTTTTGATGTCAAAACTTTAAAATATATCTCTGGTTTATGAAAATTTGCATTCTAATTTGCAATTTTCAATTTATAACAAGCATTTGGGGAAATTTCAGGCGGTTCTGCAATTAAATTACCACCGTGTGGAGTTGAGTGGATCCAGAACGGAGAAGGCAAATTTGAATTAGCCTGAAGGTTTGGAATTTCACAATCTTTAGTTTTTTGTTTGTTGGAAAAATACCTACTTACATTATGCAATAGAAGCCGTACTCAGAAATGGGTATAAATATGTAATTGCTTTCAGATGGTGGAAATAGCAGCCATGTCAAATGATGGTGATGAAAATTGAATAACTTATGTATCACTAAGTAATCTCGATAAGGCCGCTTGTTAAAGTTAAGCTAAGTTAAGTTAAGTATTTAAAAAGAAGTAGGGTTTAATGATTTGCAGCAAGAGAGCAAGCGAAAATAATAAAACGTAGGATAAAGTGTACCGGGATGAATTAGGAACAAATATTTGTAGGTACTTATATTTTCCTTGAAACTACATACAAAAGTAAAAATACAATATTTAATTTGTATGCCTATGTGGTACAAGAGTAAGCAACTTGTGTACATTTCGCTATTGAGGTTGATCTTCGAATTTAGCTAAGACTTTCATAACTCACGGCTCCACCTTTTTCGAGTCAGCGCATACGAGCTAGGTGCCCATCTCAGCGGAGTTTTTTTTTTGTTGATTCTGCTTCGAGGTAGAGTTCATAAGAATCATGATCGTATCGTCTATATAATCGTTCTTCTACACATGAGGAGCTAACTAGTCTCCTTAGGATTTTCGTCTAGAGCGCAGGTATGAGGTCAGTGTGTCTTTGAATAAGCACCCAAGTCTCGTAGTACTGGCAAGACTAGAGTCATGTACAGCAGCAGTATCGAATTCGTGTTGAGTTGTCTGGAGTTAAAAAGCCTTTCAAAACTATAGCAGGTTCTGTTGGATTTAGGTATTTTTTTCCATTTTCTTATCGGCTGATGTATTCTCCTATACCTTGACTGCTGTTGTTGTTCTACCAAAGCTCTACTAATGTGCCTGTTCACAGACAATCAAAAGTGTGCCTGCTCATTCCATTCAGCACGAACGTTTTTCCGCCACTTAAAATACCGAAATAGGACCACAGGCGTAAGGCTTCTATCAGAAATCATGAAAAACAAAAACAAAATAAATTTGAGTTGTCCACATCATAATGTTTTCTTAAACACCATAAGACATGCGAAAAGTATTTCATCCACTATCAGCAAATGAGCAAAATACGCACATCCACTTCCGGCAATTGACTTCGATTTGAATTTTCATGAGATTTACTCGTCTTGCACTCATTTAAGGCTGTTCTTGCTACGATACTCGAGGGTAGTTAAATACTTTCAGAAATAATAACTAATTTAAGATATTGGAATTTTCTTGTAGTGGTTGAGTAAGTATAACTCATTGTTAACTAAAAACTTTCTCCGGTGGGTTTCTTCTACTCTTATAAATCTAACACTGAGAGTAAAAATTAGAAATTTTTTATCCGAAGTAATAAAATGTAGCTCAGCGGGGTGCCGTGAAATAACGCCGAATTCCAAAACTCGGCCTCGGCGTTACTTCACAGTACCGCTCAGGGGATATGCAGAGAAACCATTAATTTTTAATATTCTTCACGTCCGACATAAGTTGGCCACTTAAATGCAGTTCCGCAGTAAGTAAAAGTAAGTAAGTAAAATGCACAGTAAATGCCGATGATATGGAAATATGTACTTATATAAGAGATTTGGATAATATCTTCGAATGGTGAAATAATACGAATCTAACTCTTAATTTATCGAAATTAAACTTTTCCGTTGAATTTAACTACTCTACAGGATCGGTTAATCTTTCTAAAGTGAAAAGTGGTAAAGACTTAGGTGTAATAGGAAACTCTCCTAACACACATATAAACTATACATTAACTAAAGCCAACTCAGCAGTTAGCTTCACTCACACTTTTATCTCTGTGCTTCTTCTTTCTCTGTGCTGTAGTTTTATGGAGTCCTAATTTTGTTACATACTCTGGGCGCATTGAAATATTTTCAAAAAATCCTACAACAATCGTAATTACTAAAATACAATGAGATTTCCCCCGAACTGTATGGAAACGTGTCAATTGCTTGAAGAAGGGTTTCTAATGTGTGTTAGGCATGTTTTATCCAATCTTTTAAAAAGTTTCTATCTTTTGTCCTTATTTCAATTATATTTGCCCCATAGGTAAATTGTGACTATTTAAAAAGTTTCATAACACTGAATATGGATAAATTAACCACTTACAGAGTAATCAGAGCTTTCAACGAGTATTCACAAAATCTTGATCCATCCGATTACAAATGCAGACAGCATTTTAAAACTTCACCATTAAATCTATTTATTTCCTTTTTAAATATTTCTAAGTTAAATGTTTAACGTTAGATCTTATGTATGTGTTCATAATCTGTTACTAAGTATCTTGTAGATAAAAAATAAGTAAATAAATTAGTATTCCGAGTTTGGCAGCGCCGAAGAGACATGAGTCTAAGCCCAACAGGTACTGGGCTTAAATCATCAAGACAATCGCCCGACTTTATCGTTTATACGTGTCATGTAAATTTGAAAAAAACGGTAGCTACTGGACTATATCGTTTGTCGCCCCAACGATAGACTTCGGACGATTGTTATTTCACTATCGTCTACAGTTTTGGTGTGTGGTAAAAGCAATTTTTCATTAAAAGAAGAATTATAATAATATTGCAAATGCCTTAATTTCCATTAGGTGCCAAAATCGATATTGTATTGCACGATGTGTTGTTTAAAATGGTAATGAAAATTGGGAAGCTTAAATGAAAACAATTATGTATGCATAAGTTACACTACACACTTAGTGATATAACGCATTTGTATTAGATTTGGACACTCAGAGATGAGAATGAGAGATGATACATTTAGCAACGATATCGTTCAATTGTATAGACTGAAATGAAGTCTCTGAGTGCTTATTGACGTGATGACAGCTGTGGTTGCTAGGAATGTCTTCAAAGCCACATTTAGAACAAACAGTGAATTTTTTTTTCTGTTCGCTTTTTCAGTATTCTATTTTTGGGAAATGACGCTGGATTCGCGACATTTGTCAGAACAAAGCAAACAAAACCCGAAAAACCCTTAATTGTTAAATGTTGTTACCACTACTGTGTACTCCCGTGAAAAAAGCCTTCACCGACGAGCCTCATATCTGGCTGAATGAGTCTGTTAATAAACAAAACTTCCGTATCTGAGCAACCTCTGCAATACATGACCTGTCAATACACACGGAATAATGAACAGTTTGATGGAGTTTATGGTTCGGCGGAATCATTGACTCATATTTTTCAAAGATGACCCTGTGAACACGGTTTGCATACAGTGTGAATACACAAAAAACGTTACAGCTCAATGATTTGGAACTTTTTTTTTTCAAAATCCACGAGATGA
This sequence comes from Eristalis intricaria, assembly GCA_964034865.1. Classification (NCBI taxonomy): domain Eukaryota; kingdom Metazoa; phylum Arthropoda; class Insecta; order Diptera; family Syrphidae; genus Eristalis; species Eristalis intricaria. The sequence goes on from OZ035875.1 coordinate 33,111,482, forward strand.
ACCTGGTCGACAAGTGCTTCTAGGACGTGAATGGAATTGGATCAATTGAGAAATGCGTTCAGTGGGCAATTTATCTCATGTTTTGAAATGCGAATTGGCAGACTTGATCGTGCGATTTGAGTTCAAACAATTTTGCACGTCAATAGTGTCATGTTATTGGTGAGCAACGCATTTAACTTTATAATCATTCATTGATGTCAGTGAAAGTGGACAGTGTAAACATTGAAAAAAAATTAAAAGTAATAATCGAAAACCTACAACAGATTAATGTGAATACTTAAAAGCTATTTGATATGGAAAATAATTTGTTCTGAACAAGTAAATGAAAAGTGTGTTCAAGAATAATAATAATATTATTATGAGTCGTGTTACAGACCAGGTGGAGCTGATGACATACCAACAATTTTAGTTAATTCAATGATAAGATTATCTTCTTTCAATTCTGCTCGTCTTTTTTGGATCATGTCTTCATAATGTACGCTTATCACTTATTCGTAAGAATGAACAGTTAATTGTCATGTGTATTGCATAGGGCATTTGAGGTTGACTCACAATCGATTCAATCGCGGTTTTCTTTGGAAATAAATAATCCAATAATACCGCCCGTAAATTGACAATTTTCTAATAATCACACGAACACTAACTCGAATTGGCCATCACGTACAGATATTGATGTCCATGAGTAGTTATATTTGGATGGTTCTGGACCAGGAAAGTTGTGGTCGTTTCGTTGTGGTTTTTCTTATCAGTAGAGTCCAATTAGAAGTTGTCGTGTGCTGTTTGTGACTGTTCGGGGACCTTGAGCTGGTGGTTGAATTGATAAGAGGTTGCGAGTGACCTAGTTGACGGCTGTTGTGCGGTCAGTGACTCATATTCTCAGCGTTGCGTAACATTTGATATACATATGGTTGCGTAATGTTGAATATGAGTTGTGTGTTCTGGGAGTATTTTTTGCGGTCAGTGGCCTTTGTGTGTTAAGAATATTAACATGAATAGACATGATCGTAAATGGCTTTTGATCTTATATGAATGAGATAGATTGAATGATTTAATAGATTATATGAAAGAGATGGATACATTAGGATGTGTGTAAAACAATATAAATAGGTGGGAATATATCGGTTGATGTTCAGTATGCTTTCCTCTTAAGGTAAAAGATGCACAAATTTTCGAAACAAATAATCCAAACATCAGTGTAAGCGTTTTTGGTTATGAAATCAATAAGAAGGAGGAATGTGATATAATTGGACCCTACTATCATACACATGAAGAAAAGACAAGACATATTAACTTGCTCTATTGCGAAAGTTATGATGGTGAACAAACGCATTATGTGTACATCAAAAATATATCACGATTATTACGCAACCAAGTAACTAAGCATCAAAATCGAATCCATCTCTGTAATGGTTGCTTACAACTGTTTCGCAACGAATCCAATCTAGAAAAACATAAAAGTGAATGTCGTAAACTGGTTACGATTATGCCAGAGGAAGGAAGTAATATAATCAATTTTTCCCAATACAACAGACAATTACAAGTTCCATTTGCTGTGTATGCAGACTTTGAGTCCATTCTATGTCCCGTGAGTCATTGCATACCAAATCCAGAGACTTCATCAACAACTGATGTACAACAGCACATACCATGTGCATTTTCTTATTACATAAAGTGTTCGTTTGATGATCAGCTGAACCAGCATAGAACATTTGTCGGTAAGAATTTATTATAACAACACATAATAAAATGCATTAATCGATTTTTTGTTATTAGGTGAAAACGCATCGGATAAATTTGTTGAGAGCTTAGTTGAAGATCTGAAATGTATCTATCAGGAAGTTATTATGAATCCAAAACCGATGATTCAACTAACACAGCGGGAGAACTACATCCATCAAACAGCCACTATGTGTAGTATATGCAAACAAAGTTTTAATCAAACAGAAGTAAGGGTAAGAGATCACTGTCACTTCACTGGTGCATATAGAGGACCAGCACATTCAAAGTGTAATTTAGAGTTTAGAGTACCAAATTTTTTTCCAATTTTCTTACATAACTTTTCGGGTTATGACTGTCATCTGTTTGTGAAAAGTTTAAGTACTATTAATGGTACAATAAATATAATTCCATTAAATAAGGAAAACTATATATCACTTTCTAAGAGAGTGTATATAAATGAAATTAACAGCTTTGAAATTAGATTTTTAGATTCATTTCGATTTTTACCATCTAGTATAGACTCGTTAGCGAAAAATTTATCAGAACATGATTTTATAGTAACCAAGAGATTTTTCAAAAATGAAGACTCATTTAAATTAATGATTAGGAAAGGTGTATTTCCTTACGATTATCTTGATTCATGGGATCGCTTAGATGATTGTTCTCTTCCTCCAATTTCTCAATTTTATAATAAGCTAACAGACAAAGATTGTATAGATAAGGATTATGATCATGCTCTAAAAGTATGGACACATTTCAATTGTAAATCTTTAAAAGATTACATGCTTTTATATTTACAGAGCGATGTTTTGTTGTTAGCTGATATATATGAAAATTTTCGTAAGGTTTGTATAAATATATATGAGTTAGATCCATGTCACTACTATACATCTCCCGGTTTATCTTGGGATGCAATGTTGAAAGTAACAAAAATTAATCTAGAACTTTTTACAGACATTAGCATGTACAATTTCTTTAAGAAAGGTATCAGAGGTGGTCTATGTCAGTGTAGTCATAGACATGCCATCGCTAATAATAAGTACCTGGATAAATTCGATAAAAATAAATCAAGTGAATTTCTCATGTATCTCGACGCAAATAATTTATATGGGTGGGCAATGTCTCAACCGCTTCCTGATGGGAATTTCCAGTGGGAAGATCCGGAGATCTACACCACAGAATACATTTTAAGCTGGGAAAAGGATAAAGTTGGTTGTGTATTGGAAGTAGATTTAGACTACCCAATCGATCTTCATGATTACCACAATGATCTTCCGTTTTGTCCAGAGAATATGATAACTCCGGGTAGTAATATTCCTAAGCTAATAGCTAGTTTAAATTCAAAGACTCATTATGTAATTCATCTTAAGAACTTACAACAGTGTCTGAAAAATAGATTAACTCTAACAAAAGTACACAGAGTGTTATCTTTCACTCAATCTGAATGGTTAGAGAAATATATAAGTCTTAATACTGAGTACAGGAAAAGGGCTAGCAATAAGTTTGAAAAAGACTTTTTCAAATTGATGAACAACAGTGTCTACGGTAAAACTATGGAAAATGTAGAAAAGCGACGAGTTGTGAAAATTGTGACTGAATGGTATGGTAAACGAAATTCTTTTAGCGCTAGAAAGCTAATTGCAAATCCTAATTTCCATAGTCGATCTATATTTACACCAGAGATGTGTGCTATTGAAATGTTAAAGGGACGAGTGGTATATGATAAACCTATCTATTTAGGTTTTGTTATATTAGAGCTATCAAAATGGCTTATGTATGATTTTCATTATGAGTATATGAAGAACAAGTTTGTCGAATCAGTTCGATTGAACTATATGGATACAGACTCGTTTATTTATTCAATAATAACAGATGATTTTTATTCAAACATATATGATGACGTCATTGATCCCGAGAAATCAAGGTTTGATACCTATTCATATCCTAAAGACAATATACATAATTTTCCTCAAACGAATGATAAAGTTCTTGGTAAATTTAAAGATGAAAATAATTCTCTAAAAATGTTAGAATTTATAGGATTAAGAGCCAAAATGTATTCCTTTGTCACAGAGACCAATGAAGTGGTAAAAAAAGCAAAAGGAGTTAAAAAATCTGTTACTAATAGTTTAGATATAAAAGATTATCGGAAATGTTTAATAAAGAAACAATTGTTTTATAAGCCAATGTTTATATTTAGAACTAAGTTACATAATGTGTATACACAGCATATTAATAAGTTATCATTAAGTTATACTGACAGCAAAAGATATATATGTAATGACGGAATAAGTACTTATGCTTGGGGACATAAAAATATATCAATAAATGATATTTGAAAATAAAAAAAAAAAAAAAATAAAAATATGTATTTCTTTTTATACAGTTTCTTATATCCAACTCGATATAATAAAATGTTAGAGGAAACAATACAAGCAGTCAATAATCAGAAAGGATATACATTAACATTTGAATTAATAAGTAAAACTTTCCACAAAATTGTCAATGCAATGTCTATAGAAAATCAATAAATAATAAAAAAACGCAAAACTAAATAAATTTCTAAAAAAATGTTTTATTTAAATTCTTTTCTATTTACAACATGTCTTATTAACAATGAATTTTCTAAGGCACAACTTCCATGTTGTTGATGATGATAGTTACATCTTGAATATGTTGGATGGTGCTGCTGAAGATATTTAAAGCTTTCACACTCATAATCTTCGATATTATACACCTCGAACTTAGTACTAACAAGGATATGTTTGATCCATTCCACTTTTTCAATTCCTTTTGTGAAAATTCTTACATCCGGTTTTAGATTTAGTCTCAGAAACGTTTGTATGCTATTAAAGGATATACTACCGAGACACCAAGAAAGATTGTGATGATTTTTGTTCAACCAATTCACTTGTTTCTGATCTCTAGGTGATAATACAGTGAAGGTATATGGTGGTTTAATAAGAAAATGTTGATATTCATAGAAACTAAAAGAGACGGCTATTTCCTTCACAATGAATTTATTGTTTTTGACTTTATATCCTTGCACGTCTATAGTTATAAAATCGTTTGCGCTCATTTTTATGTGTTATTCGCTTCGAGGTTAATTATAATCTAAACTAGTCTTCTAATTTCACCTGTAAGTGGAGTATATTCTACGAGCCGATCATGTATGAGAACACAGTATGCTGTTGTGTTTGTTGGTAAATTTTTGTTGGTTGTAAGTTCCACTTTGATATCAATGGGTCCCGTTTTAACAACTTCATTCTGATGTATTACATCGATCACAATAATTGGAGCCAAATTTGCAAATTCATCTCGCGATAACAATGGTTGAGGTTCCCGCATGTAATAGCTCTGTTGAAATCTAGCATACATATCATATAAAAGAGCGTAACGATCTCGACCAAAATTAACTTTTAAATCATCATATGGATATGTCTCAGAGTTAAGATGCACTTTTACATCTGACACATCACAATGTTGTACTCCAGTTGGAGTTTGAAAAACTATTAATATAAATCGAGGTCTTTCACTCTGTGGAGAAAGTTTCACATTCCACAAGTGGTGCACTCCTTGCGATAGAGTGGGATTAAAGTGACAATCCCAGCTTCGAAATGGTATTTTTAAACTCTGCCCAGCACTTATTATTTTGAGAATTTCCAATTTTGAAAAATCCGCCAACTGTATGTGAGGAACTTTCCACGTGATATTCAGAATGTTTAACAGAACTTTTTCCTTTGCATCAGTCGAGTAGACAGCATTCGAATCAGATTTTGAACGTAATAGTATAAGCTCATGCTTCGAATTTAAAATAATCTTATTAAAGTCTTCAGCAAATCCTAGAAGTATTTTAAGTGGTATGCAAAAATTAAAATAACCATTTTGAATAGATTGATCTTTCGTTGCAAACCATCCAGCATTTTTCAGCATTATGCTCTCATTATGATTTAATGAAACGAAATTCTTAATCATCGTTGTTATTCCTGTATATCGGGTGCGGTCAATTTCAATTCCATTGATTTCATAACGAATTTCATCAAATAAAAACGCTATGCAGTTGTTTTTCAAATTAATATTACTTGATTTTGTTCCATTGTCCAAGGTTACAAAGCCTTCAATATAAATGTAGCTATCACATGGCAACAGATAGAGGTCCTGATTTTGAATAGATATTCTAATTTCATCGTTATTTTTGTATGATTGTAAGTATGGTATATAACTATGATATTCTTTTTTTATAATGCTTTCATCATAGACGGGTTTTTGCAAAACATTTAAAACTTCATTCATGTCCTTTTTGTTTCTTTCACTTAACCTGTAGTCCTAATGATTTAAGGAATTTTTTATTGATTGCAGTCAGTTTTTTATTTTTTTCTCTTTTCGTTGATGACGATGATGTTAACGGCGTCAATGTTTCTTGATTGAATGACAACGAAGAAGTGATAAGACTTCCGAAATTCTTATTGTTTTTATTATAAATAATCATTTATCCTTTGGTCTTAAATGTAATCTAATAGTAATTGTTTCTCCACGAAAATTAATAAGACCACTGTTTTGATCAACAACGTTTACTGTAATCGAACTTATCTGTCTGACGGTCACAGGTAAATAAATAACATTTTTAGGAATTTCATCTAATTTATGCCCAGGACTAACATGTAGTGAAAATTCATGAAGTGTATGCGCTGGTGAGTTGTTAATATATGATCCGCTCACAATGTTACATTCAACACGTATTGCATTGATTTTTGTTATATGAATAGGCATGTCTGATTCATATGCCTTACCACCTTCTAAAATCTTCTTGCTAAATCCAAACAATGAACCAATACTTCGATTTTGACTAAAATCAATATTATCGTTAGATAAAATTTCTGTTTTGAGGGTATTGTAATTAGCATCAATGAAAAGTTCAGCCGATTTATCTATAGATCCATATTTTTCTCGTATATATTCAACAATATCCTGAAATTCGTATGAACCTATAGGAAGTTCGATCACCTCATTACCTATATGAAATAAATTATTATCCCAATCAATATTGGGTACTGAATTGTATGTATGAAAGTCTACCAGCCCACACTCATATTCCCTATCCAAATCGATTGGTGGGAAGTAATTCGTAGTGAGACTCGATGTATTTCCACTTAAAGTTAATGTTATTGACATATTCACGACTAGCTACAAAATGAAATAGAAAATTATAAGACAACGCTTTTGAAGAAAAATTTTTTATTGAATATATGTATGGATGTGTATGTGTCTGCGTGGTGTGTATGTATGTGTATATATAAATATTACAGTATACTATTTTTATTAATCCAAGAGTTATGTTCGTTTGAGAATCCCAACCATTTCACAAAAACTCGGTCGTCTCTTGTGCGTAGAATTTTTTCAACGAGGTAATTATTTAGATATTGCGTTTTCATCAGTTCATATTCATAGAATCCTCCCTTAATCGCATTTCCCTGATAATCCACCAAAATGTATGTAGTCGGATTTGTATGTTGAATTGTTTTAATTTTGAAAATTTCTGTTGTCCAATTTGGTGTGTAGCCTTTCTCAAAAGTATGTTTATATTTACTGATTCGCACATGATCACCAACAACAAGTTTCGGTTTGTCATATGTTTTCATGTTGTTGTAAGCCGAGTTTAATATAAGCTTTTCATTGGAGGAATTCACATTACTTGGACACATTCCAATAGTCCTATGTTTTGTGTTATTGTATTTCACAATCAAGTCCTTGTATGTCTTTAACCACCTGTATGAACCCGTATAGCTAAACTCCTTCCACATTAGACTCTTTAGGGTTCTGTTGAATCGTTCAATTATTGATGCCTTTACGATACTATACGTGGAATAATGATTGACATCATACTGGGTCATTAGATTTTGAAAGTTCCGATTAAAAAACTCTTTTCCGTCATCGGTTTGTAAATTCCTAGGTGATCGTTTATGCTTAACAAATATATTTTTCATAGCTTTTGTAACGTCAGAAGCAGTTTTAGTCTTAAGTGGTGCAACCCAAGCGAATTTGGAAAAAGTATCTATGATTGTTAGAAGAAAACGATGACCGCTATTAAATGTTGAATACGCACCCATTTCAACTAGATCTGCTTGCCAAAGATCATCTATTCCTTTTGTTATAACTCGTCGTCTTTTGAAGTTTCTACGAGCTTGTCTATGAAGCTCATCCACAATACCTCTCTTTTCGTTAACAGTACTCATTTCTTAACAGAATCTTTTTTTATTTTTTTAAAATTATTCTCCAACAATTCTATAGACTTTGGTTTAACAAATTGTTGAAAAAAATAATTTTCGATTCCTTTGAGTCTATCTTCAATATAGTTTCTATGTGATTCTGATTCCTTTTCGGTCTCTTGCCTTAATAAGTTAATAGAATTTGTAAGCACGTCTTTGTCCTGTTGATAACTCGCTGCTAGTCTTTCAATTTCTTCAGTAATTTTATTCCTCAACAGCGTATAGTCTTTTTGACCTTTCAATATCATCTGTTTCACATTGTTTGTAACAAATATCATAGAGGCGGCATCATTATCGTCAATGGGAAGTCCTACATTTTTTAGTCGTTTAAAATGAAGATTAATATTCCTGTCACGATCTAAATTAAAACCTAAAGCGTGTTTTAGTCTTTTATCAATAAGATGATGATGCGTTGAATTACCAAACTTGTCAACACCCATTTTTATACTGACTAGGCGTAAATTTAAACCTAGGCAATTATATTGCTTTCTCTCAATTCTTCAATGATAGACATAATTTCATTGTTATGACTCGTATGACCAGCTGATTGTGATGAAATCAAAAGTCGTAATCGATCGACTAGCTCATTAGGATTATCCCAGTATATATAATTTGTTTTTTTGAGATTTACTGTCATTAAACCAGATCCTTTTTTATTCTCATTCGGGAATAATGTTTTTATAATCTTTTTGTACTTGATTGCTCTAGTTCCTTTAATTTGTTCGTTTCTATTATGATGGCGTTTATGGGCATTTGTTTCGATTAAAATTTCCTTATATTCTTGTAAATCATTATCGGTATAGTGCTTAGGTGTTTTGTGAAACATCAATTCAACGAGACCTGGTGTGATAGACCAGTTGTTATCATTTATGGTAATCTCATTTGCTCCTAATTTCAAATCAGCGTTACCTAATTTCCATTTATCATTTAAATCTTTATATGGACCATATAATTTATCTAATTTATTATCCCTTTCCAACAGGGTTAAATCCAATGACAATGCTTGATTGCTTGAACCACCGCTTTCTTCACCCGATTGTGTATAAAAAGTGTAATCGTTAATCGTATCCAGTGTATCTGATTTATTTTTAATACTTTTTAAGGGTGTGCTTGTATTCGCTTTTACTTTTAGAAATTCAGCATCGAAGGGCATATTAATTTGATCATTATTTTGCTTAATACCTTCTACTAGTTTCTTGAGAGGCTTAGTGATAGGTTTAAAGGTATCCTCTAATAGCTCTTCTGTTACTAACCCCTGATTCTTGATACTATTAAATTTGTTCCTCAACACTCTCCTGGTGTTTATAACATCCTTTAATACTCGTTCTTTTTTACTCATTATCAGATTAGTCTATTGATTAGTTATTGATTAGATCAGATCAGATATATCAGCTTATTGATTAGATCAGATCAGATACATCAGCTTTGATGATTATCAGTTAACAGATCAGGTCAATTCTGCTTGAATAGTGTTTATATACTAATTTTAGAATTCTGGATAGTTCGCCATTTATAGATGAATAAAAATATCAAACCCTTTTCTATAACGTCCGCCATCTATAGGATCATCTTTGCTGATAACAAGAAATCCATAACTATCTTTCCAACATTCGCTGCACATATATAAAAAATCTTTGAAATTCATATCCGCACCTACATGATCATTGTACACATGTTTTGTATTCATCTCATCTTGCTTGAACATTATAATCATATTTGCATTGTCTCGTATCAAATGCTTTGGAATTCGTGTGTAAGACTGACATAAATAAAAAGCATCAATGTTTTTATGACGTCCCATACAAAAATATAACCTTATATTATTTTGCTTTTCGCAAGCCACATCATCGAAGATTATAATAGAATTCGGTTTTGCTGTATCTGGTGTTAGAACTTCTTCATTTTCAGAGAATGTATAATATCCCATACCCTTTATGGGTTGTATTAATTCTTGCAAGTACTTGTATTTAGGTTGATACAATGATTTTGAATAAATATAGATATTTTTGAACTTTAATCCATTTGGACTCTCTATTAAGCTCAACATAGCATTTGTTTTACCACAATTTGAAGGACCAACCAATAAAGCTCTAATTGTACTTGGTAAAAGAGAACTATGCCTCCTCTTGCTGTTGTTACTACTAGCCAAATCAATATTTCGCACCATCAGTGCATCATGTTGTTTCACGAAACGCATATTTACAACGACTAATTAAAACATATAACATTACATGACATATATTTAAGTGTATGCTTTTATCGATTTTTTTTCAGTCTGTATCGTACCTTTGTGTTAAAAAATGGCAATGGTTTATAGAAAATCAATCAGTCGTAATAGAAACGCTGTCGGAAGAGGTTTGCTAGATAAAATAATCAATTCTCTACCAATAGAACTTCATCTACCTGGATATCAATTTTGTGGACCAGGTACTAAACTTAAAGAACGTTTAGATAGAGGCGATAAAGGAATTAATCCATTAGATGCTGCATGTAAACAACACGACATTGCTTATTCTCAATCAAAGGACTTAAATAAGCGACACGAGGCTGATCAAATATTAGCGAACAACGCGTGGACAAGAGTCAAGTCGAAAGACAGTAGCTTAGCGGAACGTTCAAACGCATGGTTTGTGACTAATGCAATGAAGGCTAAAGTAAAATTCGGTATGGGTAATACTATGAGCAAGTTTAAGAAAACTAGAACAACAAAAAGTAAATGTGTAAAGAATATCTTCAATGAAGCTATACGAAAAGCTACAAAGACTTTACATAAACGCAAACCTAAAGACATTCAAGAGGCAATACAAATTGCTCGAAAGACAATAGGTAATACATTAAACAGAAAGAAATCATTAGTGCAAATTCCGCGTGTAATACCAATTCCTAAGATTGGAGGCTTTCTTCCTCTAGTGCCCATTCTATCAGCGCTTGGTGCATTGGGAGCTCTAGCAACAGGTGGAAGCTCCATTTTTAAGGCGATAAAGGAAACTAATTTTGATGCTTAGTTACTTGGTTGCGTAATAATCGTGATATATTTTTGATGTACACATAATGCGTTTGTTCACCATCATAACTTTCGCAATAGAGCAAGTTAATATGTCTTGTCTTTTCTTCATGTGTATGATAGTAGGGTCCAATTATATCACATTCCTCCTTCTTATTGATTTCATAACCAAAAACGCTTACACTGATGTTTGGATTATTTGTTTCGAAAATTTGTGCATCTTTTACCTTAAGAGGAAATTCCATATTTTTGAAGGAAAGAATTTCATCATTAACTTGAATAATTTCACTTGTTATGTCGTTTATTTTATATGATGATGGTCTATCAAAATGACATGTGACTGTGTTATCCAAAGCAGATATAATAGCCCATTTAAAACAATATTCATCAGTGTTTTGGATGTTTATACAAGCTTTTTTAGCTAATATCTGCGTTGGTAATCGAAAATATGAAGAACCTCGAAACGCTTCGTATTTATTGATGTTTATTTCGATTCTTAGAAATGATAGTAAAGCCCATCCGCTATCTTTTTCTTGGAATTCTTCTAATTTGATCTTGATGTCATTGATCATAGTATTTAAAGTTTCCGGTATATTATCTTTTTCTATGATCGTGTACATTTTGGTCTGCATACTTTTTACATCTAGGATCATCTCATCGTTATTTTTATCATGTTTCACAAATTCTGAAAATAGCTCTATGTTAAATTTAAAAGCTTTCAAAATTTCAATTTCATTTTCTAACAGCTCTGTAATCACGCCCATACTTTTTTCAAATAATTTATCTACATTCAATATGTTCTCATCATTGTTAGAAATGGAAAATGTTTTGATTCGATTCTTGAAAGCACCTTCTATACAGCATACGTTTTCGCTTATAATCTTTTTAGCCTTTATTTTATGAGTATTTTTCCTTTGATGTTGAGTCCAATGCCTTTCTTCAACATCCTCTTCGCAAATTAAACATCTTTTATAAACATTTAACCTCAATCTTTTTCTATGTTGCACTCCTGAAGTTGATGGTTGTTCTTTGAGATTTGTCATCAGTTCTTTTTCAGATTGCATTCCTGACATTGATGACTCTATTTTCTGAAGATTTTTTCTTTTTTTATCACAACACCGATTTAATTTTGTATGACGAACAAAAGATGATTTATCCCAAAACTCTCTTTCACATACTTCGCAGCGATACATTTTTCTTGTTGGTCTTCTTGTAGATACCTAGATATTATTACCTGACACTTATCTTACCGCTGATTCACAAGCACTATACCACTTTTTAACACTTAACACAATGTTACTGATAGGATGGTGTTTTCGAAATGTCCTCATGAATAGATATTTCCTTATTTATATGGTTGTTATTATCTGTTCAACAAATATTTTTCTATAGTTTTAGCATGTACTCTACATATCACAAAACAATATTTATCTCGGTTAATGAAAAATATCACTGAAAACCTAAACACATCACTAAATACTCAACCTATTATATTCTTATTCTTCTCTATCTTTGTGTTGAAGGTCATTTACAATCATATATATTCATGTTAATATTCTTAACACACAAAGGCCACTGACCGCAAAAAATACTCCCAGAACACACAACTCATATTCAACATTACGCAACCATATGTATATCAAATGTTACGCAACGCTGAGAATATGAGTCACTGACCGCACAACAGCCGTCAACTAGGTCACTCGCAACCTCTTATCAATTCAACCACCAGCTCAAGGTCCCCGAACAGTCACAAACAGCACACGACAACTTCTAATTGGACTCTACTGATAAGAAAAACCACAACGAAACGACCACAACTTTCCTGGTCCAGAACCATCCAAATATAACTACTTCCATGGGTTGGAAAAAATGCGAATGAAGTTGTTGTATAAGTTAACAAACTAACAGACAATGAATCGTCCAAATAGAAACCACCACCAAATCCTATACGATGGGGGTCGTGCCGTTGACTTGACACATCGCAATCACATAAATGTAGTCGATGACCTTATCTATCTGGACGGAACGCTGCAGTCGGGCCAACATGTGTGCAGTCTTATTTGTACCTTAGATTTAGTCGAACAGCCGAGGTAGTCGGTTTATTAAATCTCCGCGTCCATGCGCGTAAAATAATAATATAATTGTTTTATTACTGAGCCCGTCGGCCAAAACGCGATAAAATTCTATAGGCAAAAAATGGAGAAAGTTCATGTAAGGACATCATTTTCAAAACACGATATAGATAAGGTGTAGTAATTGTGGTAGTCCATTTTCGCTTACGACCTATATCAAAGAAAGACTCGGCTACCATATGCTGAATTCTGATTTTCAGTATTTAATTTCAATTGCTGTCAAGCAACTATAGATGTGTGTAAATAAAATAAACACCCTAAGGATCCACAAAAATACTCGTGCACACCACGTTGAATGTGTTTAAAATCCTTGTAATGTGAAGGGAAGCAGCTAATGAACTGTTCAATAGCAAATAATCATCTCCCGAAACTTGAACATATATGTAGATATTTATTTTCGCAAGAGTAAGCATTGACTTACATATTCTGATGTGTATGTTTATTCTCAGCAAAAAAAAAAAAAAAACGTGTTTTCAAGAGCGTAAATACAACCCCTACCAACACAAGGGAAGCATTTGAAACGCAGTAATTCGACATTTCAGGATTTAATCTGATTGTACGCTTCAAAAAGAAATCGCACATGTCGAGTACTTACCCTCCCGGCAATTGGAAATAAATTGTTTGGAATTCAAATCCCCAAGTGATTTATTGACAACAATTCATCTCCTGTGCATGTACTAACAACATCGCAGGGAACCACCATCCACCGACCGTGCATACTCGTACATCAAAAAACAAAGATTTACGTAAGCTCGCGCAATCAACTACCTCAATACCGCAGTGCCTATCCAGGGACCAATGTATGCCCATGCAAGGAATACAAGCCCCTCCCGGAAGGCAACGTTTCCCCTATCTCTTTATTTAAATCCATCACTGTTGTTGAGAAGAAACCGAACGTGGGTTTCGTTGTGTCAAGAGCTTGCGGCAACAATTTAAGCTCTTTGATTCTACTATTCTAACATTTCTGACTTAAACGGATGTAAACAGCAACACCATCAGCGATACCACCGTTACCGCAGGAAAGCAGTCTTACCCTCTGATCAACTCCTGCTCACACTTGTCGCTCGCATCAAGTTATGCGTTGGCACGTTTAAGATTATTGAAACAAATAAAGTACTTGGTATTTCGAGATCACATTTTCACATTTTTCGCTCCTTAAAATGTCCTCGAGTTTTGTGTTTTCTTTCTCTTATTTCGTTCTTTTCCCTTCTTTTATTTCGGTAAATACAAATTTACCGCCCAAGCACAAACGCACGACGGGTAAACAGTCCGCCATTTATGTTAGTATCGGGTGCAAGGAATTCGGAGGCGGAAACGTGTCTGTTCACATCATCTGAATCTTACATTTTGAAATTGAATAGCAATCAGGCGGGAATATCTCTTGGATGGTCCCAAGAACATGCAAATGCTTTACACTGAAGTGGGCGACGGCGGCGCGGCAGTGGAATCACTGTCGATGGTGTAAGGTGAACCGCTTTCATTGGATGATGTTTCTTGCAAACGTGTTTTTTTTTCTTTTTTTATTTTTGTTTGTATTTTATTTTTTCGCTTCTTTATTTGCACATAGCTCCAGTGAAAGTTGTTACTGATTGTGGAATGAGTAAATTGCTCCCAGTTCTACAGTTTCAATCATGACCTTTTGGAGAGGAGTGGGGCGGTGTGAACGTGTATGTGTGTAGCTTTCGGCAGTAATGGCTGTGATGGCTATAAAACTAGGCCCGGTGAGCTGTTAAAGTTTGCCTCCAGAGGGATGGTGAGCAGTTTAAAAAATGTAACACTCCATGCAGCGAGGACATGTAGCTCATTATGCACGTGCACAGCATACAAAACGTGCTCCCGCGCTATCAATATATAATGAGAGGATAACCTATCACGATTAAGTGTCTCCATGGAATAGTTACCGATGAAAGACAAGGCTATATGGGGGAATATGTGCACAAGTTCAGCTCAAATGTTTGCGCTGGAGTACAAACTTACCATGTTTCGCATTCTCCTCAATGGGCGAGGATTTTCGGTTAGTTGAAAAACAAAAATTCCTACTCCCTCCTTTCCAGAGTATCAGCAGAATAGATGCAAAACTGATCCATTCACACGTGAGCATGTAGTCTAAACAAAAGCGTATTTCGGGAGCGTGTCTCTTCAGACGGGAGAGCTATAAACTCAAATTACAGTGCTCCCACCTTCAACACTTACACTCGCTTACCTCTCGTCATCGCCGTCCTTTTTTTATCGACAATTTTCCAGTCTTATGAATCTTTGAACACTTTTTAGCACTTTAGTTCTATGGTTCTGTTAATGGGTTTGCAGTATCCGTCTAAGTATATGGCTTTTCTCCACAAAGCTCACAAGTTCGTCCACCCAGTTGGTTTGAAAAGCAGGGGGACTATGTTCCTCCGGGGGAGGAGGTTCGTTATCCTACGCTCTAACTCACACCACTCATTTGTGGAAGTGTGCAAATGGGCATTTTAGGTCCCTATAAATAACATAGTCTTCCGTCGGTCTGTACTCTTAAAAGCGTACTTATTCAACCAGTATAATCGGGAATTGTGTAGGTAGATTTGAAATGAAAGTGTCTGGTATTCTATCACTGACATTCGCTTGAGTTGTTTTTCGTCGAACATGGTGTTGCTCGTAAATTTTATTTATATCGATCGCATTTAAGTCCAATCGTTGCAATCGCCACCAAATGAATTATCATTTTATGGACTTGGGACACGTTTTGTGATTAGAAGATGGGCACTTTGCGGAGCAGCAACGCTGATAAACTCGAGACTTTCCCTTAACTGTTCCTCCACTTAAAATTTAATTGATTGAAGTTTCTGATTGGTGAAGGGATTGGTAAAATCATCGAACCAACACAACTTATCTTATTTCAGGATATACAACTTTAGCTAGCCATACTATGAGATCGCAAATATAACGGAAACAGCTTCTCGAATTTCAGTAAATATTTGTGCTGCTGTTTGGATTGGTTTTTCAGTGTTCTGCTTTTTCTCAGCTCACATACGATTCGTTTCAGGGATTAATCAATCATTCTTAGCAGGTATTGTCATTTCATCATGGAAGGACTAACACTGAACGACCTGCCACAGCATATAATCTTCGGTGAGAGGCACTTAAGCCCGTATGACAATACATTTTTCATGCATTTTTATTCAACTGAAAATTTAACTAGGACAATACGAAAAATTCGCTGAAAATGCCATTGAGTGCGATTTTGCTTTGCCAATTATTGTAATCAATTCATATTTGTTTCTACTCTCGTGCGTGGTTTTCCCCACAACCTCTTAAGTGGATCATGCGTGTCAGAAGATAATGATGACGCTACATAGTTTCGTCTGCGAGGAGGATGAATGGAGGGGAAGAGATGGTATTCGGATTAATCTAGAATAACAATGCAACCATAAATAATATAAATTTAGGTTTTCATAGAAAACTATCGATTGCAGGCCAAGTTTCGGATTAAACCAACTCTTAATAGAAGTAATTGGAGATAGTTTGGTATTTAATTTGTTTATCCGGATCCCTAAAGGAAATCTGAAGGAAACGTTCTCACATGTTGACGCCTATTAAAATGGTTGCTATTGCTTAGGCTGCTTTTAATATGGCTTTTAATATGTCGTACTACAGCCCGTAGTCGGCTAGGGTCTAGCTTCAAAAGAAACCACTCCAATTGTGCGCGTTATTGTTTTTTCAAGAGTGGAATCATAAGTTCTATGCTGACTTCGAGGCATGCAACGCACGTGTTAGTAACAGACAACGTATAAATAAATGTAACGTAAATGGTGGCATTGGATGCGATGAAATTTGCCCGAGTAAAAGCCGCCTTGATCCTTAAAAACTACCGACGATGTGAAAAGATTCCTTCTCACCTTTTGGACAAGCATCACAGGGCTTGGTAAAAGTGTGCAGACACATACGTATCCCATCGTAAATGCAGAGACGTTCTTCATCGGACGTCAGGGTCAGCAATACGTCGTGATCAAGCCTTTGTTCAAGTATAACAACACTAGAACACCAGAACCAGTGTATGGTTAAACACTGATAAATATTCGTGCAGTGAAAGATTCGAAATGGTGAATGGTGATCACATAAGGTAAAAGAGACCGCATACGTTGCACAATTATACATACCTATATATGTCAAAACACATAACTTACAGGTATCGCGCATATAACACACATATCTGCTAATACAGCTTACCCAAAAGAAAAAAAAACATTTCTTTAATACTGCTTAACTTCAATAATTTGAGTCTTGCGGATAGAATGTAATATTTTTCTTTAATGTCGTTTGTTTGATGTAAAAACATTTTTCATATTTTAGTCCCGAGTGGGTGTTCAAGCAATATTTTTGTAAGGCGAGTAAAAGTAAAAGGATGGTGGTTACGAATACATCCGTTTTACATATACATCCAACATTAAATTGCTTTTCGTCGTAATTCCGGTGTTATCCTTCGAACTTTGTACCTAAAGATGAACACGTGCGACTACAATCTGTTGTGAAGGTACAGGCTACTTGATGTTTACTCGAATGCCTTTAAGATATATTTGCTTTAGTTATGTACTTACTGCAGGTTGTACACATGCAATACAAATACATTTTCGCAGAGAAAATCTTTATAATAAACATAATTCCTCATATATTGTATCCGTTTAGTATCAGGACTAACAAATTCTCAAGAACTTATTATTCTAACTACACCTAATATATAAAGTATTTATTTCGCGAGTGTATGCAGTTAATTATTTGATATTCAATTTCATTTAGTATTTATTTTCTATGAAGTTAGTCGGGGGACATTGATGCACTCATACTCAAGCAGTTTGATACGTCCATATTGCAAAATAATGTTTACAATTTGTATACAATCTCTCTATGTCTCTGTCATATACAGATGCATTCAAATCATTCTTAACAGGAACTATCCAACTGCTACATAGCAATAATGTCCGTGCCGCTATCTTGACACTAGACTCCTACATCACCGATTCCAACCTTAGGAGGAAAGGAACAGAGTAAAACTCTGCTGGATACCTGGCCATTATAATTCCTGGGATAGAAGGTCATGAAATGGCCGACTCCGTAGTTAGGAATTGGTGCATCGGAACCTTTCACAGGCCCCAAATCTCAGAGAAGAATTCGCGTAACTAGAAGGATGGAACCGGGTCGAAGTCTGGGATAATACTCATAACATGAAGCAGGCCGATAAACTCTTGGGTCAACATAACCGGAAGAGGTTTGAGGCATGTATCAAGATTAAATGATTGTTTTTGAATGCTTTGATTTTCGCCTTCAACAGATTACACAATTGGTTAACGAGTTTTATGCTGTGGCGAGCGAGTTTGTAGCCATTTCTTGCATGCTTTCCGTTTTTCCTTTACCATTTCCTGGGGGGTGGGTATGGACGACACGTTATATGAGTGGTGTTTGTTATGTACGCGAACTGTACAAAATTGTATTGTATGGGATTCTATCTTTAATCCTAATGTTCTAATGTTCCTAAATGTTCGATGTTATCTCGTATAAACAATGATGACCTGCCTCTTGCCCTTTCCGATGGATGAAAGGCGTGATAGCCACAGTAACCTTTTAAGCTTAAACGAGAATCCTTCGTTAAATGTGACTCAGAAATCAAACATATGTCGATATGTTTTTCTCGAATATAAAGCTCTAGTTCGTCAAGCTTTTGCGGCAGTCGGTTCGTATTCGAATTCAATATTCTTACTGTCTTATTCATATTCGGTTAAAATTAATGTATCAAGATGAGTAAGAACAACATCCGTATCCTAACAGGATTCCTAACAGGGAGTATCTAAGGACATAAGAAGTATTAGAAAAAGGTCTCTGCAGATTCGGTAGAGAATCTAACGAAATACCAGAATATGTACTGGGCAAAAAAAGGTATGAAAAGGGAGCACAATAGATCCCGTGGCTTATACCCTCAACAATAACAATAATCATTGTAATAAACATTTTATGTGTAAGTAAAAACACTATTTATAATTATTTATAGACTAATTATAGCAACCGGAGTAGTATGTAAGTTCCTTTTAGCTGAAGAAAGTATATAATTTATTATTTACTTAAACCTGTTTGACCATCGTGCATATATTGTCCAAATCTTCTATAGTTCTAGCAAAACATATAAGTAACAAAACCATCCTCGTAAAGTATATTTAAAGGATTTCGAGTCTTCTTAGCGGCCATATTTTAAATAAGTGAATTAATGTAACTTAAGTGAATTTAATTTTAAATAAAGATAATAACGAATTAAAAATGAAATTGAAAAAAATCGTCGCACCACAGATTGTGTAAGTAGCGAAGTAATTAATTTCTTACATCAAGATAAAAAATCGTAAAGCATATTTCGAACATATTAAATTGATCTTGGTATTTTCCCCGTGAATAGTAGGTAGGGCAATTAATGTCATTACATTCGAGGATGCAAGCGATTCCATAATTTTACCCTCCAAATTCAAAGATATAAATGAAAGATGAAGGAATTTTAAAGGAAAATATAATAAAATGTTTATTTTCAAAAAAAAGAGAGGCCTGGCCAGTTCTTTTATGTGTTAATTATTACTACGTTGAGCAAAGAGGTTTGCATTAAATTTTGTTTGCGTGCTAAAATTTCTGTTGCAGAAAAAGGAAACAGTACGAAGAAGACGCAAAAACTTTTGATGACAGAAATCATTTTGGTCGGTAAATCTCACCATCAACGGAGGAACAACAAACGTCACGTATCGATTGACGGCTGAGCTGATGTTAGAATCTTAAAGATGGTTTGTGCTTGGATATTCTTGCTCTATGCAATATTAGCGAGAAGCCATCGGAGAATCCCCAACTGATGTCCTGGTTCGATGATGAATGTCAGCGAGCATATGCAGCCAAACAGGATGCATACAAAGCGGCGCTGCAAAGAAGGACGAGGACTGCCCGTGAGCTCGACGAGCAGAAAATAAGGAAAGCACCGGCTTCTTCGGATGAAATATGGAGCATGAGAAACGCGCGATGGAAGAAACTGAGGGATGTTACTGAAAAAATGACATACGGAAACTGTACCAACAGGTAAGACGAACATGTCCAGTTCACAAAAACCGAACGGAAGTCTGCAGGGATGACGATAACGGCGGTGACAAGCAAAATACCACTGTCAGGCAAAATAATCCATCTAATAGAGGCGATGACAGATAAAAATTCCACCCTCCCGACCTCAGTGAAGCTACGTCAAACTAAGGTCCAACAAAGCTGCGGGTGTCTATGGACTGCCTGCCTTGTAAGGTGCATACAAAATCTGGTCGAAGCATCGTTTAATAATATCGTTAATAATATGGGTGGCGCTACAGCCCGTTGAGGGCCAGGGCCTAGCTTCTCAGCAACCACTCGTGTTGTGCGTACTATTGTTCTCTCACGCGTGGAAGGAACCTACAGTTTAATTCCGACTCCGAACGGTGAAGTTGAGAAGCCAGGAAATGCTCTTTGAACATTGTCAGTGACTCGAAAGAGGTGGAAGCGTGAAAAATGAAAGGTGGTAAATTCGGGTATCGAACCTGGCACCCTCTGCGTAGGAGTCGACGCACTTACCCACTACGCCAAGGTGAAGCATCGTTTGCCTGATCCTAAAGAAAGGAGTCCCTCTAAACTGTGCCAATTACAGAGGGATCAGTCTCCTGTATATATCGTATAATATGTTTTTTGCTGTCTCGATAAGGCGCCTGAAACTCTACGTCAAGAAACTTATTGGTCAATATCAGTGCGGCTTCAACCCAGCGAAATCCACTATTGACCAAATATTCAGCCTACGACATATCTTGGAAAAGACGCAGGAATTTTAAGTCGATACTCAACATCTAAATATCGACTCTAAGGCCGCTTAAAGCAGTATTTATAGAGACGAGCTGTACAGAGCATTGTCTGGCATACCTGCAAAATTCCTCTGCTCCGTCAAGGTCGGTATATATTTTACCGAGATCTTTGGTGTGGAAAAAGGTTTTAGACAAGGCGACGCACATGTGATTTCCTAAACATGATTCTCGAGAAGATCGTGCGTTAGTCAAATGTCAACACCAGAGGCAAGATCTTCTACAAATCTGTGCAACTGCTCACATTTACCGATGACATTGACATCATGCGTGGGGCGTTTGTGAGCACCAAGAAGGAAACTGCCAAGATGGGTATTGCGGTCAATGAAGAAAAAACAAAGTACATGCTATCTACGAAAAAAGTCCACCAACACCGACGTCTTGGACAAAATGTTACTATAGACAGCTATAACTTCGAAGTAGTGAAAGACTTTGTGTACCTAAGCCCCGTAGCTTAGGCAATTGAGGAAAAAAGCTCTCTCTCGAAGAACCAAGATATGCCTATCTAAGGCCTTTATAGTCCCAGTCCTGCTGCATGAATCACAGAGGCATGGACACTTACCAAAGTGGGCGGGAAGATTTTTGGTCGCTTAGGGAGGAAAATCCTTCGTATTATCTTTGGTCCCGTATATACTGATGGTGTTGGGAGGAGGAGACTGAACAACGAACAGCGACATCGATCTGGTCAAACGAGTTCGAGTCTCTCGTCTCAGATGGCTAGGTCATGTAAAGCGAATGGGCACCACTGCTCCGGCCCTGAAAGTCTTAGAGTCCACCCTGAGCGACCACCCTGTAAAGGAAGGCAACGCTTCCGGTGGCGCACACAGCTGAAAAAGGTCCACAATCAGCTGAACGTGCATGACTGGAAGCAACTAGCACAAGAGCGTGATAGATAGTGAGGTATGTTGGCTCATGCCCAGATCCAACCCGGATTTTAGCGTCAGCTAAAGATGAAGAAGATGCACGTTAAAAATGTAACTTTCATCGCTGCACGTTGCGTAACCAAATTCGCTTGTTTTTTTAATGTGTGACGTCTAGCTATTCCCTAAACTGAAGATATCATAATCACTTTGACACGATTAAGGAAATCAAAATCGAGTCGATTTGTTAGAGTATTCTGCCATAAATGTAGCACATGCAGTAAATACCGATAGTGATGTATGGCACACACGATCATCGGGATCCTTTTAAATATCACTTATACCAAGAGTCCAGCAATTTCAAATTTAGAACTTTTGGGCATTGTAACTTTATAAATATTGCTAATATTAATACAGATTACCAAAAGCCCATCACCCGCTTAGACCGTACATTTTCTATAATAGTCCCGACAAGAGAGCACTGGTCACTGGCTTCACCTGAGATAACTCTAATAATGTATATACAGACGTCTCAAAGGAGCATGAAGGTGTCCTTGCTGGCGTATACAATGCATCGCAAGATATCAAAACCCGCTATAAACGGAAAGAAAAAAGCAGCATCTTTCAGGTGGAACTGGTAGCCATCCAGAAAGCAGCGGAGAGCCTAAGGTGCAGCGTAAACTGCAGTCACAGCCAGGCAGGGCTCAAAGCACGTATAAAAGTCCAAAACGGTACTCATCTGCTTCGGAGTGCTGCAGGACCTCTGTTGTAACAAAGTAGTCTCCCCCATATGAGTTTCTGGAAACATGGGAAACCGGGGAAACGAAGCAGCTGACGAACTAGCTAGCAATGTCATCTGCCAAACTAAGCATCGCAAGCTCCGATAGAATTTTTCTTCAATGAACACGACAATGAACTATTTCTTATAGCAAACAATATGTAAGACTAAAGCCTTCTGACTCAAATACAACATCGACAAAACAAAACTAATAATCTCGTTACGGAGGGTTAACTGCAGTATACTTACAGGAATGATTACAGGCCATTCACGATGCTCATAGACTAGGCCTAAATTCCACTGATAGATGCAGAAAATGCAAAGAAACGGCGGCACTCGAGCATCTTATTTGTATCTTCCCGACTTTAGCCAAAACTCAATATAATATTCTATGTCAACCATTCCTTAAATCCTTAGATGATATTGGCATCGTGAAACCACAGCATCTTATACATTTCGCTTAAACCACTGGATTCTGCTCTAAATAAAGCTACACTGGACTACAACTAGGTTTACTCTGTTTAGTGGTATCACTATGGACCAACATGTCTATGTGGGGCTGAGCCCCCACCCCCTAACCTAACCTAATCTTATTGAGGTTACTTCCTCAATAAGCACCGAAATAATAAACGATCGCCGGTGTAGTTGATAAGAAATGCATCTTAGGTTAAATTGCATCATGACATAAAGTTATAGGATAAGTAAGACTTATGAAAGATCTCAATCCGAACAGGACAACTAAGATAGATATCAAGTATTGCGCATGAAAAAAGATAGATCTCAACGCCACATAAAAATTACACAAATCAACCTAAAAATACATTCTTTTGAACAAGTGTTTGATTAAAATAATTATAAAGACAAATCTTAATAAAAAATGTTGATATTTTCTTTGGTAGGTCGTTCCGGAAATCATAATGTTGAATTTTTCGATAGCTTTAAAGACGATGAATTCCATTTGGAGAACTATAAAAGGATTTTTAAACTATGAAAATGTTCAACTTAACTCTTTCATTTCAGCATGACCTCAATCAGAATATAAGCAACCTACATACATACCTACAGATGTCCAATTTCAAGTCACCTACAAGCTACAGCCCACGAAGATCCAAGCATTCATGCAACACTTCATTATATGGATTAGTGTGCGCAGCAATAAGATAGTCATCATAAAATTAAACTGTATTAGCTTTCAACTTTTCTTGTGGGCAGGCATTCACAATTTAGAATCAATTAAGACAGTGCTTTACTCGATTCGAGATTTATTGCGTTTGAATTCAAATCGGGCAAATAAAGTTTCGACAGAAACAACTCGATTTATATGGCTGAGTTGTATTCATTGAAAAAAATAATACACATGTTCATGTGTTTGATATAAAGCAACACCTGGGACAATTTATCCTTCACACACGGCCACAAATCAACGTAATGAGTACCAACATAACATCCTTTATAAACTCCGCCAGCATCGTAATTCCAACGTGTTTGGAGAAACATGATAATGTGAACGAATCCAAAGGAAAGAATTAACTTCAATCCGAGGACCTTCATCAGCGTTACAGCCTTTTGTTATTTGTAATTTGGCCAAACAGCTTTTCAGACTTGTGTTTCGCAAAATAAAAGGAAATGATATCGATACTCCGAGCACGTCCCAGAGAAGACATCACCACTACAATGACGCCATCTAAAATGATTCAGCATAAATAAAATACTGAAGCTGTATTAGTATTGCTTTTTCATTTTCAGTTCGGTCAGGTTTCAGGAACCGATCCAACAAAACGGAAACCCACTCTAATTCGGAATTCATGGCTCCATTTGCATTTTTGATTACAGGAACGAAAATCAAACACACAAAACTTTTCGGATGGCCTCCAAAAAAGGAAAAAAAAATCCCAAAAAATAATGTTGGAGTAAAACAACCACCCCTATCTGCTGTTCCGCTGTGACGGCGCGGCCTTGCGCTGTTCCCACCACTGTTGCTCCTCGTAGTATGCTCTCGTTCTATAAGTTCGCACAAGTTGCTTTGGAAACCTTTTTGGATTAGGAATCCAATTTCACCGCTATCCTTAGAAATCCCTGAAAACTCTAATTCCTCATGTTTGGGTTGAAAAGGCGGGATGAAAACTTGCTAGCCCTACTTGCCATGGGTCAAACTCGCAAATCGTTTGATATAGAATTCGCGGATCCCCGGATGCAAATTTGGGATTGTTTACGAATGAGGGGATGTCTGAAATTGGATGAGAACGAATAAGGACAATTCATAGCCATGTGTTGGCTCCCGAACATGTGTCGGGGAACCGTCACAATTTATCATTTAACTACGTTCATCGATTTTAAGCGTACACATACTATGCACCCAATTAAATTTCAACCCAAGCGATTCAAGAGATTCGATCGAATTCTTAAAGCTGTCTCCAATTTAAAGCTATTGCCATCAAGTTAGTTGTTAATAGAATGTCTTAGACACTCTCTTTGACCTACATGTTTGGACATGAAAGGATTCAACACACAGACTATTAGAACTGCCCTCGTTCCACTCTGCAAACAGCCTGAAGTACAACTATTTTCAACCAAGATGATTGATAACAGCCTTCAACACAAGAGGAGAATCTAACAAGCAATGACCTACTACGAAGTTGGCAAATTTCCCTCTCAGCTCAATTGGATGATTTATGTCTGTCCTTTCACACTTGTACTGCCGCCATTAGTTGCAAGAGCTTGTGTAGAAGTGTGTGAAGGAATGTAGGCACTTGCTCACTTTTGGGACTCGTCCTTTAGAAAACGGGTACATTTATTATCCTGGACTCTCTGCGATGTGATGGCTTCTGTGAAATATTGTGAATTGATCTGTTTGTTCATTTTTACTTTTTGTTCAAGTCCTTCAACGATATTTTGTTGAGGATTTTGAGGTATTCACATTAACACTGAAAGGCGGGATACAGAGCTGTCGCTGTCAATTGTTTACGATAAGAATGCATATGTATAACACTAAGTAGGGCAACTGTGTCATATAATCAATAACTGGAATGGGAAGGCAAACATGTGACATTGTCACTTTGACTTCCTTTTGCCTCAGAGCTGTCAACATGTTAAAACAGTTGCGGCTGTATTGTGACTAGTAGTAAGGTTTGCTTTGTTGAAGTGTTACAAAGAAGAACATCACACTAATTATTTATGAAATATACCAACAAAACGGAATCCATTTTCTCTGATATTGAGTAGGGATATATACATACGGTGTGCACCTATTTATTATTCAGGATTGTGGTGGTATTTATTTCCCATATGTACTTGGAACATAAGACTCATCATGGTGTACATGTTTAACATACACTTATGACTATAAACAATACAGTGCAATTGCGTGCACTTAGGAAAAAAATACATTGCAGAGAAAAGTCTGTACCAGTTTTATTCTTTACCTAGCGCTGTAGGCCAATATGTCCCATTATAGCCATTATCTGTGGATAACTGGCTAGGGTTTGTTGGCAAAGGTGGTTGAAATTCTTCTCCGTTTCTTGCTGGGGCTAAGATAACCGGCGAAAGCTAAGTTTTTGATGCTCTCTAAATGATTTTGGCGCCGGGGTTAGATGAATGGACAATTGGATAGACTCATGTACTGGACCACATGGGTTCTTGAATCTTCTCACCCATAATCTTCTCGAATAACTTTTCCTCGAAGAGACCAAGGATTTCTTCACCCTCTTTTGTTATCATCGAAACATGATGCTGCTCCACGGAAAAACAGGACTAGGATGATAAGCGCTTGTTCGATAGAGAGCTCTAGTACTTAATTGCCTCTTAATGCCATAAATATTCCGATTGATATGAGCTATAGCCGAGGCGGCCTTGTTGTGGATTATTTCTCAAGGACAACATACAAGTGTGCAAGCATAAGACTGTAGCCCGACCCATTTGAGCCGATTCCATCACGGTGTACGGTAGTAATCATCTTATTGGCAGATCACTCCATTTGCCAAACAAGTCAATGTTGGCGTATAGCTATTCTAACAGTCGTAGAAATCCTGGAAGATGTGCCTATGAACTTTGCACGATCTTGCAGAGAATGGTATCGATGAAGTCATATGATAGAGCAGCAACTTGCCCGAATCCATGAACTCTTTAGTCGTATTGCGAAATCTGTCGAATTGTGCAGGAATGTCAAAACTAGACATGCCTTTATGCAGATCGTCCTTTTGCAATATTTCGTACGAGGTGCAAAAGCATGTGCTAGTCAATGCTTTAATTTAGAATAGCTCAGAGATGACGACACTGAAAATGCACCAAAATGCACCCTTAGGAGGGCTATAAAAGAGCTAGGGGTTAATGTCTAGAATAAAATACATAATTTTGACTAAACATGACATAATAGCAAGAAGTCGAACAATGTGTATGTTTGTAAATGAATGCACAGCAATATAAACAGCTCCGACCATTTTCAGCGCGTAACGAAATTTTATGTTAAACCCACAAGTCCATCTGCATTTCATGGGGGCTTACAGTGGGCTACTATGTAAACGACCTTAAATATACAAAAGCAACGAGCAACAGGTGAGGAATATTGAATGTGCCTACAAGGAGAAAGAGCGAGGGAAATACATAAAAGGAGAAAAATAATTAAACAACCTAAAAAGGTCCATCTAAATGGACATCCTCTAGGGATTGATAAAAAAGTAATGGGAAAACAACCACAATTGATCGATAAAAATGTTCACTGGCAAGGTGGCTATACAATTTTGCTACATAAAAAAAAGGTATGGCCTTAAAAAGTTGTAATTAAAGCTAAAATTTAGATTTCTTTGTTTAATCAGTATCACGTCACGTGCTTATCCCGCTAATTCTGTAGCTCCTTAAAACACCCTTCATAAAAGTAGGTAACTTCAATTTCATGGTCATTAACTACTTAACCTTACATTGAGATAAGCGAGGAACTGCCTTCAGGACACGATATATCATAGTTCCTTTTGACTTTCGACCGCACAATATTACCACAGGAAAGAATTATTTAAGAATCACTTTTTTCCGACTGTTGTCCCAATCGACGTGGGTGAATGGACAATAAAAATTCAATGTAAAAGTTTTGATTCACACAGGACGGATGATTTGAAGGTTGCCGTAAGCAAAGCAGCTACTGGCTCCCGTAACGTCAGTAGAGTAATTGTAGCTTGCAACTTGTAACTTGTGAAAAAAACTCGGAGACGTTTGGTTATCTCGTATCACCTTATTTAATTTACATCTCAACACAACTCAATGTAATCCCTCAAAAATATATTTACATTATCATAATGGATAAATAAATAATTTGAATTAAAGTAGGTGGTTCATACAAAAAATAATCAAGCTTTTAAATTATTTGACGGTGGATTATACTTTAAACATAAACACGTCCCAGAGGCCAAAGTGCTAATGGAAAAGTCAATTCATGTGTGTCCATTATACAAAAAAAATATGCCTCATCAAATTAAAAAGCAGTGCAACAGTAGTGAACTGATAAAATTAATCTCAGCGGTTGAACTCACTCGACCCTATGACACCAAAAATCCGATTCCGAATACGCTTACCTCTTTTTTAGATGAATCCTTTACGCTCCAGTAATTAAGCCCTTCGTGTCCCAGTGCTGGTATGAAAGCGCGCTCTACAGCAGCTCAATTGCAAAGTGCAAGGCGTACTTAATATACTCCCCACCCGTTTATTTTTTCTCTGTAATCCTTTACCCCACGACTAGGTAACCGCATTTTTGTCATTAAAAAGTTACACGACCGCTCCACAACACTGCTCGCTGAATACACATGCAACGTTCACCATGGCGTATGTGCATCTTGTGAATCGTATTATTATCCCGACGGCAAGCCTACTACTCGCCTTTCCGCTTCGTTTTTTTTATTTTTCTCTTCCTTTGCAACTACATATAGTTGTGGTGACTCTACACTACGACAAGTCCAAGCGCAGAGCTGCAAGAAAAGAGGCACAGAAAATACGCTGAATTAATAGAGAATCGCTTTCATGGAGGATAGAGACTTGTAGCAAGTGCAGAGCACTCAAATAGGTAATATCCCGGTTGCATTCGGTACCAAAGTTACATTTTTTTTATTCAAGTGCACGTGTGTGTGTCAGTGTGTGTGTGCGTCTGTGTGTCACCAGCCAAGATCCCAGAGGCAACGGATGTGGGTAGAGCACTGCAATTTCTGCCACATCAAGAACGTGGACAGTTATCGTAAGTTTCACGGTAGAAGTGGTAGGATGGTGCCAGCACCACCACTTTGTACCAGGATAGTTGCCCTGTGTAAATAACTACTTGCCTGGCAATGAATCTGACAAAGAACTTTGTTTTTGCCAACCCTTCCAACGAGCCCACGTGCATTATGGCAGAGTGCAGAGAGTGGATGGCTCGGCAGACACAACTCAAATTGTAAATTGAAATCGTATCATTTGCATGGTGGTGCTACAAATATTTTAAAGTTTCTTCACCTTCACTACATACTCCGACGCTAATTTCTATTTCGTGTGTATTGTACCCTCGTTTCGCCTCCTTCCACTCTTCTTGTTCTCCTGTTCTTTTTTTTCTCTTCCTCTCCTTTCTTTTCGTTTTGATTGCAGTGAAAAAATAAAATGGGACGTAATTCAAAGCATTTCCCTTAATTAAGATTTTTTCAGGGGAAACAGCATGTTACTAGGAGGGCCCATGGAGGTTGAAACCCGCACTCTTTTCTTCCTCCCCACAAAACCGCTATTTACCTGACGTCTTCCGGTTGCTAAGCTAAAACATTATTAAACTTTCGGGAAACAATAAAAAATGTAAAGCCCTGGGAGCTAAGGTATTTCCCATGATGAAATTGTGTCGTTATAGACGCAAGGCTCATTCAATATTGTCCCTACTAAAAAAATATGTGGGATAAGTCCGTGGGATAAGGGACAAGAAAAACTGTATAAATGTCGTAGAGTCTTATTTTTTTTTTCTTTTATTTCGCACAACATTCTTAATTAAATTAATTTATTTCGTCAATATTGACAATTTGACAATGGAGAAAGCAGGCAAAATACGGATGCTCTGATGTAAAGCATCCGGAAAGGTGCTGTGTGTTGAATGTGTTTACTTACGACTTTTGGTTGTATTGGATCCATTTCCTCAAGTTATTCTTGGAAATTGTTAAGACATCAAAAACCGTAATGGATGTTATTTTAAATTCAATCCGGTGGCCAAACATCAAACTTTTTCTTCATTAAATTCTCAAAAGTCCTTAACGATGAGATAGACTTCGTGGTTGTAAAAAAGAGAGTACATTCTTGCTTACACTTAAGTGCAAAATGTGCCCGCAATAATTTACATAAGTATCACAGTCAAAAAATTTGTCTAATCTTTGTAAAGCCTCAAGAGGGCTCATGCATAATAAATACGGGAAACTTGAAACAAGAGCCAAGGTTAAGTCTTGTTTAAGCAAAAGTATACCTGAGGATTTCGCATGGGATTTGATAAGTATTGAACACTCTCATAATCCCAGTCAAAAGGATCGATAATCCATTTCGTTGACGAGGAAACTAATCCTAACTAATCAGATTTCGTGGTGACTGTGGCGTTGTAGGTCTGTACGTCGACTCCTACGCACTTGAACTTCGATGCATGGGTTCGTTTCCCGGTACGACCAAAATAATTTTCATGGCCCCACCTCTTTCGAATCACTGACAATGATCAGAGAGTAATAACTGTTTAGAAATGCCTCTCAATTTGCCCGTATGGAGACGGCAAGTACCTTCTACGTATCAGAGAACGTACCACATGAGTGGTAAATAATGAAAGTCGTTGGAGTTGAAAATTCACTCATAGCGGTGGAGTCCACTTATACCTAGTGCTGCGAACTAGAATGAATCACTCGCAAGCAATTGATGATTTTAGCTTTGGTTCTTGATATCAACATCGTCTAGGTACACGAAATATCTCTGAGCTGTGGCCAGTGCCAAACTAATACAAAGTAGAACTTCGCTGATTCGCTACATTTCCTGAATATGTTTATACGTATATATATATATGTATATATATGTTAATACATATATATCTATACACTGGGTCGACTGCAAAAAATTGTCACAATTTACCTGCACCAAAGACTCTTGGCGAGAAGCTGGATACATTGAGGTTTTTTTCAGTGGCCTGAAATAGACACAAAATTGTTCAGATGTGGTACTCAAACACAAAATATCGGGGGAATCTTTGAAAATTCGACTATACCAACCTGTGAGACTGACAAATATGCTTCGTCAGATCAGAATGAAACCAGAATCAGTCAGGCAAACAGGACAGTCGTACGATTCCAGTAACCAATTTGCAATTCATGTCAACGCATATATTTTTCTAAATAAACAATGTACCAAATACCTCAGAGAAGCAAACAAAAATGGATTTTTCGAATAAATAAAAATCTATCTACATTTCCAGGTGTTTAATTAATACTCTATTAAATCAAAGAAAAACCCACGCGACATCCTTTTTGTTTACATTTTCCTCTGCTTGCGTTTAGTGTTTGATATTTGCAGAGCTGCAATGATATACTGGAGTCCTGCATGAACATTAATTTGTTCTCTATGAAGGAATACGCAACTTCAGGGTACTCTATTTTTTCAATCATATGAACAAGTGAACTTTAAATGTGATCAAAGCAATGTAAAAACAAATACCCTAAAATGGTGTTTGGTTTGAAAAACGTAATGAATTAAAAAGGGTAGCCAAATTGTATAGAACAAGTTGAATAATAGGCTAAGTATAAATACACTGAATAAGAAGTGTGTTCTATGGGTAAAATACTCATTCAATAATGAATTATGAGTCGATTTTGAACTCTACTTTTGAATCTTTGCGTTCAATATTGAAGTATGTATACCCGAAATATATGGAATATTTCGAAACTGAACATTAATTGCAGACCTCTCATATGCTAGTAATCAAATACATACATCATGACAAGGAGTTGTACATTTCATTTGTCTTCACTCATCGTACGCAAAATAGTTCTGGCAGTCGTGTGCGACTTGTATTGTAATAACAAATATACTGACATTTTGGAATTTGAGTATTCTTCGCATTCCGAATGTTCAGTTCCGTAAAACTATAATAACTGAGGTAATTGTGAATATAGAAGAACGACTACGAACCATTTCACTTCAATTGACTGAATCTATTGTTAACTTAAGTCCAAATCAATATGACTTAGACCAATAATAGATTTATGTTATGGACATGTCGATTTGAGAGAGAATTTTGTATGAGAAATCTCAGAAGTCGTTTATTATTACTTTTCATCCATTTCATTCATTTTTATTGGTATTGAAATTTACAATTTGGTTTGTTACCGCACATTTTACAAACAGAGATGTCATATACAAAATATCTTTCAACTGAAAATATTTCTAGAGTTTGAGAAGAATTATTTTTATACAACTTATTATTTTCTGAAGGAAACCACCATAAAAGCCTTAAATTCAAAGAGAAAAAATAGTTTGTATAGGTAAATAAGTAAAACAGAAGAAGAAATAGAACAGAAACGAAATAAACACAAATCGATAAGTAATAATATGAAATACAAAAAAAAAACCGTTAGCAATGTTCAAGGGTATATTCTTGTTAATTAATTTTTATGTATTTGAACCCACCAAAGCCGAAAATGAGCTATTAAGCTGTAACGGGCGGACGGACAAACCGATGTTATTAAGGATCCGTTTTTATCTAATCAAAAACAAAAATCACCTGCAAGCAAATCCTTTAAAATGATTTTTATTTTGGCATTTCTCAACACTTTTTCTAACTTATTAACAGGGTTATACCTGAAACACAATAGTGCGTTTGCGCTGGCGTTGGCTTTCAACACACACAGTTCAATGGCCAAGCACAAAATACAGCGTCGACCTGCGTCAGTGAATAATGAGAGAGATTGAGAGGATCGTAATAAAACGTAAAACGTAGTCCATCGCACGTCATTAGGGATAGATTTTCTCCCGGATTGAGAGTTTTCTTCCAAACTGAGAGTATTTTGTGTCAACTGTCATTTAAGAAACGAAACCAGCCGATTAAACATAATTTAACGACAAAAGTCATTTCAAATGAGAGTATGCAGAATGGCGGCAATATTTTTCATCTCAGTAGATGAGAGAGAGAACAGCTGATAAATTGAGTACTTATTTCAACGCAGTGCGTCATCGTAACATGAAGTCGGCTGGCGCAGCGCACTATTGTGTTTCAGCCATTAGCGTCGCGAAGGTTATGTTTACGGCGCAGTGCATTAATGTGCTAAGTGTTAAAACATCCGCAAAATCGGAGACCTTCTGAATTGCGTCAACTATAGGGGCATAAGTCTTCTGAATGCAGCGAGCATGAACTTATCTACTGTGTTGTGTGAACACCTAAACCCGATAATCAACAGCCGCTAATATCGACCGAATTTTGAAGAAGGAAAATGAATATTAATATAAATATAAATACCCACCACCGTCCCATTTTAAAACCGCTTATGGCAGCATCTTTAGGCACGAGTTGTAAAGAGCAAACAAAAAACAGCACACACCCGTCCGTTTGTGTAGCATGACGATGTAGAATACACGCTACTCCATCAAGATCAGTAAAGAACTAACCGATGCTGTTGATCTCAAAAAAGCATTCAGACAGGGCGACGTAATCGCAACAGCGTTACTTCAACGTTTGCTTTCAACGTGGCGTTGAAAACTCGCACCCAACACCAGAGGCACAATCTTTCAAATGTAAGTCGAACTATGGAAATGGATGGCATATGCCGACGACATTTAAGGAGACAGCGTGATGTCGATGGCATCTATTCATTGTATTGCTGCAGTCCGCTTTGAGGGGAAGACCAAGAATATACTGTCAGCGAGAAGGACACCCAAGATCGACGCTTCGGTATACAGACGGTAGTCAGATATAACCTTGAGGTAGTCAAAGACTTTGTCTTTCCTTGCAGACGACACCAGCGCTGAATTCAAAGGGATAGGCTTGATAAGCAAAGCCCTCTCTCTAACAACTAAAGGAACCCTCTATAAGATAATAATCTTTCGAGCCCTGCTATACAGGCAGAGGCATGGACTTTGTCAAATGCGAGTGAACCTGCTCTTGGCTGCTTCGGGAGGGACATTCTTAGGGTGGTATTCGGTCCCGTCTGCATGAGTATATAGCCCAATGAGCTCTTCAGCGACATCAACTTAGCCTGAACAGGGTGATCCAACGATTGAGATGGGTAAGCCATGTAAAAGAATTGAAAATCAATTCTACGGCCCGGCAAGTCTTCGAATCCAGCCCCTAGGACGGCGAAGTAGACCGTGAACCAGTAAGGACCTCAACCAACTATGTGTTCGAAACTGGAGGCTGTTAGTTAAAGATCGAACTGGCTGCAGACGCTTTTTGGGGCCCAGATCTATCCGGACACCTTAAGTCAGTAGGAAAGTAGAAAAATATCATGGCAATACGACTGCTCCAGTTCTGCAAATCCAATTTATCCAATTTTATCAGAAGGACAATTTCTTTAACGTTTGCAATTCCAATGAGCCACAGTGGGATGTAAAGTACAGCAGCAAACCTCTAATCGACTATATCTCAACTGCCCAAATGATTTTCTTATCACGCCTGTAATACATAATAGAAGGCAATTATGTACACCACGAAAATCTCAAACACTATTAGCACGCGCATTTCCCACAATGCTATTTCGGTGGCAAATGGTCGAGTATTCTTAAAACGTACTACCATAAACACCGCTATGGTCTCGTCCGGATATTTTCAATTATCATTAGTCTCAAACTAATTCCTATATTTATGTTTATTAGTTATGAATGAAAATGTAATCTATATTTGGAACAATATTATGGGGTGAAGGTTATGGTCGTATAAATCCGATCGATAGTACAAACGTGCCAAACGCTACCCTGTAGGACATAAATAAATCCGAGCCATAGACAGAGGATTTAATTTTATCGACGTATGTACATTATGTGCATAGGCGTTAAGTGTTGGGTAATGTGGTTCTCAAATAATAAAAAAAGCTCATTTCATTTTAGAATTATAAACAATGAAGCTCTTATGAATTACATATATATGACTTTGGATAGGTACATAAATATACGTATTTTGTTCAAATGCTGCAGCATTTTTAATAAGAAGTAATTTGAAAATGAAGATAATTAATTTGCAAATTATGTTAGCACATTAAATGTGTATTCACCAAATAATGTAAATGCCGTTTTCCGATTGGTCGATTCAGTTTTAGAAAACGATATAAAACACAGTTGTCAAAAGCTTTAAGGGGCAAGGGAGGTGGAAGTCCTGCTTTTTGGTAATACTTAATGATTCTGATTCGTACTTACGACATTCAACGCGACTGATTGTTATAGGGCCATGTTATTACAGCCAACTCTCGACATTTTGACACTCGTTTATTTGAACCTCTTAATAATTTGAGTACTTTTTTTTTTAAATAATTAATAAATTGAATAAAATCAGTATTAATATTAACTCGAAGTCGGGCTTCCCATACTGTCTATATTTTTAAGCGTTTTCATGCACAGGCCTGTCATTTGCTTACATACATGTGCAGACCTGTCGAGTGGTTTCATGAAAGAAAGATGCGTGAGTTCGGAGAAGTAACTTTTTAGTATGAATTTAACCTTATGATGACGATGAGATCAGAGTCCACCGATGCTGAACTTTTGGACTTGATCACTCTGGATGAAAACTAGAAAGAAAACGAAGAAGATTGTATTCACATTGAGCGGGGCAAGGCGATATCTTACTTCCCAGCTTCTACGCCCTCAGAACAGATACAAGTGACGATTTGCTCTCAAGTGACAATTTGCTCACCACTATAGAAAATTCTTTGGACAATGATTGAGCCAAAATCACTCAAGGGGACATTACTCATTTCTTTTCAAAATTTACGTTGAATAATTGAACAAGGATTTGAATAATCTTGGTAATTTGAAATTTTTCTCTGTTCCCTTTCAAATTCTCGAGAGTTGAGTGTATTAATTTGTAACTTATTTGCACTGACATTGAAAAACATTGTATGGGTTAAATAGGTCAAATGCAAAGATAATTGGTTTAAGTAATAACATCCTTTACGATTCATAACAAATAATATTTTATTCTTCCTGACCAAGATAACTCATAGTACAGCGTCAGTGAAAGACCCAATTATGGCAATTGTTCTATTTGTAACAGTGAAGTGAGGATGATATCAGGTTTTATTTTGTTTTATAGTGCCGTTTTCCCTGGGAATCACCCTGCCAAGCGAGTCGCAAAGCCCTACTATAAGCTCTTTGACAATGTGGGACGATAATCCAGTGGAGCGGATTTCTTGTTTTATGTTTCTGAACTTTTTAAGAAGCATTATTTTTAGTGCTAGCAATAGGCGCGAACTCTTTGTGGGTGGAGTAAAGGTGTAGCTGCTATCCCTTGGTGGTTATTTTACATTTTTCAACTGACGAATACTACGGGAATCCCAGATGCAGTGAATATTCCTGTTCATAGCCAAAGTTCCTGCAAGTGAAGTTTTTGATAAGTCATATCATACCATGATTTTGAGCAGTAAGCGATTCACCAATCGCTAGCAACTTGTTGCTTTCGTTACGTTTTTATTGTATAGCCAAAGCGTAACATATTTCCTTATATCTGCAAGTGGTGATGTGACCGATGAATTGAGATGGGTGAGAGTCAACATGAAGTGGTTACTAAAACCCTTAAGAGTTCGAGGTCATGACACTGCACGGGCCAACAGTATAGATGGAGCAAGGGAGAGGAAGTACCTGTGAAAAATGGTCTTAAATATCTGCGGATTTTAGTCTGTGGAAAATATTAGGCTGGGAGGAGCAGTCCGTATTCGTATTGACTGGAGAACGAGTCTCTAAATTTCATTGTGCGTCCGAAAGTAGTCTTAAGTTGTATGCCGACTCCAAACGGCCAACATTGTAAACCCTTTTCTAGACAGTTATAACTCGACGCCATTGGTTCAAAGGCGTAGGAATCGACGCACATACCAGCATACACCACGTCAAACTTTCAGCGGAAACCAAATGTAAACATATCAGGGATTTTGAGTTAATCAAGGCAGCATATGACGATTAAAGCACCTTTTCAAACGGCTTCGAATATTTTGGTATTCTTCTATGAGAATGAAGCTGATATATCACATTGCGGTAGGTCCGATGACCATAAGCCCAGATATTTCCGTTAGGCTCAGGTTTTGAGGATTTGTCACAGCCTTTGAGGTATCTTATAGATTACGAAGCGTCTTTTCTACCTCCTGTCTAAGTAATTTTATTGAATGCAACAGCTTTTATTGAAGAAAAGAGTTACGCTCGTGGGTAGTGATTACATATTTTCCTCTATGGCAGGATCAAATATTTTTCACTTTCTTTCTAAAATTCTAGTCACCGTTCTTTCAATTCAGATTGCTCAACAAATGTCTGCAAAAATCAAAGGACTTCTGTAAATAGCTTGACTGACAGAAAATAATTTGGGTTGAAGAAGTCACACGTTACGGTATCTTAAACCGATGTGCATACTGAAGCCTATCTTCGGATCAGTTCTCAATGGATCGCAAATTTTATTTTATCTTCATTGTTTTTTTTTTTTTAATTTTGTTTTATCAATAATCGATTCGATGGCCTGGAACAATACTGATTTCGAATGATGAACTTGGCGAGATGTTTTCTGTTATACTCTCATGGCACTGGCAGTGCCGAGTAAGGAAAAGAAAGCGTACTAAATCTGTACAAACTGCGTATGAGTATGAGTAACTTAATTGTTGTAACAGAGTTCATTTATACCTTGACACATTGGCCCCCATGGCTATCAAATATGATAGCCGTTGAATATATTCGAGGCTGGCTCTGGCTTGAAAAATTGATAGCCAGTACGTAAAAATATGGTAATGGGCGATGTTGGCTGCCACCCCACCCCCAGTATAAATGTTTTTGGCTTGAGCAAGTAAGGAGAATTTACTGAATTACCAAAGTGTTGTGCCATGGCTGTCATTTTTTATAGCTAGGACTAAATTCGTCCTGGACGTCCAGGATGAGTTTCAAATATATTATTAATATCGACGTTTTGTATTTTTTTGTGATCAATATTCAATTTTCTTAAATTTGTCTTGCCAGCCAATGTGTTAAACTTATGCAGCTACTGTTCAGCTTTTCTTCATATTAAGATATTTTGGGTCGGGATTTTTGTAGATTATACTTTTATACTTATATTAAATAAATACTAAAGCGCGTAATCGACAAGATCACGTCACACACCGCCTCACACAGCTTCCCTTACACCATAAGTCGTTGATGAAACTAATATTGCAGATTGTGACAATGCAAATATGATTCATGAATCATGATGCATTAATTGACCTAGAAATTGTATTTCTAAAGGATTTAATGGTGTAAGTTATCAAGTTCGCCAGTGTGTGTGTGTGTGTGAAAATTTCATTTACACAATAGTAGAAACACAATTTTCGGTGCAATAATATCTCATCAAATATGAGTGTGTGTACTGAAGACGATTGTGACGAAACCAAGTTTGTCGTGACGGGTACGAAAGCTAAATAATGGTCCTTGAAACAATAGTTAGCAGCAGTGGAAGCGCTCAGATGAAGCAAATCAAAATCCAAGTCTGAAAAGCACCACAACCACTTCCGTATGAAGCGAACTTCAATTAGAATTTATCTTCGCGGCAGTGTTACTCCTCCATCATTATTTCACTTCGTCTGTCGTTGTGTTTCGTTTTATTTTCACTTGAAAATGGTTTTTATGCAAATTTTCAACACACTTCATTCCCTGTGTACAGCTCGAGTAGGATAAAATGGCTTTCTCTGGATTCTAACTTCACAGTATATTCAGTGGAACGCTAGCAGGGTATACAGAATTAGAAATGTTTGTATATGCTCGTACATATACGAATAGATAGATATGCATTCTGAATTCATGTGAGTTGTAGGTACTATACGTCACGGTTTCGTGTGTGAAAACTTGAAATGTTTCAGTTCTTCGTCAAGTCGGCAATCCTTACGGAGCGCGAGAAAATTGCAAGCGTTATCCTTTATTCCATTTCCTAAAGCATTTTCTCTTCTTCTTCATCATTCTGCCCTTTTCCCTTTGTGTTCGTGTAATCAAAATGTTTCCTTCGTTTGTGGCTGGAAGCGACGTCGATCCAGCTTGAACGTGCAGATTGACAACACACATGGCATGTCACTCCACGATGTTGCCGCTGAAACTTATGAAACATAAGATACCGTCGGGGAGAGATGACGTAATTAGATCGCCCTTTGACAGGTAGAATGGAATTGGAAAACTTTTTGAAAACCTCAAATAAAATGGTGTCACTTCACATAGGCGCTGTCAGTGAGAAAGTTAGTGTCAAACTTAATTGGAATGGTGTTTTATAATTCCTAACGAGAAAGTTAATCAGATTACGAAGGAAAGGTAAAGCTTCGACTATATTACGGAATAATATCGCTTCGACTCAGGAAATTCTTTTTATACATGCTGGAACGCGAAATATCTAGAGTGTGTAATGGAAGCTTAGGCCAGAAGCTGGGAATTCTCAAACCGTAAGATTTAATTGTAATATGCGAACTTTCGGATGAGCAACACCTTCCGAGAAGCAGTATGGGCAACTGCTCAAAATGCACAAATACATATGTATGGACAGATGTACTCAGATTCAATCCATAGCCGACCATTTCCCGGAACGAATGCAAGCAGAAAATAACAAAAGACATGTAAATTCCATAACAGAATGCAATTAGATTCGATACACTTGTACACAACTCTTATTGGACGAAGGTTATGCATGTTAATAATGCCGAAAGCGGAATGAAACCGAGTGCTTAAGTTGATTCAATACATTTTGGTTGTAAAAAACCAGAACAGTCTTTCCACACATAGACTTTGAGTATGAATTTTGAATTGTCAATGTCAAAAATAAAGATTTCGAAGTCAAGAACGTGATTGTATGCAATGGTGTATAATTGCAACTAGCTTACAATTTCAAGTTTAAATTAATTTTATTAATTTTAGAAATTAATTTATGAAAAATTCGTTTATATAACATAAAAAAAATGTCCTAATTTTTTGTCTTAATTTCAGTCTATTTCGGATGACGGAATAATTTACGAATATAATCGTGCACGTTTTTTATGCATCTTTAGTTGGCATATCTATTAGAACCGCGCCTTCGTTCACGGTCGGTTAACAACATCAAAGCCCTTTTCTGATATGACTTGGCAGCTATTGATAAATCATGATGTAGACAAAATAAGGCGTACTTTACAGATCGTCAAAACAGCTGTCTTTTTACTTTGTGACCTCATCCAGGTTCCGTTTTTGACAATGAATGGATGTCTGTTCTAAGTCTACATCAAGTTCAAATTCTTAATGAAAAAGGAAAGTGAGTGAAATATGAACTTCACGACCTGAATTTCATATTCATCTACAGAAGAAACCTCCACCTCGTCACTGACAGCATGGTCGGAGCAAATACGTCGAATTTAGTATTATAGTGCATCAATTGAAAAGAGCAATACCTTATGTGTTTATTAAATATGTATGAACATACTTCTTCTTCTTCTTCTGGTGGCGCTACAGTCCGGGGTGGACCTGGGCCTCAACCAGTAAGCCCCTTCAGCCGGCACGATCTTTAGCCAGCTGTCCCCAACTGCGCACACCAAGCTGATTGAGGTCCTTCTCCACCTGGGTGCGCCATCGGTTCTGTGGGCGTCCTCTATTGCGTTGTCCCACTGGTTCGGAGACGAAGACTCTTCGGGCCGGAGCAGTGTTGTCCAGTACGCTCTACATGGCTCATGCCGCTGCCCGTATAGTTCGTGGTTGAATCTTCTTCTCCAAGAACCATCGAAGCAGACATTACCAAAGATTGAACGCAGAACTTTTCTCTCGAAAAGACCAAGTGCTTCTTCATCCGCTTTTGTGATTATCCACGCACGCTGCCGCACCATAGAGCAGGACAGGGATGATAGGTTAGGTGGTTTATTATGTTAGCTTGGTCCTTCGAGAGAGGACTCATCTACTCAATTGCCTCTTGAGCCCAGAAACAGCGATTGGCAAGAATAATTCTGCGTTTAATGTCGGTACTGGTGTGGTTCGTACTGTTCACTTGCGAGCCGAGGTAGACGAAGTCCTTCACCACCTCGAAGTTATAGCTGCCGATGGTGACGTTTTGGCCAAGTCGTCGATGTTGTGTGTCCTTTCTCGATGACAGCATATATTTCGTTTTGCCCTCGTGCACCGCTAAACCCATTTCGCTTCAATACCAGCAAACGCTTCATTGACGGCCGGCTGTGTTCTGCCAATCACGTCAATGTCATCCGCGTATGATTGCAGTTGTACGGACTTCTGGCAGATCGTGCCTCTAGTGTTGGCATGTGAGTCTTGCACGATTTTCTCCAGGATGATGTTAAAGAAGATCACATTACAGCGCGTCGCCTTGTCTAAAACCTTTTTTGACATTGAAGGTCTCGGTAAGTTCGTTACCAACCTTGATGGAGCAGCGAGAATTCTCCATCGTCATCCTGCTCAACCTGACGAGTTTGGCAGGAATATAAAAACTAGACATGGCGTTGAATAGCTCATTCCTATGCACGCTGTCATATGCGGCTTTGAAATCGACGAATAGGTGGTGGGTGTCGATCAGTATTTCTTGGGTTTTTTCCAGGACCTGCCGTAATGTAAAGATTTGGTCGATGGTGGACTTCCCCGGCCTGAAACCGCACCGATAAGGACCTATCAGGTTGTTGACGAATTGTTTCAGGCGGTCACACAAAACGGCAGAGAGGATCTTATAGGCGATGTTAAGGAGACTTATCCCTCGGTAGTTGGCGCAGTGGAAGGGGTCTCCTTTCCTGTGGATCGGGCAAACGATACTGAGATTCCACTCGTCGGGCATGCTTTCCTCCGACCATATCTTACAGATGAGTTGGTGCATGTACATTCCACAGACAGTCCGTCTGCGCTAGCAGCTTTATTCGACTTTAGTCTCGATATCGCTATCTTGACTTCGTCTAGGTCGGGGGGACGGAATTCTCGTTGATCATCTTCAATTGCTTTGAGTGGAATATTCTGCCTGACAGCAGTCTACAGAAATGATCTTTCAAGATTCACTATCTCAGTATGTACATACTGCGCATTCTTAAAAATAGCCTATAGTAAAAAATACAAAAATAAATAGTTAGATATAGATTTTTAGAAATCGGATGAAGTTCTAACCACACGAACAACATCGACAACTCAACCAGAACGTGACCATAAGCAGGTTTAACTTCGAGAAATTGATGGACCTCTGCTACCTCGGCTGCGGAGTAAACAGTATTTCCAACATCAGTATCCAAATCAACCCCGATTACCTCTTGTCAATCACTGTTTCTTTGAGCTTAAGCGGCAATTGAGTAGTAGAGCCCTCTCTCTAAAGACTAAGCTAACATTATATTAGACCTTGATTATCCCTGACCTCCTCTATGGCGCGGAAGTTTGGACAATCGCAAAAGCAGATGAAGAAGCCCTTGGTATTTTCGAGCGAGAAGTTCTGTGTTCAATTATTGGTCCTGTTTGCGTTGATGGATTTTGGCGAAATGAGCCTAGGATTCAACGCCTAAGATGGCTTGTCCATGTAGAACCAAGGGGAGAAAGCAATAGATGATGCCCACGGTACCGAGAAGCCAAGGAAGTCTCTTCCGTCAGAACAGAAGGAATATATAACTCAATTCATTTTTAAGAAAAATAGTTAACTAGATGAAACATGATCGTCATGAATTGAATATGAGCACGATTTAAAATAAGTTATTTTCGTTGTTTTCTTGGTTACAACGATAACTTCCGTTTCACAAGTTGCTCCAACATGGCTACATAAGCAATTCATAAAATGTAGGATTGAAGATATTGTGCAACAGAAAACTAGAAATTGACAAATATCTGCCCCATTTGACCCAATTGATCCAACAACTAACCGTTTTGCACTTATTGACTGCCACTGGGCTTAAGTTACCCACGTCTTTAATTTTCAATTATTATTTTGAGTACATGAGTATTATAATAAGAACACATGAATGTTATTTGACGTGTGACATATCTTAATTATCATTACTACCACAGTATTGAATTTCAGATGATTTAAGACGTGATGGTTTAAGAACAGTCGAAGGATGTACTGTTACCTAACAGTGTATAAATGCGTCTGTAAAAAGGGTTGCTAGTTTCATAGCAATAACTGCTACTTTCAATGTTTTGTGTCTGTAATAAGTATTCTCTTAAAGTCGTTGGAACATTCATATCGACGCTATCGCTAGTAAAGGGCTTCACGTTCATTACTTTTGTTAGGCGTATCATTCTTAGGGAATCGGCTAATTCAGTATCATCGATTCTTTTGTTTGTGTCCATCCTTTATGTTGTATCATCTTAATACGCCTGACAAGCATATAACAATTTTCCTTAAATGTTATCTGATCTGTTAGAAATCTGGTGGAAAAGATAGTTTTTAGTCTTTAGATTGTTATTTTTTCATTGAATCACAAAGTTATTAATGGAATAAACCATCGGGTAAAATGCATCCACGGCTTTACTGGCAAATGCAAAATTGTTCGATATTGACTTTGTGATACGCCCAGTGTGTTTAGCGTTTCCAAGTCCAGTCTTCCTGAAATTTCCAACTAAAATCTACACATATGACAGAGTTAAAGCGCTTTTCCGACCACATTTTGTAAGTAATTTTCGAATTTTCCGCGAAACTTTCGTTATTTTTGAGATATTACTTAATAATGAAAACACACTGTTGTATCCTGTGACTTTCCTTTTATACAAAACCTGTCAAATTGATTCTTTTTTTTCCCAGTATTCTGCACAATGGTGGCAAATTCAAATCTTGTGTTTATCTTGGGACACCCTTTACTTATGTGCTATAATGAATAAAAAGAAACAATAAAGACAAACGTGTATTGCGTGAACGCTTATACGGCAAATAAGACAAGAACACGTAAAAAATTTGGATAAGCAAATATCCCCCACAGATTCATCCCCTCTCTGATAGGAAATCAGGTTGACATCCTCCCTCGATTGATATATGTTTATCAACCTGCATAAGCAAAAGTCCTTCCGATTTATTTGGTAGAAATTATAATCTAAGCTAAAATGTAACCAACATGTGTAAACACTCATAACTTCAAATCTATTAGCGTAATAGATCGTATTAAGATATTCGAGCTTATAATAAAAATCTACAAACTAATTTT
This sequence comes from Eristalis intricaria, assembly GCA_964034865.1. NCBI lineage: Eukaryota > Metazoa > Arthropoda > Insecta > Diptera > Syrphidae > Eristalis > Eristalis intricaria. Next base: position 33,155,384 of record OZ035875.1, read on the forward strand.
CAATTCGTCAATGCTCATACTTTACAACATTGCCCAACTGAACGAGACATTATCGCAGTTGCAATGTACAGCTTTTCTTAAAAACCCGGCGTATACGTAACATTTGACACTCTCCACTCATATTTTTATTGCGAAAATCCCACTACTCCTGGCGTGTATATGCAAATCATTAAAATGCTTAACAACTTACATATACAGTACGTTCTCGATGAACTCAACTTTTGATCCACGCAACTCTTCGATTTTCGCAATAGCTAAATTTAATATTGTATCATTGCTGACGCAATAATCACAACATTTCAAATAGACAGAAACACGATGATTGCAACTACCCTAGTTTCTATTACTTGCGATAGTCGATGATACACTGTATTTCAATGTACTTTCACTTATGAAATTTCACTCACCGATATGAAGTTGATGATATTCAATTGGTGCAGCAGGGATGCTGCCGCAAGCGAACAAGGAAAGTCCTGCAGGCTTTTTATTATCATAAAAAGATCGCCCAAACTGCAGATACATATTTCTCAATCGTTAACATTCCCAAAGTCTATGCATATCCTTTCAAGGTATATAATGCATCTAGGTAACAATGTGAGTGTAAAAACGATATGTAACCAATCCACTTGATTAATCTTCTTTGTTGCATTATGACTGACTGATTGAAATAATTCAATACAAGCATTAAAACAATAAATACAATAATTATACACATCAAAAGTCCAGAGGCAAAGCAGTGCGTTAATTGGAGGCAGACAGACGATGAAATGTATGATAAAGGCCAAGCCATTGATGAACCAATCTGTAGAATAAATCGATGACAATACCTGCCATAATTAAATGTAAATAAAGTAAAATTGTTAAAATAAAATAAATCATGACTGATAATTCAGTATCCTTGAATTATATTTGAATTTATAAAGAGAATTGACTGGTACATTTTGTTTATTACAGATCCTGCTACTTACTATAGCTGAGTACATGTAGTGCATTACGGAAATGCTCAATTGTGCTGCAAAGAGCATACTCAGTTGGTTAACTTCACTACATATAATGACACACACATTGTGATGGCGCTATATTCATTCAAAGCACAGACCCGTAATGCCACGGCTTCACGCCATACAGCACCAAAATGTCCTGATAGCCAACTCAGCTCGTCAAAAATTCAACCTGAAACACAAGGCCGCCAGATAACTAGCAGAAGCCGCCGGTATCTTTTTTTGCAAATTTTTGTCCCTTATGTGCTGAGATCCACGTTTATGTAGATCCCAAATTGCTCGGAATGTAGGATATACGAATCAAGAGGTCAAAAGTGTACCTCTTCACCATAAGATACAACTCATTAAACCACTTAAGCTAAAATGCAGAGAACGCAGCATTAAGGGACATGCCAAGTATTTAGACGTCCCTTGGGACGGCAAACTTAACTGGAAACAGAACCGACAAGGGGACAACCAAGGGTAATTTGCGGGATATCGGTGCATGGATCTAATCCATCTTGGAGACTGCACTAAATCTATTCCCAATTGATATCCTCAAAATGCTTGCGGCTACAAACGGGCCTGTTAAACTTGAAGATGGCATTCGCTGGCTCAAATCGCTAAAACGGAGAATACCAAGGCTTACAATTTACATGATGCTTTTTGAGGATTTCTAAAAATCTACAGCCACTCGATCCCAAGCTGATAAATGCCAGGAAGTTTACACTAATGTTTATAGAACGGAGGACGGAACTGAGATCTTCGCAACCTATCCTAAAGCAGATGTGCAACTATACAAGAGGTTAACCGCTTTCTATCAATGAGTCTGATAGATGGCAAAACTATCACTATCTACATTGATGAAACTAGCCACCCACTCCAAGACTTGAATCCTGGGCAAAGCGGTATTGACGAACTATCTATATATTGGCGTGCCTACCATTGTCATCAGCCAGGTCAACTACCATTAGCTGGCTTAAATAGTTAGAGGCTTGATATTTGAAGATTCTATCGCGATCACCAATGGAAGATGGAATCAAATGCAAAATGGAAAGATCAATGCGGCCCTCGCTCAACCCATAAAAGACTATATCCCCCGGGAGAGACAAAGTCACAGCTGTCTTATAGGCAACAATTAGTACACCCATTATTTCAATTAGTAGATGGGTACACCCCACATTAACTCTAACAGTAACTGTACGGACGAGGAGGAAGATGAAACGGTCGCCCTCTATTTTGACAAATGACCAGCGCAACCCTAAACGAGAAAAAACGTACTCGAATATAAGTACCTTACGACGTTGTGGGAGCCACAGCTAACTTAAATCAAACACGTCGAAGCATATTTCTTAACAAAATGGGATGAATCCATGCAAATAGATAGCATGTTAAATGTTCTATTCCAAACAAGAAACTCTATGACTACTCATAAGGTTTTAATTTTACTACAGAAGGCTCATACAGAAGCTGCGGTTAGGTCTAACATAGTCATGGTCTAATAGGCTACAGTACCAAACTTTTTGTCATCTACAGACTTTAATTTTAAGAGACCTACCATAGTCCAAATTAGCTGTGGCTATTTCTCAGAGCTAAGCATATGATAAATTATTTAATCGTCTCATACCATGATGTAAGGAAAATAAAGTATGCTCGACAGCTTTATAGAAACCCTGATGACGTCTTCGCGGGAATTTGTTTGTCAATGTAAGCTGAATAAATCTGTCCTATGTCAAAAACGGAACCTGCCTGACGTCACAAAAATCAAAAAGATGGCGGTTTTGACAAGCTGTCGAGCATACCTTATTTTCCTTAAATGTCAATCATGGAACTGTTGATCTTGATTATATGTAAGTAGATGTTCAATGTCACTTACTTTCTGCAGATGAAAGTTCATTCCACAAACACAAGTTAATGCAAATCATTAGTTCAAGAAAGTGAAACATTATTATATTAGCATTATAGACATTATTTTTTGATGACACTACCGTCAATGTGTCGGTGTATTTGGTTTGTAAGACTTGTACTTGTATTGTGAATTATACTTTAGTCGCATACAACTGCGAATTGGTTGTTTGCGGCCTATTTTGACAGTGAAATAATATTCAACTAGCTGAAGATTATTTTCTACTTGATGCTTATTGTCACATTTTAATTCTTAATACGTCTATGGTTCAATATGGGTACAAGCTGCATTATGCCTTCGGCTCGCCATCATACAGAACGCCACTACTACAGCCGCACTGTGTGCCGTCGGGGTTTCCAATGAAAATGATACAATACTAAATAACACTACTAAAATACTAATGGGCCACATTGTAATTAAAAACTGCATGGTTGACGCAATTGTGCCTTAAATCTCACAAGGCGTTCAAATATGTCGACTTATCAGTCCTAGATGCTAGAAACTTCAATGTGCAATTCTTAATACTGAACAAAAGTTAAGTCGGTTACTATTCTCAACCCCACGGGATCTGTGTTATTTCGCCTGAACCTTACGAAACATGATTTAATAGCTTCCACAAGGCAGATGAAGATAGGCAAGTATTTCCTTGCAAGAAATAACTAGAGCTCTCTTAACTGAAGGAAAATATTACTCCCAGTGTAAGTATCCAAGAACCCCGATATGTATACATGACTGCTCTTGAAATAATAACTGATTTTGAAGCATCTGCTGTGAAATATTTGCTTTTTACATAATAGTGCTGTGTAATTGTATATTCTACAGGATGAAGGTGTCTCTCAATCTCATATTTCAAAAGAAAGTTGACTCTCAGAAGCTTGTAGATTTCCTCGTATTTCAGAAATTTCTGTAAAGGATAATTAACATACGCTATCTCAAATATTACATCTCCTTGAGAAAAATACCAGTTTCATCTGGCAAGGAATATCGTAAATTCGGTATTAGCTATCAAAGACTTCTAAAGTTCCACACATTTTTAACATCTTAACTCTCCCCTTTTATGTAAATTTTGGTGTCTTGTTGCCCTTGCATTAAAAGTACTAGTGTGTATAGTATGTATTAATTACACTTCCATTAATTGTTCTCAAAATTTTAGCTGAAACAATCTGGAGTATCCGTTGAAAGTCCCAACTTTCGCTTAAGTCACATACATACGACACACCTTACATGGATGTATGCCTGTTTGCTTAGGCTGAATGTGCGACTTTGAAGGTCCTCATACAACACATTATCGTGCCACACGCCATACCTCGATAAACACGCAAATTAAGTCATATTGCAAGTGTTTTGTAAACAATACCGTGACATACTCTGTGCTTTCTAATAGAGGAAAGCGGTGATGAGTGATTTTATCGAGTCGCGCATTATGAAAGCCTTGCTTCTACCGTGACTGTCTGTCATGCTTCTTTTGACCTTTTCCACCCAAGGCTACAATTCTGAATATCGATTTTGATTTAAGGCTCTTGTGTGTCAACGTGATACACATGCAAATATTGTTTGCTTTTTTTCACTGCTTGGATATAATCCGAAGTTTATTTGAAAGTTTGTGGTGAATTTGTGTACTAGTTTATGTATCTTGGAATCAATGGTTGAAGTTGTTTCTATTTGAGGTTGATTCTATCTATCTCGGCTTGATGATCGTTTGGAAAAAAGTAATTAAGAACACTTATACGATAAGCCAACACTGAACTGATTCAAATCAGTTATTTCACATATTTGTACGGAAGTCTTATCGAGCGGAAGTCTTATCGAGCGGCCTTCAGAACTCTCGGTTCGCAATTGATAATCCACACTCAACCTCAGAAAACTTTGTATAGGCATGTAGACAAACCAAGAAGAGCGCTTAGAAGTCGCTGCCTTGAATGTAAATATTATTCTTTTTGAAATTTATGTATTTAAATAAAAACAAAGATTTCGCATTTAATGACACAAACGTTTTCATATTCGCTTCTACTAAAATAAATATATCCCTATCATTCCTTCCGCAGGTCTTTGATATGGCATATTTGCCTGAGGTATTTCTTGTTCAAGAACCGCCCAAAGGGGTTTATGAGAAACATTTCACACATATCGCTTATATCAAATATCTTGGATTCTAAATGTAACGCTTTCATTCACATCTTGAATAAAATAAAACCGTTTCTCCAATGACCAGCGTTCTGCATAGTTACTTGCAGCAAGGCAAATAATTTAATATCGAACAATGAAATTGTAATCATTATGAAAACTAAGTTAAAAGTCTATTACAGTGCATTTATCGGATATTCGTGAACTCCTTCTCAAAGAACTCCGGAAGATTAAGAAGGAATTGAAATGATGATCAATATTATATGAATTGGCAATATATTTACACTTTTGCAATTACTTCGACTAAGAATTTCTTTTATTATACAAACGAATAAGAGTTATGAATAATATAATATTATTTATTGATTTCTGCATGAAATGTTAGCAAATTTCTAGAACATTCACAATGCCGATCGAAAACGTTTAAGACAACACATTAAGATGTGCGTCTGACGGCGAATATAGACGCATTCAATCAAGTGCATGTCCTAGGTAATGTACTTGTAATTTGTCTAATGTTTTAATCAAAAATTATATGTAAGCACATTACTTGTACATCGGCATATAAAGGAATTGCAAACGACGAATTTCGCAAATTCTTACATTTCATGCACACGGAACATACTCTGTTTGCAGTTACTTAAGTGTAGAATTTGAGTATTTTAGTGAACCACCGCCGCTTATTTTTGGATCGCGTTTTCAGTTTACCAAAAAAACTGACACAAACTTTTAAATCGAAAATTAGGAAATTTAACCGACATTTTGTGAAGGTTTTTTTCGATAAAACAAACTTGATAATTTAATGCGTAATGGTAAAATTTCTGATCTTACAGCAATTTGGTTAATTTGTAAAGTTGAATTTTGCCCACTTATTGACGAAACACATAAATTGTCACAACACACACATATATACATATATATGTGTAATCGAGTAAAATACCATAATTTTCGAGAGAAACGCAAAGAATAGAGAGTGCGACGTAATACATTCTATATCTGACTAATGGTGTTCGGAAAAGTACTACTATAAGATATGAAAAATTCGAACAATAATGCTCGCGAAAAGTAGTACGAATAACTGATTAGACTTGACTCCATCAATCTGATTGTAAATGATTTATTCTTTGAAGTTCAAGGTTATTTTGAATTGACAATGGTTTAACCACATCTACGAGTTACGACACATAAAAAGGCAATACCAATATTTACGCAGGGGAAACAGTAACACAGTGTAATTCTGGTGAGGCTATAAATCAGTACATTTCCTCTCAAATGTAAAACTTCTTATATTGACAGAAATTCTCTGAGAAGGGTCATTTCTGTTCATTCACTACACAATTAATGTCACGCGTAAATAAGGCAAGCGTTTTCTTCCGCGGAATCTCAATATTCGTGCCTGTCAATACACATACTATTTCACCCTGATTTCATCCTCTAGTCTACTTTATTACGTTTATATACGTATATATTTAACCACGTTATATGAAAGCTGAACTAATGTAAACGAAAACAAAAAACAAAGAGATCATTAGTTCCTAAGATTCACAAATTTATTTCCATATTAGGCAGACGTATAAGCACCTTAACTATTTTTGAAAACATTTCTTTCCACAGGAAGACACATGAACAAAAAAATCTTAAAAAACGGGAGACCACATCTTACAATATAAATCAAATGAATGACATCTTTCTTGTACATTCGAAATATATACGAATCAGTAGTTTATTTTAAGGCTGTTAACACAAATTCCCGGATTAGATATTTCAATGAAGCACAGAAACCAGTGAAATTTATTTCATTTGTTAGGTATTAGACACGATGGCGGTGACAGGCCATTACAGCGCCGCGACATATCAATTTATTACGTCTCGTTAAACGAAGAAACAATTTCAAAGGCTCCACATCAAAATAAGCAATGGAGAAACTTCTCCTTTTATGATAAAATGTTCGTTTTAAACGTACCTTCTCTACAATATCAGGTCATAAATAATTTTTTCCTGAACTCTAACCAAGAGCATGGCCGACTGTATTTCAAAATTCGTGAATAAGTTTTCGCGATAACCAACCGATAGACCACAGTGAAATATTCCCTTCCGGATGTGTGCCACTTAATAATTGCACACAGGCGAAAGCATCAAGCAGCGTGACTTTCATGAAAAAAAAATCTCACGGATGCTGCTCGGGGAATTGTACACCTCTCATTTACATGAACAACAAATAAACCCCTACTAGTTGAAATTTAAATGAATTCAGTCACTGCATATTTAAGGCTGACTTTACGTCTTCACACAACCCAATATTCTCGAGTACATTTGCCCACTCGACTGCGAAACGACCTACATACAAACTCAGCGCACAGACACACGCTCACAATTCAACCATAATAAAAACCAATTATTTTACGAACGAAAACAAAACACAAAAAGAAGAAGAAGCCCAACCGAAAGCTTCGTCCTTCCAGTTTCTGACAATTTATGCATGTTTACACCCCCGCTTTCCTTTATGTCAGCCAAAGCCAAGCAAAAGGTTATCGAGAAAACCAATTGATATAGTATGTGGACTTGAAGGAACAATACACGAAAATGATAAAGATTTATGCGACATCAAAACGGCAGGAGAATTGATGAAAAAGCCTCAATTTTAGTGACAGCGGAAATTCTATAGGTTCCGGCTGCCCAGTTTGTTTGGTATTTATATTTTTCATCAACAAAAAACCATGTCATTATCCTTACGTCATTCCGATTCCGATTTTGACGTTTACAACATATGTATTCCCATGTAGGTATCCAAAGATGATGATGTCGTTGTAGGGTGATTAGGATCGCTTCAGATAATCCCTTTGTACAATCACAAGAACTTTCGCACTTTAATTCTTTCCTTTTTTTATCTTAGCTCACAAATTTTCAACTCTGCGAATGTTGCTATTTTCTCACAAAATTCACATGACACAATCCCGCACACACATTGATTTCGAAAGCACTAAACGAAATTAATTTATTTTTAGTACACCTGCAAGTGTACTTTACAGATATACGTAGCTCCTGTGAAAAATTAATGTTTTCCTCCGATTATGTGGTAGAAAACCGTGTTCACTTTATGTAACTTTAAGTTTAAATATTAATTATGTCTGACGTATGATTCGATTTATCCGCGCGATAGTCCCGAACCGAATTTTCGCTAAAATTTCTAATGTCCCATGCAGTTAACTGTTTATTTCTTGGAATCAGATAGATGCGTGGACATGTAGGATTTGATTTGGAAGTAGAATGTTTATTATTATTGGCTGGTTTGTATGTTGTTTAGAATATGTTTAAGAATATATCCTTTAGTAAAAGCAGCGTCCGAACTACTCCACTGTTCACGGCCTTGTTCGAACTAAAAGAGACTAGTCGTCCAAAATTGAGGTCCTGGGAATGAGCTTATCAACGGAAAGCTCGCATTATTTGTGCTGCTGCGCGGAATTTCTTTGTACGATGAACTCAGCCATATGACAGATTAAATGGAAACTGTGAAAAGCTTTTATATTCCATTCAGCTTATCTTAGGTAGAGCTTTTCGACGACGGGAAGTGAGGAAAGCAGACGGTTGTATGATGTAAAGCTTTCTAAAAGTCACGTGGAAATTCCTATGGTTAGAAAACACGGAAAACACGTCCTAACAAAAAGCCATTACTACACGATGTGATGGTGCATCTGTATGAGTATATTTGTATACACTCGTGTTGAATCGAAAAGCCTTCTCTTAGGAATAAAACGGTTATCTACTTCAGTCGAGTGCTGCGAGGATTGGCATACTTTTTGGTGCAATATGCAAGAAAAAAGAATTTTTTAAGTTATGATTTGTGTAAGGACGGTAGTCGGCGCAAGTTGAAAAGACTGTCATTGTGTAGGTGGCACTAGACTTGATTAGACGTCTGTATGATTAACTGGAGCACGATAAGAAACAAGGGAATAGTATGCTTGTTGCAGATAAAAGTGTAAGCTGGGATTTTCCGGTGTCAATGGTTTTATCCGTGGGAACTCAGGTTTTATGATTCTTGAAGTTGATTTTTGACCCATTTGCGTTGTTCTTCGGAACAGAAATTCTTACGACTTGAGGAATAATTTAAGCCTCGTCTGGTTTTTTCCAGTCTTAAATGAGTCAATGTTCTCCCTTATCTCCGCGCAGTTTACATCGATATTGAGTTATTTCAAAGTAACACAATGTTTTAGACAGTGGCAAATTCAAGGTATTTTTACTATGGTTTATACACCCCGTCTCTCATCCATGACCTAGACCTGCAAATAGTTTCCCTTTAAAGGGATTCTCTTGGTAGGTTTGTATTTTGTAGACGCTCTTTCAAAATTGTATGACAAGTGAACAAAGATAGCACGTTACTTTTCGGGCGCTTTTGTTTTTTTCTGCCCACCTCAACAGGTTATCCAACGTGGACTTCAATGCAGAATTCCAATGGGATGAGAACCCTGTCGACCCGATTATGATGATTTGTACTTCAGCTCCAAGTCTATAACACAAACTAACGGAGGATATATTGGCGTAAGAAAAAAAATCACTTTTAACAGGATAACATTTGCCATTGCCATATTTTTTAATTGATCTTCCTTACACGGGAATTTAAGATTAGGGAACGGATAAGATCATGGACACGACACACTTGCATTAGCCTTGAAAAATAGCAGTTTTATAAACCTCAGACAAAGGTGAATATCAACATTTATGTTGAGAACTATAGCACACACAAAACGAGTGGTTACTGAGAAGCTAGGCCCTGGTCCTCTACCTGGGCTGTCCTCTACCATATTATTTTTATTATTATTATTACCGATTTCACACCTTAATATTTTACTTAGTTTTCTTACATTTAAAAATTTAACATACGCGGATATACTGGTGATGTGAACGCTTATAAAATAAATCGACTTAATGGATTAATATCCCCATAAACGTTTAAGATTTGATAATACAGCTTCCGATGATTATATCCAAGAGAATATACCGCGGTGTATCCATTACTATAAGCCTTAAGATTTATTTTCCCCTGTTATAATTTGTTCAACAACCACTTCATCTGTTGCTTGCACAGTCATGCAGACAGTGGTTTCCGCAATGCATAATTATCTCATCATTATCTTGCAACCAGGAAACCGGAGGTTTATTGGATTATAATGCAACTCTTTGTGGAAACATAAATCACTACCCTTATTAATGGATGGAACTGTTTTTAAGTGACATGTTTTATTATTCGATGAATTACGTTGATTTTATAGGGTGTACCTTAGAATTGGGCTCAGTTGTAAATTCATGTTCACAGGTATGAGATGTATTATTGATTGATTGATTTTTCATTCACAATAAATAATTCATGTAGTGGGTTTTTGTGCAACAGTTTATTTCATCTACCGAATTTGAATTCTTAATTAGTAAATCAGTATAACTAAATAAGTTACAAATGTAAATAAGTTAATAATAGTTAAGGAATATGTAAAAACAAATGGAAAACATTTAATTAAGATACAGAATCTACCAACAACAATAAAAATAAAAAGTAATAATTACACAGTTCAACAGTGCTTTAGTTCCATAAGCTTTATAGCCACTTCTAGAAGTATTTTTCAAATTTGAAATCAATTTTCCAATAGCAGCTCTAATACTTGATATATGAAAGAGGGTAATTTAAAAAAAAAGAATATTCCAGTTTTCAAGCTGAAATCTTCTATTACAGGAGAACTACCATTCTAGGCATTTTTTTAATGCTCAAACAGTGGTCCGACATAATGTCGACATTTCAGTGATCCCGATATGGCGCCTGCATAGTCCGAATATCTTCATTGCACTGTTCACCTTGTTCTCCATTCAGATCACCAAGGTAGGTAGGTAGGCATGGCTGCTAGTGAATTCATACCAGGACACTTAGACCATTTCGGTCCATTATAATACCCACAGTCAGAATATTACCAGTGATCGACCACTCTAGTGATGGTGTCATTAATTTGCTTTCATCCTTTTTTTTGCGCAGACCATTATGTGCCATCCAAAGGCAATCCAAAACATTCCTTAACGTTCCATATGTCTTAACCCTTTTGGTCAGACCGAAAAACAGAGAATTAATGTGTCCTGCAGTTATCGATCAGCTCGGTGCCATCGTCCCTCAGACAGCCGTGATCTACGACATATTCTTCGATTAAAGTCTTCTTCCTTTATGAACCTCTTTATATTTAGACCTTCAGAAATTCCGGATTTCAGTTTATCTCTACTAAAATTATGTAACTTCCTAAAGATGTACTTAAGACAATAACCATTCATGCCCAGAGCATTGACAAATTGTTTGATCAGTACTAGGTTGATATGCAAAGGCTATCCCTGGACACTAGTGGGTCACTTAAAACGTTCATTTTTTCCCGGAACCACAGCTTCCCCTGAAGCTCAGTCATTTCTAATCCAGTGTTCAGACTGGCGCTTATCAAGCACGTAAAAGCAAGATTCTAAAGAATGTAAGTCGATATTTTCTCATTCGAGCAAAAAGTCAAAGGCTCCACGCATGTTTTATAAACCACAGAAGGAGCCCAATGCTTGTGGAGGATGTCCAAGGAAACTCCAAAAGAATCAAAATACTCATTTTAGACTAACTGTGACCCATTTAGTCTACAATTATTGAATGTATGTATATTCAGCACAGATGTTGAGATAGTTGGGATCGTTGTTGCAGATAATGCCAGACGCGGACATTTTAAAAGGCAAAAACATGAGATAACTTTTCGGTGACGTAAAACACGAACGAAATAACACTGATTCATGTATTTGATTAATAAACTGGAGGGTCGGATATGTCTGTGCATAAAAGTTAAAACATTGACTTACATTGTTATAGCCGTTTAACGTTATTTCAAATATATTCTCCTCCTGCTCCATATTTTATGCCAATCTCTGTGAAAAAAAGTTTGTAAATGGGGAAGTTGTAACAGTTTTTAAAATAACTTTGGTGCACTTAAGATTCTTTACAGCGAAAAATGTAACGAGTTTGTTGTTCTTAGATCGACTTAAGTTGATTTACCAAATTAATTTCTCAGATATATATATTGTTAAAACAATTGATATTGGCTTGGAGAAATTGTTTTACTAAAACATTTTAAGTAAACAAAGTATTAATTGATTTAGCTAATTAATACTATAAAATAGTTTGTATTATAATCCCCTATTTCCGAACCCTAATTTTTTTCATACGACTATTTAAAGTTTAAATTAGATCTCCTGAAAAATGAAACAAAATGTGACATGAGATGTTTTTCCTTTTAAGCACAGATGTAATAATATGGATCTGAAAAAATAATATATTTATTTTTACAAATTTAAATTCTAATCCCAAACATTCGGATACATACTAAATAAACGAATTGGATTACCGACTCTCGAACATTGCTCATGTGAAAAACATGATTGTTCCAAATTGTTTCAAACGACTCTCGAACATTGCCCATGTAGAGAAGATGATTATTCGAAATTTACTCCGCATACTTGAACCGTTTGCCCTCGACATGACAATAACCAACTCACTGGATATAGTAACCGCTTGAATTCAAATGGCATGTCAGTTGAAATCATCGGAATTCGTGGTATAAGCACGACTTCACCTTTTGCTTTGCCAGTTAGTACTGCAGCTTCAATTGAATTCGAAATTAACTTTTTGATTGCCAATCTGGCGCCATTATAGAGTTTTGGCTGATTCATATTCCCTAATAGTATTGTTGATGAACCAACCTTTAAATTCAAACGATGTGGTGGCATACCGGCTGGCAGGGCTGTAAGGAATGAATTCATTTGAAAATTTAACTTAAACGATTTTCTAGCAAGTTGAATTCATTCATTGACTTCACATTTGAATGGTGAATGGTAAGTTTAAGTCATCATCAATGAATGATGTGTCAATATTGAGCCTTCAAAATAATAGAATCAAATGACTTAAAATCTTCGAATCCATGAGTTCTTGTGTATTTACATTCATTTTTACACTTTTGAATTGGCTAAATTTTTATTAATTCATTCGGATTAATTTTCTAAAATTTCTGAACAGATAAAAAAAACTACTTGATTTAAATGCTGAGTTTCTTTAAGTCTTAACACATTTCAGTGCACACCCATCCTCTCACCTTCTCCAAATTGTATAGCAGTAGTGTTGCAGCCTGCCCTTCTGCGAAACTTGTGAAGAATTCTGTAATATGAAGAACATCACGTCACAGCCAAATAGCTCCGTCCTTCCAAACTTCCTGCCAATAATTTATACTAGTAAAAACGATTTCTCCCTTAGTTTCGGCAATCCTTATATTTTCTCATTTCAAATCGGATATTCAAAGGGCTTGTGGCTCTAACAGCGGAATTTCAAAGCATTATTTGCTCTTCAGTGCGTGCTTTATCTTTCCTGTGATGTCGGTCGGATTCATCTCGACAACGACCTTCTGTGAATGTAATAGTGGAGTGGATGTGTCCGCTAGCAGTGTCTTTTTAGAACAGCTACGCGGAAATTATGTAATTTTCGTGTGTCCGTTCGTCTGGACATGTCACATCTCTACATGTAGTTTCTTAAATTATGAAGGTATATGCGTGAAATTACAGATAAATTCCTTAGGCGTACTGATTCTATATATTCTTTAAATAGGGATTTCTGGTGGAGGCTTCCTTAGCTTTTTAATTCATTCTGATCTTCAACCTCTCATCTCCTAAAGTATAGTATCTAAAATCATAAGTTATCAACTACGATCAATTATCCTGTTCATAATTATTTCAAGAATTCTAACGATAGGAGAAAATGTGCAAGAAAGGTAAAACTTCTCGGCTGACATATTTAAAAATTCTTATATTTTTTTTTTGTTATCTTACATACATCCATATATACATAACTTCTTGTATTCCTGTTTGTGTGTTTGGTTATTTTTTATAAAAAGATTATAATCAACATACAGAAGATTTTCGAAGAGTATGTCATATGCAAAAATCAGTTCATTTATAGACACTCGACTTCTACCTCTCTTTGAAAATTTTCGACAGCCTTGCTTATGAAATTTTCGAAGGTCGTCCGTTCGGACTTCTCGGTCTATATCTTGTTCACATAGCCTGAAAAACCAAAATATAATTTAAACGCAAATCACTTGATTATAAAAAACAAAAATCGTTTAAATTACAAATAATCTTTTTGATTCCCATTCTGTGGTTTGTCCAATTGGCTTGGTACCCGACACTGAACCCTTTGCGAATGAAGCGCCCTAATTTTCACAATTCTACTGACGTCGTAGTAATCCATTAAAACAGCTAGTATTTTTCAAATTAAAGTTAAGAGGTGTGCATTATTATTTTAAATTACTAATCTACAAATTTAAAAAGTCATATAAAGCTTAATAACATTTACTGATATGACATAATTCATATCTCCAAAACCCTAATAACATGGTAAGCGCGATAGTCCGAGGCGGACCTGATCCTCGCTTCTCAGCAAACTCTCTCGTTGTGCGTGGCATTGTTCTTTTATGGGTGGAAGGGACGTACCATTTAATGCCCACTCCGAACGACGAAGATGAGAAGATTTTTTCTAGACAAGAACACTCTTTGAGCGTTGGAAGTGACTCGAAAGAGGTGGATCCGTACATTTTGAAAGTTGGTAAATTCGTGTATAGAACCTGGCACCCTCTAAGTAGTCATCGACGCACCGACCCACTATGCCACGGCAAAATAGTTTTTTAAACTAAAAAAATCAACGTAAATACTTTCATTACATTTCATTTATATATTCATTTATTAAAGTAATACTTCATTGGCTCAATTTAAGGATGTGTAACATCAAAATCACAAATTGGCTTAGTGCATTGAACACAAATTGGCTTCAGACTTTAAGATATATTAACACTGACGTGGTTAACTCGTAGATACTCTCATTCCCACAACAACTCATGCGCACAGCAAGATCGCTCGGCTAACGGCAATAATATTATGACAGAAAGGCAATGTTGCTAGGAATTTGAAATCGAACTGAAAAGGACTGGAAGTCCTCACCACGATCGCCTTTGTTCGCGATCCATAAAAATATCCCGTACCACAAGCTGGGATGGGGAACAACAATCAATTCGCTGTTCTCTTCCTCGACTCTGAAATTTCTATCTTAGCCTGCTCTAATAAATGGCGTCCACCGTGGGGCATGAGGGGTGGACTGGTAACACGTACACCAAGTTAACAAATATATGTAACGCGAGAGTAGTTCTTCAAGAACCTTGGTTGTGCAACGACGCTAAAAGGGCGTTAACTAGATGTCGGGCTGAGCTAAGTAACTTCAAGATGGATTGGGTATAGTTGTAAGTTAGCTTAGCTCCGCGAGCCTTGTTCTTCGCCCAATTCGCATGCCAATGCTATAAGTTATAAACAATAATTATTTGAGGTGGAAAAATTAGTCGTATACCAATCAATGCGTATATTGTTTCACTAAAAAAAATGATCGAACGATAAAAAGTTTGCAGCTGCGAATAGGAATAATAGCGAACGAGTTCGCATTTTTACGTAGTTAATGGAATATTATTGTATACTTTACATTAAAAGATTTTACTTAAAAGTAAAATTGAAATTTTAAATAATTAATTAATAACGTGTTGGGCAATCGTTTTAAATTAATTTTATTCTAAAACAAGAATATTTATAGTATACCGATACCTATACCAAGCTCGGAGATTTCAATTTTATTGTTCGTATAATTTGCTATTGGCGGTTAGCATGCTTTTCTGTGCGTGTAGTGATTTAGTGTCGTCGAATCTATTTCAATATACGAAAATTGTCTCTAGAAAATTGACCTTGATTATATTTCTTTCAATAAATTCTGAGAACATAGCAAATAATAGATGTGTGGATTATACCGGCTTTATAATAATTTATTTAATTTTATGTGTGTATTGACAGACTAACAATGAGTGAAGAATATTTATATTTTTAAGAAATGAAAATACAAATTCATGTTCTTTATTTAAATTTTTCATACTATAATCATGGCGGTATATCCCGCGGAGAATTGGTAAATTCAACTTTCAAGTAAAATCTGCTTAAGTTTTCAGACCTTTAAGTTTCATCTTTCCCCACCAATAAGCAGATCACCCATAATGCCGATTACACACGACCCGCATATTATTATATAATCTTCTGATTTTCATCTCACACTAATTAAGTACATACTGTACAACATAATTTACGACACCCACCTCACTTTATTCGCACTATTAAACTTATTTGTATTCACACTTTAGTATCAACATGAGTTAACTTCAGGCAGTCTTCAGTGGATCTCTTCGTTTTCAGTTTGAATCCAAATACGAACAACAGAAACTGATATGGACACTGCACGAGAGGCTTTTGGCTCGCCTGTCTATACATCGAAATCTGGACTGTCAGAATTTGTACTGGAATTCATATGAAACGCATTGTTTGTACAACATCAATTACACAAAGCACGAATGGTGGTGGAGTTATGAGTCAATCCCAAACTAATATCGAGTTATTTCATCCCCTTGTATGTTGTAGTTTTATTGTTAAGCTAATGTCGAACTTTATGTTAGACTGTATGTCTCCTATAGCTTAACCTGGAGGCTAACCAAATATCATCCAAATCCAATCATTCGCTTAGAGCTAAACAATTACACAATCATCCAAACTTTTTAATTTGTAAAATTGCCAAGATTATCATCTCGGAAATTTGAAAGTCCTATCCCACGTACAGATTTCGTCGATCACACAAGGTAAGCAAGGAAAAGTGCATGTCAGCCCACGTCCACATCCACGACGTACAGACATTTTTTGTGAGAAAGAGAGAAACAGAATAAATTGTCAGCTATCGAAATGTTAAATTCTTAACGTATAAAAGCAAGGAATGTGGTGCTTTCATAATTGTCAGACAACAAATGACTACGTTGGTTATGTTCATTAAAACAGATTGACGATCGTACTTACTTAGGTGAACTGCAGTACCTATTACCCATAAAGGTCGATATGTCGTCTATGTCGAGCAGATTGTGTCAGTCATTATTTTTGACTGCCAAAAAAAGCGCGATTGGAAGAAGACATTTTTACTTGAGACATTCTGCAACGTTTTTGTGTTCAAAAACACATGAAAAGAGAAATTCTATTGTAACAGGGCAGATATCTGACGTATATGAAAACACTTATGATCTCACAAGAGAATCGGGGTAGTCTTTTAAGCGAAATCAACTTTTCAAAAAATAAAACAATATATTTGCATATTCCACAAACCTCCACAATCATATTATAGGTATTTGTCGTTTTTTTCCCAAAACATCGCAGTAATCTGTACTTCAAAAAACCGCCAGCCTACTTATTTATCGAATACTTTGCTCC
Organism: Eristalis intricaria; assembly: GCA_964034865.1. Classification (NCBI taxonomy): domain Eukaryota; kingdom Metazoa; phylum Arthropoda; class Insecta; order Diptera; family Syrphidae; genus Eristalis; species Eristalis intricaria. The sequence goes on from OZ035875.1 coordinate 33,172,769, forward strand.
TGAATTAGAAGTGCCCATTGTTTGAATTTCATAAAAGTTGTAAGTGCTCAGTGTCCACTTATAAATTTGTTCACCTTGAATTCAAAATGCCACTTATATGTGAACATACATATTTACATGGAACGTTTCTATGGAATATACCGCAGGAGAATACTTCAACTCTATTCCGGAACATTTAAACGTTCATAAGACCAAGGTCCTTGTAAAATACATGACTCGAAATGTTTTCTCAGGGTGCAACAACCTTGTTCATACAATTCTTCTTTTCATTGATTCCTTAAAAATACATACCTACCTTTCATTCAAATGAATTTATTTATAAGAAGTAATGTCAGTTAAAGCCACTCTTAAACAACCAAGAGCACTGAATGATGAAATGACATCTAACATGTTTAAACTTTGATCTCCTACCTTCCCTGGGTTATTTGCCTAGCACATTCACTACCCCCGTAGCCGCCGTCTTCCCTAGGATATAACTGTTCCTTTATCCATGTTTCCCAACACTCACTGAGGCAGACTTCGTGTTTAACATTTTAAATCGCTCGTGCTCGCAGGCATCCGCTTATCGTAGATCAAAGTGGTAGACAACTTATTTTTGCACAAAACGTTGACGTATTCATTACAACTATTTTCTGTGAGAATTTCTTTCAGCGTTTTGCTACAGTAAGGGGATGAAGAAGAAAAAAAAAGTATAAACGTGATGTTTAATGAAAATGTTAAATGCAATACTGTATGCCTGCATAAAAATTGTAAACAATACGCCACGGTTTATTACATGTCTAACTTTAAAGGTTGAAGTGAGGTTACAGTGTGTACTTGAGACGAATTGAAGTAAATGGTTACTCAAAGGAAAACATCAATTTTTTCCAGTGGCATTCAACTTTCTTTTCTTAGTCCTAAGGACTTTCGCTGTGATAATCTCACGCACTGTTGACACACAAAAGATTCAAATAGATGGGAGACATCCTTGAGGACCTGCAAAACGACTAAGAAATGAATGTATATATGATATACGTACATACGTATGTATTGTGCGGTTTGTGCACCTTTGTTCCCTTATGGCATAAACTTCCGTGGACTCACAGAAAGTTCAATACAAAGATCATTTACCTCTGGGAGTGTCATTTGTATATTTTATGAAGTCGTTTAAATCTTTATTGTACGCTGAAGGTATAAACCAAGTTCGCGACACTCTTAAATTCTGTTGATTGTGTACTAACATACACATCCAAATGTGTGAATACATGTAACTCGCAAATATGATTAGCACCACAAGGCAACGTTTTATGTCGACACAATTGTTTGCACTAATTGGTTTCTTGGCTCGGAATGTGAGGGGAGTTTTCTAAATAAAATACGTACAGAGAGGAAGAGGAACATAGAACACACAGAAATAAGTTTCGTTTCAATCAGAAGTACATATTAATTCTGCATTTATTTATTTGTTTACAATCGAGTTGTCTTGAGCTTAAATCAAGTTTCTCTGTCATAAAATCTTTTTAATTTTTCAAAAAGCGACTGAGTAGTATATAGGTTATCTTAAATCTTGGCATATTTATGGTTGCATACAGCACACTATGTACCTAAGGGATAAATTATCCATACGAAGAGTTGAACTTGAACTCACTTTTATGTTGTGTATACAAACGTGTAACACTGTCTTCCTAGGCTGTAATTGTCACTAGCTTATCTATTTGTCGTATCTCCATAAAAGCCATAAGCCATTTGCTTAGTGGTGTCAAACCACGCGATCTAAAGGCCAGTTCACCGACCCAAAACACAAAATACCCCTGGTCTGCAATTAATTGCTAGCGGTAGGTGTCCCGGAATATGTATTTGCTAGTGTTCTTAAATCGTCTGCCCGTTCATCCGCCACGTCTCTCGCATTTTAGCGGCTCAAACATTTATAGAACGACTTAAATGCAATTTTGAAGGAAGAAACATTGGGCCCCTGCACTTCGGCGAAATTAAGCTTTACAGTGAATAAACTTTGTCTTTCCCCTATTTTTAACCCAATGTGCTTATGTATGCATGTACGTGAAAAAAATTAAGTAGAATTACAAATATAATTATTCTTTTGACTACAGTCGAAAGCGGTTGTAACTACCTTCAAAAGACTCACGAATTTGGTCGTTCTTACCGATATGTCGTTATGAAAAGATATCAAGACACGTAAATGATCCTTTTTTCAATTAGACATCTTGTTTCATCTTTTGTTTCATAATTTTCTTTTATTTCTGATGCATATGCATATAATTAAACTTAATTGTACAAGATAATATGTACAAGAGTGCATTTACTGTTAGTAAATAAAAGCAATCACAAATTACCGATTGCTTGGTTTTTGTCCGTATAAATTGCTTTCTATAATTTTTTCCATTAATATTAAATAATCGGTGCAATTGTTTTCATCGAGATCATTTAACAAAGAACGTTCTTAAAGTACGACCAGAATGCAAACTATTTTCGATTTTAGTTTTTAAAATGAAAGAATATATATATATTTCCTGATCGAGAATATTAAAATCATTGAAATTTTTTTTGCAGAAAATTAAGGATTACTTCTCACCAGTCAAAGTTTCGGCCGTTAAAAGATGATCGTTAATTTGTAGTAAGTCGCCAAAGGAACATGGGAGTGCATTCTCAGCAGGTGCAGCATTTCTAATCCACTGATTTAAGGGCCATTCGACCTCTTTCTTAAAACCAGCTCTTGTTTTAACATTTTTCAATCCCGTATGCACAAAACAGTTTGCACTGGTTTACAACATAGTATGCAATCGACTCTTTACGCGTTAAAATTGTGGATATAATCAAGTGTGAAGAGCAGTACTCTTTGGCAAGGTCCAAATTTTGCTCCCCAGCTTCTAACCTTAAGACTATATTTTTCGTTTATGACTCCTTCTACAAAAGAGAATCGTGCCTAAGAATTTATAAAAAAAAATATTTTCTACAACCACTCGTCACACAGGCATTCGCACCTCAATACCTACGAATGATACACGTAAAACAAGACTAACAGCGTATCAACACACAGTAAGCTGTAAAATAGCCGAAATTCTATGTACCATTATAGTTTTTATTAAGATTTTTAATAAAATTATTACATATGTAATTTATGTGCACATATACATTCATCGCACCTGAAGACAGACTCTGTCGTTTCAGGAAGAAAAAATGCAGGCGCGTCATTAGCCGTAGTTGTAGTTGTCACCAAGATTTTTTATTTCAAACAAAAAAATGGAAGAATAGGTTGCTTTGAGGGGTATTTCTTTTAAAGTGGTGTCGATATGTTATTCAATGGAATTATAATGGACCTCATCAGGGACCTAAGAAAACCAGCAAACCAAGAAAACATCGTTCTCTTCTCCGTGGTATCTGCACATGAATATATGCGCATGGAAGCGGATATCTTTGGACGCGGACCTCGACCCTGTTAGCCAGTTGTCGATTGATATATGGTAGTATACGTATCAATTCTGTCTGAAGTTTACTGACAAAAACCAACTTCTCCTCATTTTATTTCTACAAATAAGCTTCCTGATCAAGTACCTAATTCAATCTTGGTGAAAAGTTCACAAGATTAGCAGATCATCATTAAAAACATCAGTTGGAACAATTGTATAATACGGTCAGTTCTTATTGTGCTAAATCTTTGCAAATTATGAGGTTTGAATTCGATAGAGCCTTCTGTTGCCAATATGGCCATAGCCTCCGCAAAAGTATCCACTGAATTGCCATCAGTTTTGGCGATTGACAGAAATAAAAATATAATATATAATATAATGTGTTTTCGTGCGAATTAAGAGGGAAGGAATATGTCGCATAAATTTCAATTGCGCTATTGTAGATGGAGGCCCCAAGTGTTGGCCGTCTTAATTTCATGGCTTCACAATTACCCACACATCAACTCGTTTAGTCATCTCGACGAGAGAAAACCAATGAAGGAATAGAAAGCCATTGTGCTGACATTTGGCTGTCCCAACAGATAATGCTATACTTTTTTTTGACCCAGTCATCTGGTGCTTTGTTTCTGCCTAAAGTTGGTGCTACAATAACTACGGCGATGTAAGAATATGTGTAGCTATGTTCCATCTCTTCAGTAGACCATACACAGTTTAATCTGCCCCTTCATCCGTATGCTCAGTAAATGTGTTTCGTACAAGTAAATAAATGAATTGCAAAGAAATAACATCTGAATTTGCATTGCGGGCCGTCTATATTGATGCTGCGATTGAATTTGAGCCAGGGATGCTATTGATTGTGCCTCCAAACAATAGCCACCCATTGCGTTGTTTTAACTAAGTCGATAATCGGTGGTGCGCTACTCTTCTCAATCTACCCTAAGGAGTTTTTGTATTCCAGGTCGACATTGTTTGGCCGATATTAGGATTAGAATAATTGTTGCCAGTTGGTATTAGATAATGGTAGAGAGTAGTTTATGGCAATTTATTTTGGGAGCTCTGTTAACTAACAGTATTTCCACTATTGGGCCACCAAAAACCTGCAATTGATAAACGAACACACCATTGCACCTTCGCAAAGGAAGGCATAGTATTTTGTGTTATTTGAGCGGGTAATCATCATTGGGCCATATTTCTGCAAATTCTAAAGTCTAAAGTGGTAATTGTTACAACCGACACGGTTCATGTTGGAAAACATTTTTGTTCACGAATATCATAAATTTCGTTTAGAACAAGCAAACCCAAAAACAGGGATGCGATACAAATATTAAGATACGTTGCCGCAGCCAATACCCAATAATGTCAAAAAAATTGGTGATATCTGTTGATGTGGTGTGGCTCTTTTTTGGATGGTAGTGCATAAATGAAGAGCTGTACACTTCAAAGAATGAACAATTTATTTTAAAACAAATCTTAAGAACACGTGTACATTTGCTTTTCTAGCTAAATTCTGCTTCGATTCACGTTGCCTCTTAATTACTTCAAGCTTTCCCCTGTCAGTCGAATAAACGTTATGTTATAACATCGATTAAAGCATATAAAGAAAAAGTAAAGGAAGAAAGTTGTTGCTTCACATTTGACATTTTAATGTGGAGTCGTTAATCCTTCAGAGAGCACACATCATCAAAACGAACTTCGACAAAGTTCTTTAGTAAATACTACCGAAACGTACACCATCGGGCATTCATGCACGAGTGAATCAAAGCATTGGGTTCAATGCCCTGTGTGGATTACAAAACGTTCGCATAGACTTTAATGAGGATTAATCACACTTGATTTTCCTTTTTTTGGTTCATACACTCTCAGTCTCATAACCCTATCCTTTATCACTATAGTCCCATATGTTTTATTTCAACTCAACTAAAATAGCAATCGTTTCAGGAAAACTTGCGATAACCTATAGGGAAAGTCATGTACCTTGGACCGATTGTACCTTGAAACCAAGTGCGAATTCCTGGCAAATGACTGAACATATCGCAACAAGTTCTTTAATACATTTTCCAATTTTTATATGGGACTCATTTTAGTTTGTGTTCATTTGTCGCATAATACGGAGGTGCAAAGAAACAGCAATATAATATAAATTACACAGTAAAGAATTCTTTTTTGTGTTTTCTTGGAGTTTTCGGTTCACTCAGTTATTATATTTCTTTCAAGTTACTGGTTTTAATGTGTAAGTATATGTCTTCCCCTACATATATTCTGAGCGCGATGCATGTAGTTTATAGAAGAAAAGCTATTACTTTCAAAATATTGTAGCATTGGTAATGCCTCAAAAGCACATTTGAAGAAGCGATTGTTCTCGTATTGTTGTTTATATGTTGACAAACAGTAAAGTGAGATACGAAAATGAAACAATAAATCAATGTCAATTAAGGGTCTCTTGACATTTGCAATTTCGAAAGCTGTCATCGACAACGTAACATATTGATTGAAAATAGATGCAATAGCTTTTGAAATTCCCAAAATAATAGAATATTCCTGAAACGTATTCCACCAAAATCAGCAATACTCTGCAAGTGGTTGTCGGTTGTAGATTGAACCGAATTATTTGAAATAAATGTATCTGTATGTTTGTAGCAAATTGAACTAGGAAACGAATTATTAAACCTATAAATATTGACAGGAGACTCCAATCGTTTTGATGTGTGCACCAAAACAAACATGTTCTAACTTTAGATGAGAAATAAGTTAAAAGGCTTTAATATAATTGCTAAAAGCTATGCAGGTGATGGACTGTGAGTCCATTGAATTAATATATAAAAAATATTTAAAAGTTAACAATAAGTAACGATCTAATAAACCCATATATAAAAATTATAGAGTGGCTACCTATAATTCATTTATTTATATATTTATTAAAATGACTTTAATTTAGGTGTATTGCTACGGTTTATATGAAACTAGCTGTACGGGCGCTGCTGAATCTGTAGAGACCTTCTTCAGATACTCATAGTTTCCGTTGGTGCTCCCAGAGTCTGCAGTGCCTTGTAACGAAGTCTGTTAGGATACGAAGGTTATTGTTGCTCATCTTGATACATGCCTCAAGCCACTTTCGGTTAAGATGACCGAAAATCTTCCAGGTATCTGCCAATGTACGGTTACTTTTTTCTAGTTTCCCTGAATTCTTCCCTGAAGTCATGATCTCCTACGGCGCATAATGGTTCGTGGCTTGGAAAAGGTTACTTTGCCCCTTTCAAAGCTAGGGAGCCAGACATTTCATTGCCTTCTATCCCCTCTGCAAGCCAAACTATAATTCGATATGTGTTAAATTTTAAGCACCCTCGCTCGAGCAGATTATTTTGCATACTCGTCCGATTGAGCCTACTAAAAATTGAAAAAAAAACATCAATGATACTGAATGTTACTGCAATGGTAGAAGGTCTACTTTTCAACAAAATAGAAATCTACTGTCAAAAATAAAGACCAACGGCATTTTGGTATATTCTCAATATTAAGTATATGTGTTCTTATTACTACAATACAAAGTAACAAAATTATGTCAAGAGTTTACGTATTTTAACTGAACGCAGTTACTTATGAATGAACACGGAAAAGTGCACAAAGCCGAAATGTTCATGGCATATTGGTTAAGTGACCTTACTGCAAAACGTAATTCTTCCCATTGCCACAATGACTATATTTCACAAAATACCAAAAAGTATAATTAAATTTCCATGTAAATGGGTAAGAAATAAATTCGATATAGTTTGGTTAAGCACAAAGTTAACACCACACTCTCTTCCTTTCAAACGTGGAGTGAAGAAGGGAAGGGGAATGCGTGTGCACAAAAGGCAACGATTTTGCTTGGTCCCAATCTGGCGGTATGTCAGGAACGATCCCTGTTAATGATCATGCTAAGTTAACATACAGCCTTCCCGCGGCTCTCTTTGGTGTGACGTAAATCAGAGTTTAAGTAGGGAATGTTTCTATCGAACACGAGTACTATGGTATTTTTGGACGCCACCTGCGGAACCTATCAAAATAGTGCTCGGAGACCTTAATGCTAATCGGGAAGCACGACCTCCATGATACAACAATACATCGGTTACATGGTCCTGACAGCTAATAAGGGGAATGGATGAGAATATACAACCACAAACTCTACTAGCTGTATAGTGGCTTGGATGTAATCTTGAAGGCTAAAGTCTTAAGACTATATTGCTTTGATTAGAAGTCTCTAGCTTAAGCATGAAGTTAAGAAAGTCTGGTTTCGATGAAGTTCGGTGATCAATAGTATGTATAGCTGATCTGTTTAGAAATGTATAGCATTGTCTTGTGCAAGTATCGCAGTGACTTTATTTTCTCGAGCGACACTGCAGTTGAGAAAAAAAATTGTTCACTAAAAATAATTATACGCGTTCAGACTGGTAAGTCAGTGCCTTTTTGCTACTTTTAATGCAACACAGATCCCGGAAAACTTTCACTTAGTAATGAAGTATTGATTTTTTAGCAAGCGGGAGCATTTAGTGTGTTTGAAAGCTATTGAAAGCAAATAATATCGAGTATTGTTAAGAAATTAAAAAGACAAACTTGGTAAACACTATGGCGCCATATTATTAGAAGCGGTTTTCTGAGTTCCGAGAGAACAACAATTTTTCACGGCCCCACCTCTTTCGAGTTACTGCCAATGGTCAAAGTGTATTCAAAGTGTAGTCCTGAGTCGGCATAAAATTATAGGCCCTTTCAACTATTGAGATAACAATATTATATCTATAATTTATAAATATATAAGATTATAAAAATCTACATAAAATAGTATTTTTATTATATTTCTGAGTTCCAGTGGATTCGTACCAGCAAAATTGATGCTGAACGTTCACGTCTCCAAAAAGAGATTGACACCCCAGAAATCGCCCATAAAATCCATGAATCGGAGAATTAATGAGCTTGAAGTGGCTGAGGGTGTAAGTTAACACGACAAAAACCATAAAGTTAACTCAGCAAATATCTGCATTCATTTTCTCAGAGCACTCAGATAACAGTGCACCGTTCCGACTGCAGACAGCGTCCGGTCAACTCGACACCATCGCCAGTCTGCGCATTCCAGCAGCGGTAATATGATGACACCTATGGGAACAAGCCGTCGGCGGATGAACGTTGGAGCAAGTGGATTAGTATATAAGATAGTGTAAGTTACATTTAGAAGTTCAGTCTTTATTTGATTTTGTACGGGAAACCTCTGCCCTACGGAGGTATAAATAAAACATTTTTTTTAATAAAAACAACTAAGAGTTGTTTAATTTGTACCTTTTCTTATCATGCGTCAAAGATGGACACTACCAAGCATAAAATACATGTTTTATATCAATAACGCAAAAACCCAAGCCAGCCGGCTGAAAATGTAAATAGTCCTTATAGCCTTTATACCGTAAAATCCAACTGTACATTTTACCAATAAACGAATCTATCACAATAATAATCGACCACATTTTAAATCAGCGTAGGTACATGCAACTTGTAACACTTCTGTAATACCTATTACCCGCATCCATAATTTATTTTCCGCACTATATTCCAGGCAAAATTAAGCCCCTTTGATTTTCAAACAATTCATTCGGTCCGTTTAACGTCGCAACGTATGTGATTCCCTAAATATTGTGTTTACAGTGGAAATTTACATATATAAAAATTAATTCGATTTTAAGGCATGATAAAATAATAGAACGTCAAAATGCTATATCTTCAAATAAAAATAAAAAACCTTCAAATAAAAATGTATTCTACTGAGATTTTTTTAGAGCATTTCGTCCGAAAGGGAATCCAAATTTGGCAACGCTTATCTTGACGCTTTTCCGTTATTGAAATATTTCCTACAGGCAGTAGCGCAGCCACATGCGCTAAAAAACCTCAAAATCTATCGATTTCAGGGTGACAAAGCATTTGGGTTTTCCTTCAAAATTATGGTTTATTTTGCGCTTGAATCTATATCTATATATACTTCCTCTGTTGAAGCCATCTCCACGAAATGCGTATAACGTACACAGAATGGCTTCTTGAACATCAGCGGTTGGATGAAGAATTTTCTCACAAAACGGTCATCATCATAGTAATCAAATGGTGTCGGCTGTGAGTGTTTGAATTTCCACCTGATGTCACCACATGGTGTGGACTTCACAAATAATTCTCCGAATGTTCACCGAATAGATATGCCACATCTTGAAGAAGATCACATATTTTGGATTTATTGCAAGAAAAATACAAAGTGGAATGGTCATCGAGTGGCCCCGATAGATTAATTTTTATTCGAAAATCTATCCACGCTTTTAAAACAAGTTCAAGTTATTCCCGAGTTATTGTCTTAATGGTATCGAAGTCAACGAAACCCAGTTTGCTAGAGTTCCAATCAAATCCAAACAGTGCATAGAAATGTATTGTATAGAAACTTTAGTCATAAATTGGGTTTATTTGAATTTCCTTTTAATTTCACTGGTCGGATGATAATAAATCTTTCCTTCCTTGTTAGAAAATAATGATTGCATTTCATAACAACCACCAGTTTTTAGTCAGGTGTCCCTTAGTTGATGCTAACTAAGCTCATGTAAAGAAAAAAAATTCTAGTCAAAATAAATCATACCTCCAAGCCAGTAAGCCCATTGCAACTAGTTAAGTGCAACTAAGTCGAAAGAAGATTATCACTAAACCAAGTTTTGGTCATCAACATATGAATACAAATGTATAAGAAAGTGTAATGGGTACATGAAAATTCTCAAACATAATTGCATGCTTTATTCTTTTCGGTATGGCGCCGTGGCGTAGTGGGTAAGTGCGTCGACTCCTACGCAGAGGGTGCCAGGTTCGATACCCGAATTTACCACCTTTCATATTTCACGGATCCACCTCTTTCGAGTCACTGACAATGCTCAGAGAGTATTCCTGTCTAGAAAAAGCTTCTCAAATTCGCCGTTTGGAGTCGGCATTAAATAGGTCCCTTCCACGCGTGAAAGAATAATAGCACGCACAACACACGTAGTTGCTAAGAAGCTAGGCCCAGGTCCACCTCGGACTGTCGCGCCACCCATATTATTATGATTATTATTCTTTTCGGTTCGTAATCTTTTAAACAGGCTTCGAACAGTATTGTGTCTTCTACAATGATACAAAACACTGACATCAAAACATGCAAATGTGCTTCTAAAATAGATAACATTTTCACAACATTTTTCGACGATTTCGACGACATACACCATCTCCATGTTCAGGGTTACGCCTTTCCAGTCATCCACGTACGTTGGTATATTTATTTCTACTGCAGGTTTTCTTTTTATTTTGCCAATCAGTAATTTATTTGAGTTCTAGGACTTGAAAACGAACGCACAGTGTAAGTATTTTGTGATGTGTTCAACTTTTAAAATGGATACCTTTCTCTTGACTTAACATTTTCTACATGAGACCTCAATCAATCAATTTGCTGGGAAAAAGCCGATTCCATGAAAAATGTATGCTGCAAATTATACTATTTTAAAAACACCGAAAAAATCTAACAAATCGTATCGTGTGTCTAGTTTATATGGAATTTTTATAAAAAGAGGAAAAAACGCAGACTTATAATTGCCTCAATGACTCGTTAACACCCACAGATTATGAACGATTAAAACCAAAGAAGTTCAGTAACAGTCAACCCACACATTATCTGTTCATGAAGATCTGCCAGTTAAAGGAAAACCTTAAATGAGCAGTAACTTTAAGATTTTCCCCATCATCATCTAATATTCAATTACTGCAGTAACCCTCCAAAGTCAAACTGAAGAAAAATTGCTCCTTCAGAATTTTTCGTTTTGCTGATGTATCAGAAATGTACGTACGTCTTTATGGCATCCAATTAGGAAACTCTTTTCTGTAAATTCCCACCGAATTTCATGTTCTGTCTTATCGGTTCGGAAGCGTTTAACCATTAGTGACGAGAGCATACATGTTAGTGTAGTAATGTGATACCACAGATAAAATCATTTCAAACATACAAACTTACTCGCATGCTGTTCGAACGCGATTTGTCGGCGGAATAAATTCGGGAGGATATATCTTCTCGGGGCTCGTCTTGATTGAAAATTTATTCCTTGAACCGAACCGAGGGCAATCATTTATTCCGCTTTGGTGCACATAATCGAAATCTAAAATTCGATAGAATCTCAGCGTATCGAAAAGTTTTTTTTTTTTTTTGAACGTTTAACATTTGACGGAAATCGTTGAGGGTGAACAAGCCCGTTCCTCAACGTTGCCACGGGGATGATTGCGTGTGTTATGTAGGAACCTATTTGAGTGGTGTTAAGTAGCTTAGGATCAATAACGTATGCAAGTTCATAACAGTTTGGTACACTCACACATAAAACACTAGAAGTATATATGCAGTGAGTAAGCAGTTTTGAAATTTTAATTAAAAATTTCAAGTATGCATCTTTGGTTTCTGCAAAGGTAAAATCATCATAAGCAATGTACATACATGTGTAGTTTACACACTTTTGCGTATGTAAGTATATTCCTTCTGTAAGTGAATTATACCAAATATTCTCGAGGTTCCTGCGCCTTTGCCTATTAAAAGTTGTTCTCCTTTCTGCTTGCAGTATACATACACATAGATTTGGGAGAATTTCGAGTACTGTACGTATTCTTACACTTGCGTAACTTCTTTGCTTTAATAAGGTCAGACAACATCACAACGCATATTTGAATAAACCTGATAATTTGCGTCTAAACCAAGGTCTTTAAGACTGACCCTAATTCCACTAATCTTTCCCTAATCACTTTCCCCGCAGACATGATAACAATCTCACGAGCTGACCAAAAACTGTGGTAAATTAGCTATCCAAATACTCGTGCTCATGTGTACACAAATATGGACAGATTTATGCAAACACATGTGGTTATGGCTGTTTGGCTTTACAAAGTGATTATTTATGTTCATATCAAGGTAGGCGCCACATAAATTATACTTATGTATGTTTCTTAGTCGAAAACATAGTTTTGTGTTATGTATGTATTTATTGGAATTATGATTTTGAGTAATTTTTGCTTGATTATTGATTAAAAGTGTCCCTTTTTAAGATCCCTCATCAAAAATGGAAACTTTATAATTCCTGTGTCCACCTGTCTGACTTTTACATTGTCATCCTGCTTTAATAAAGTCATATAATACCATTCCGGAATTCAATTATTTAGACTAATTACTTTTCAAAACGAATTTTCTCCTAAACACATAAAGTTGAACCGCAACTGATCGAATATCAATCAATAGGTCAATCCAACTATTTGATTCGGAGTACCGTTTAAGAGATATAAAATCTTGAAATCAGTCGAATTTTTTTTCCTCCTCTAGTCGTCAACTCAATGAGAAAAACAAACCTCACACATAATCTGCTTGTACTCATCATTCAATTCAATTTTGATAAAATATTTTAATAACATTCCAAGAAGATCACACTTTCGCATTAAACTTCCTCACATGACCTTTGACAATAATATTATATGGAGCTGAATGTCAATCATGCCCCATTAACTGCTAACTGTATTCAGCCAGTTGTACGGATTTGAGTATAGATCATGCCTACAGTTTTGGTAAGTATCGCATAATCTTCCCCAGGATGAAGTTGTAGAAGTGGAATAACACCGTGTTTTCTTATCTAAAATGTCATTTAACATTGAACGTTTCAGTTCTTCCGGCATTGATAGAGCTGCGACCTCCATCGCCCATCGTCATCCTCTACAGCCTGACGAGTTTGGCAGGCATGTTACTCTCGCTCGGCTTATGTACGTCGTAGATGCACAAACTTGTACTGGCCTTAGATGTACTGAGTACCTCTTTTCCGCTTTACGACGTCTTCGCTGACAGGATCAAATATACTACGTTTATCTAAAACTCCTTAAATCTGTCATCCTGATTATAGTTAAGCTCCCTACGGTCTTAAAGTTATTTTTGCAAATAGTGTTTAGTTTGTGTGAAAACATCGAAGCTCTGGATATGAACAGACTAAAAAGAAGATAATTTCCCTTATGTCATATTGAAGAAATCACACCATATCGCATCTTGAACTGATCTCCACAGCGTGACTTTGGAGCAGTTCTCACTGGTCTCACCCTCTCTCATGTTCTTCCCCCAAGGTGCCAAAACTTAGAGTTCAAAATTCCTAAAGCGATATTTTTGTTATACGAAGGCGTGAAACACATGACCTTTTTAGGGAACTTTGTTGCATATTGTAAAAGGGCGTTAAATTTTCTAAGCAAATCTTAAGACTTGTTCCCTAAGTGTTCTTCAGAAAAGAAATATACAGTCACGGTAACACATGTGTAAGTATTTCGTTTATTTTTTGCCTGACTATTACACAAACATTTGCTTACATTCATATTTATGCATTATGGATTCGTTATATTTATTCTACCTGATACGGTCGACAATATCTGAGACCATATCAGAGGCTTACAATTGTCACTGAATATTTGTGGTTCCTTGCAGTATCAGCGCATAGGAGTTCTTATGAATGCTGTCCAAATAAACCACATTTAAACCAACACTTATTCACTGCAGCATTTAACTGCATCCAACTTCTCAACAGAGTCCATTTTTTATATGTTTCCGATAAATCTGTACACTGAGTAGCAGGTCCCCATCCATCAATCGGCTTTCCTTTTCAGTCGCTACCTTACGTCGAATCGCAATTAAGTTCCCAAGTCACACTTCGGCAAAAGTGCATTTTTAAATTAAGTCCATTAAAAATTTTCCTTCCGACTGATTCACTGTGTTGGAATCAATGGAAACTGGTCTGAATCTGGGACTATCCTGCGAAAAGTTTAACTCTGGCCACCCAAACCAGAAACACTATTGGTGCTCTTTGATGGGTTGCTCTCATTTTCCACCACTTACTGTGTATATTATGCGCGGCAAAGTCCCATTTCCATTTAAGCTGGTCTACTGCTGAGATATATATCATGGTAAACATACATAGCACTTGGTAAAGTATTTAATTGAAAACTCAATTTAAGTGATTTAATTTTTTTTTTCAGTTGCGGTTTAACTTTGTAAATTGGAAAATTTCAATGATAACGAAACGAAGGATGTGTTTGTTTCGAATTAAAATGACGAAACTGCTTAAGGCAGAGAGGATAACAAATCCAAACTGATACCACAATCCTTCTATCAGAATTTAGAGCAAACTAAACACACCAGGGCGAATAGTACTTTCATTATTTACTGTAAAAAGTATTATTTCTTATTAAATGCTATTTAGTGGCCATCAAATGTCTGCATAAGTAATAATTAAGTAATAATTTTTTTAAATTTTTTTGGCAAATTTTGCTTTCGATGCTCAAAGAGTTTAGAAAAAGCTACTCAGCTTCGGTAGGGGGTGGAGAGTATGAAAAAACGCAATTATAAACGATGTTGGATAGAAACGACATACCAAAACAGAACTAAAAGACTGACTTCGAAATTTTTCAAGGTTGGTGAAAATAAAAGTGCAAAGGTCTTGGATGTTTATTGGGGACCCAGTGAAGATTTTCTCTTCCACAAGGTGTTCTTAAAGAATCGTGTCAACATATGCAAAAGGCAAAAGGATTTTTGACCCTCTGGGATTCTTGGCACCTGTCGTTGTCAACATCAAGTTTTTATTTCAAGACTGATTTACACTAGGATCATCCTCTTCCCTCTGAACTGGCAGGTAGATCGTCTGAATATTGTGAGGATCTTTAGCACCTAGACAATTTGATGTTACCCCGGCTTGTAGGCAACGAGACAGACTTTATGGAGTTGCATAGATTCCTAGAATCGCGTCCACAAGAGCCTATGCTGCAGTTGTCTACAGCAGGCAATTTAGAAATTGAATAATATATACTTCTTTTAATTTCGTGTCGCACGGTTGAAGCAAGTTTCGTTATCGCGTTTGGAGCTATGTAGGGTTTTATTATTAACCCGATTGACGAAGACTATCATTAATTCCCTATCACATAAATCACTTGAGATACACGCGTGATGTAATTCAACAGTCCTCTTGTCATGGCTGTCACAACCTCTCGTTAAGCTAAAGACCTGTGTAGGGAATCGCAATGTGAAGATTCCGGATATTCTTCTACTAAACTTCGTATCGATGATATTCATGTTAATTATTTTTTAAAAACATAAATACTTAATGCGTTAAGAAGATAACAATGAACTAAAAGGACACTTTTCAAAGAAATTATAATCGAATGCTTTGCTAAAAGCGGTAGCAATAACGTCCACATCATTTCCATTCTGAAAGGAGGATAGGATAAACGACATAAATTCGACAAAGAGAATCGACGCCGTTATAAAACTACTAATCCCCACTGTAACAGAATAGGATTCGATTTGTGAGTTATTTTCCAAAAGAGTATTTTTAACTTAGGAAGTACAAATGTTGTTGGGAAATACTGAACTAAAACACTGTAGTTCATCACACATCGTTCTTCGGTGCTTAAATTTGACTAACTCTTTAGTGAGTATATTAAACACAAAAGTCTAAATAAAATTTCTGTTGATTATTCTGAATTCTTTAGTGTGAGTTAATGTTTGTCCTTGATAAATTATATAAAACATATGAAAATCCATGTGATCCATCAAGTCAATTCACTCCATTCGACAATCGCCTGTGGAATAAGTCACAAATACCACTGCAAAGTGTAGGTCAAAAATGTATTATTTCTCCGGCAAGAAATGCTCCGTAATGCTCTAATGCTCGCAATATTCAATTGATGCAATAATAGAGGTTATCATCATTGTAACCACCTATTTTGTCATTACATCAGTAATTTGAATCTAAATTAGCAGCAAATGCATTGTTTCGGGGCAGTTTGCCACTTGCATTAACGTATGAAGCTGACGTGCCAATAAGCCACAATTTATTGGATTGTCATGTCTAGCTTACCAATACTTAATTGCTTGGTTGTTTTATATTTGGATTTATTTCGGGTCGTACATTATTTACATAATGGAAAATCACATCGGATATTAAGCCTTAATTACACAAATAAGCAATAACAAGAAAAACTGCAAGCAAATTAAAACCATCAACAGGATGGAAATGGTAGTATTTCTTTAATGGTTCTCTATTGAACGTTGATGATGAAGAGAATTCATTAGCACAAGATATTTTCTATTTTTCAGTTATTTTGTGGAATTAACTTAAATTTAAGGTTTTTGCAATTTGTTTGGTCATAAAAGAACAGTATGTTATTATATTATATTATAATTAATCTAACCTAGGTATCCACAAATGCAAACCTACTTTGTAGCTGAAAAATTGCTTACTAGGAAAAACTTTACAAATGAAATGGACAGCTGCGGTACCAGCTTGATTATCCATTGTGTACGGGTGTCCGTTCTATAGGGGTACTCTAGTTATTTTTTTTTTTTTGCTTAACGTGAGCTTCGTTAACACTATTTTTACTTACCACTACAATAAAAACGTGCACTCTCAATTTCATGAATAAACTCAACCTCGTAGTACTCAAATAGTGTCAATTCAGTTACGAAACACACACACGTCCGTCATTCACCTTATGAAATTTAAAAACGCCATGAGCTTGTATTTACAGACTGCTCGTATCTACAAACGCTGGATGTTATTGCTAACTACATATTCGCATCCATTTACATTTGTCTCTTTTTAATGTTCATAACTCCGAGTGTACGTTATTAGTATAACTCCGAGTGTACGTTTCATAACTCCGAGTGTACGTTATTAGTAGTTCAAGCTCAATAAGTGTTAAAATTCATGTCCGTCTCCGGTCCATTGTAAAGGGGTTGAAATCCCGAATAGCCAAATCTTCGTGAAGGGTGGAGGTATGCCTTAGAGAGGGATGACACATCATTCCATGTCTATATTTTGGCGCTACCCAGATTGGAGCATAGAAGCTGACCAATAGGAGCGGAAAAAGTGACCTGTTAGTCTTCAGGTTAATCATCATTAATATTATTAATGATAGTTCGACTCGGGCCAATGGCCACTCATGCACAGATGAGTCAAGAATTTGAGAAATTCAGTTGTTTCGAGCTTGGTTCGAGTCGAATTACCATTAATACTATTAAAAACAGCTGAATTTCTTTAAAATCCTTGACTCATCTGTGCATGAGTGGCCATTGGACATCAACCCTTACTAAACATCAATTAGCATTAGAATTGACATGCATATTCAGTGAAAATAAATACTTCCGATGCATGATGAATTTCTTGCAGATGAAGGCTATGGTATAACACTGTATACAGGGGCTTCCCCTAAGTCGAATTGTCACGATATACCATAATTTCTTCGAGTTATAGGGAGTTTGACTTAGGGACAGTTCGACTCAGGAAAAGTACACTGTATAACAAATTTCATACTAGGGCAAGAGCACTTTTTGAACGCATGTGTGGACAAGTAAAACGAAGATTCTCCTTACTAGCTTCCCGAGTTAAACTAGCGATAGAAAGAGTTTTTAATTTTTATTAGAATTTATTTTTATTGTAACATATAGCAAAGTATCTCAACGACGAAAACTTTCTAGTAACTGATACCTTTCCTAACCTTTTGAAGAGAATAACACTATCTACGAGCTAGGGATATTTATACATAATAGACGCTCGATATAGTAGTAATAAAAACCGGACATATTCACTGTAACGAGCGTGGACTGCTTGAAGTAAGTTTCATGAAAATGTGTATGCTTTTACTTATAATTCATAAGAATAGAATTTAATTTTTCTCCTTGCAAATAATAAAAAAAAAAACAAAACAAAAACGCTGGACACTGACCAAATCGGATGATTTCCATTATACATAGGTTCAATAAATCGAGATTTGTTCTTTGTTTCGCACTGTTTAGAATAGCCTGTATAAAAACATTGTGTTCACTAGATCGAGCTTTCAGCGACCGTACTTCATGGTTTCTTTTGTTTAAAAAGCTTTCTAGTATTGTATTAATTTATTAACAAATTTTTTCTACTCTCTCTACATGTATATTTTAAAAGCAAATAAATGAACATAAATGTGTAGTACATGTTTAGTTTTTTTTAAATATAATTTTTCAATTTACGGCTTCTCTTTTATATCTCTCTGTTGAACGTTCAAATCCTTTATGTACTTATTTAATTCTTCTCAATTTGTGAACATTGATTATTTATACTGCTTACACTGCACCTTTGATTAATTTCAGTGTTTTAAAGTATGCATATAAAAATGTACATACTCATTGCAATTGCCTTTGTAAATGTCTACATACGTGGAATTTTATGCAAAACTGTATTATTTTGATAATCCTTCAAATTCAGCAGCCACTTGTCATGGTCTTTTAAAATATTGGAAAGATTGTCCGTCTTTTTCAGTTAACGCATATCTTCAGGTTTCTCTTTTTACTTTTTCTTATTATTGAGGTGCTCAAATTGAATTGTTTACTCTCTTGAAGCTCTTATGCTCACTCAACTTCTTCAAGTGATCACGCAATATATTTCATCAATACATTCTTCACAACAAAATTGAGAATGACCAACTATCGAAACATATGAGTGGAAGGTTTCCGTTAAGCTGAACAAAATCTACTATTATGCCACTAAATAGAGTGTTTCCTCCAAAATGCTCATTGATACTCACAATCAATTTTTACTCATCCCATAAGATATTACTCAAATGATTAAGATGAGTATAATATATTATCCGCAAAAAGAAACTACAGCACAGCAGATTCTTCCTCATTCAGTCCTACGGTATAACAACGACTGAGTAGTTATTGCTTTTGTATTTAACCAGCGACAAAAAATTACAAGGCAATGCATATAAAATATATTTCTGTAATATCTTTATTAGGGGCCAATAGCCCATAACACGGCCGCCAAACTTGTTGCTTGAAAAACTAGACTAGAAACTTTAGTTCTGTGGTTGTTTATGTGAAAAAGTATTCATTACACTCTACGTTTTATTCAGGCCAAGTATGAAGGAAAATATGTCCAGCTTCTGACAAGGATTGAACAACAGAAACGAATGATATACAAAATTTATGATATAGAAGGCTTTCACAAAGTAGTTGGGTTACGAGTATATCTGTACAAAAACACATTTTGTCGAAAGAAATCTTTTGAAAAACATCTTAAAGAATCGCACAGAGTGGTGCATCTGAAATAGAATGGCATTCAAATGAAGAGTGTCCAACGAGAATAAGAGCCTTAAGCTAAATATTCAAATCACAGCACTAATTTAAAATGTATAGAGTCAGAAAACACAGTCTCCTAAATGCTTTCTGTCACTTCAGAAGCAAACTGCAATACATTTTTAATTCAAAGCCAACAAAAGTCGGCTTTCGCATTTACTATCCATCCATCTGAAACTGCTGCAGCAGAGGAGAACAATTCGTACATAAGAACTTGAACTCACATTATTTTAGCACTCCATCTTCTATTCAACTCTCCTGCTCTTGTCTCCCACTGACCTTATTCAAACGGACTGGTGCATATTTAATTTAATGCTGTTCGAAAACAAAAGTTACATTTCACAGATTAAGCAAACAAATTCGGAACGAGCAACTAGAAAAGAATCGTTGTCCTGTAACGTCCTAAAATCCCCTTCACATAGTGAAATGTATGTCAAAACGACAGTGCGGGGATCCTTGATTTCAAAGTAGATACGAGATTTTCAGGTGTCATTGTTTGTGTGAGTTTCACATCACCAAAGAATGTCCATCGAAAGGGAACAATGGAGTTGTTGGGACTAGTAACCCTGGACACCTAAATTTCTGAGGCTTAATTCTAGGTGTGAACTGCGATACTTCATACAATATGCATTCCCACTCCTAGGGGGCCATTCAAGCCTGACACATCAAGATTAGGTACAGTCTCACATAAATATTGTAATAGTGTATCCACTCATACACTAAAATATGTATTTCGGTTTGTCATTCAGTTTGCAATACCCTCGTACTGTGTGTATGCTATACTGCAGATGGGGGTGGTTGTTACATGAATCAATTATGCTGAATTTCGTATGCCATCTTAACTAATTTCAGCGTTACGCTACAGAAAGATGGGTAAAGGCATCTTCAAAAGAAGTCGATTTAGTAGAAGGCCTGTACGATATTTATTGTTGGGTGGTTGATGACAAAACTGCTTGCAGGATGTTTGGACGGAAAAGTAAAACTCACGGTATCCCTCAATGCGAGTGGCTTTTTTCCTGAGAGGATGTGGTGGCATTGGCGGTGGGTAATTTTCTCAAAAGTGAAGTTTCGCTTTTTTGGATAATTTTTACATGCGGTTCGCTTCGGGATATACAGTCAAGTGAACGCGAAGGATGTACTTTTGTGTTCTTTTTTTCTTGCCTTCCTGAGTTTCTTCTTTTCCGCGTCGTAATGGGGAATGTCTTCGTCTACGTATTCTTGATTAAATTACTTCAGCGAAAGTGTTCAGGCGGCAAATTGGGGATTTTACAATTTTTGAAGGCAAGAAAAAACACACATACACATAAAGTACAAGAAAACAGACAATTTAAGAAACATGGGTACGATGGTGCGTGGTGATTTCCCTTTCCGATGTGTTGTGCATTATGTGTGCCCGTAATTGCTAACTTGTGAAACCTTAAAACAATTTGTTACACGTCTTGTTGGTCTCCCGAGATAAAGAAGGTTCTCCCTGCTGATTGTGGGTATCTGTGAGATGGTTACCCTGCCCTTAATGATGGGTAACTTGTGTGCTGTTTAGAGTAATGGGGGAGAAAAGATAAGAAAAAGTCGAACGCCCGAACGCCAATACATACATGGTTAAATTGGAGGATGATGATTGTTTTAAGCCATTGTGTGTAGATGTTTGTATGAGCGTGTGACTGCGCGAAGATAACCCTTTCGAAAAGGATGTACGCTGCTTTGTTTTCGTGGTATATTGCTCAATTCACTTTGATGTCTGTAGGTTGCATGGTGGCAGATTTGAGTTTTAAATTTAAGAAGAAGAAAAAAATAAATTACGCTTTCGATGATTCTGCAGCTATTTAATGAGAATGTCAAAAACCCGATGGGTGATACGCGGAAAAATTATTAATTTTTCTGGAGGCACCTTTTCCTATTTCACTTCAAGTTTAAATTGGATGGCTTTAATGCAATATTAAGACCATATCCTACGCATCTGCATTATTTCTTGGTAGGACCGTCGACATCTATGGTGGGCCAAGTCTTGATCAAAGGCATAAACACTTTTGTCACTGACCATGCTCACATATTATGTCTGTATAATAAGTGGGTCGACTCCTACGCAGAGGGTGCCAGGTTCGATACCCGAATTAACAACCTTTGATAATTCACGGCTCCGCCTCTTTCGAGTCACTGACAATGCTCAAAGAGTATTCCTGTCTAGAAAAAGCTTCCCAAATTCGCCGTTCGGTCTGTTAAATTAAACTGTAAGTCCCTTCCACTCGTGAATGAACAATAGCACGCACAACACAAGTGGTTGCTGAGAAGCTAGGCCCAGGTCCACCTCGGACTGTCACGCCACCCATATTATTATATATATTATTAAGTTTCTACCAACAAATTTTCTCAGAAATTTATAGTAATTGGGGTGAAATCCTAACCCTCGGGAATATCGACCTAAATTCACCCAATTCCACATTAGTTGGGTAGCGAAATCATCGAGGTGTCAATAGAAGATAAGCATTGATCACTTTACACTCTCTATTTAAAATAAGCTAAATATCACTTTGATTTGAGGTTCATATTTTCACCATATAATGTTAGCACGTCACAGTCAAAAGTCAATCAACACATTTCCCACTTGTGGTGCCCAAGCTGTCAACGACGTTTAAATCAAATTTTTTTTTACATAAATACAGAAAAAGGATACACCCAATCCCCGAGAGCCTGCCGCCTTTTGGTGTTTAGATTTCAACACGTATCTGTCAATACATTCGACACATTTTTCTGAAAATTGTATTTCATATTTAATAGTGACAGCTCTTTGGTGAACCGGGAATATGTGTCAATCATAGAAGCATCCATCCTTTGATATGCTCTCACACCAAAGAAATTTTGATTGAGCAGACTCTTGTTTTAATTCCCTCAATCGATAAGTGCTTGTACAATTTAACTTGAGTTCTCGTTTCTATTTTTGCGGCATCCCCGATCGACTGTTAATGCTGCGTGTGTCACACACAGGCGCAAGTGAACGCACACACGTCAGCGAACAGCAGTGGAAATAAATCCTTTTGCCACACTTGACAAAATCCAACAAGCGTGTGATTGATTACGCCACACATCCCAACTGAAGTGGTACTATTGACAGGTTGAGATAAAACAAATCACCTTGATTGATGATTGGCTGGGTGCATGCACGCTGGATTGCTTCCGAATCAATGAAGAAATAATTAACTAATGTACATAGGTAATTGAAACAAGATTTCAGTCAGGATTAGCAATCGATTACGTACTTGGTGACAATGTCTGTCAAAAGAACCATTAAATTTTCATAGGGTCACGGATTGACACACATATGTGCACTGGCTGAATTTGCAATCACCTGTATAGTTGGTGTCACAGACCCGTGGTCTATCACTGCGTACCCACATGTGCACATACGTGGATAAACGCAAACGTTCCGGACATGCCGAATACCTTGCTTCATCGCTCTGCGAAGGGTATTAATGTCCTTGCACAACTCAGATTTCAATTGTAATCTCTTATCCGCTTTAGAAGAAATCAATATATCATGCCGTGAAGTGAGCTTCCGCTTTTAACGTCTTGAATCTTGAAATATATCACCGATTCTTGGGAAGATAAATACGAAGATTTGTCATTGTCTCAAGAGTACTACTTCTTCAATGGATTATCAATGAGAAAGCATTTAAGCGCTCTACTGTGAGTTGAAAGTGGAAGCATCACTAGACATAGACAATGGAGACGAAAGGAGCGGCTGACCTTCTCCACATGATATAGTGTCACCTTCCTTAGTTTGAACCTGAGATTAATCGTCCTACGTAGCAGACAATAGTGTTTATTTTAAAAATTGTGTTCGCTATAGAAAGTTGATCATGATGTGCGATAATCGATGATGCTGCTGAACAAGGCCACGCGGCCTCCCAACCATGCACATACGCTTTCATCTCCGATGAATGTTGAAAGTACATATGTATTTGTTCTAGTAGACTCGTCGGGCTGTACTATTAAGTGTGTCATCGGTTGCCCCTCATGATTTATAACGCTCAATTCTAGAGAATGGAAAGAAAAATTTAGGAACCTATATTTCGTGGGACCACCTATCGGAGACAACTGAAAATTCCCATCGCGTGCGATTGTTACATAGATGATCTCATTTATTTCGTCCGAGAGTAGTAGTCTTGGTACGCTCTAAATTGGATAAGCTTACACTGATGAAAATTCAATTGGTTTGGGAAATATACATATTTCTGTGAGTGTACAAGATCCTTCTTGTCGCTTTGAGAAAATTATTCTATATACAATGAAATCTCTTTGAAGTGGATAGTCATGAGACCGACGTTATACACATAAAAGTGTGTCCATTTAAGAGGACGAATACAAAATGATTATCTTTTGCTCACTTAATTCATCATCTCTTCTTATCTCAACCTCTTATCCTCTTGACTCATAGTGAGATCGGAGAACAGATGTCAACTGCATTTAATTTTTGTCTTCATCTTTCTATGTGTAAAGTTTCACAACTATTAAACGCCTTAATGTACGAGTGTGAATCCATTTCAGGGATCGCAAATGGTTTTTCTGAATAACAGCACACTTTGACAACATATCAATGATATGTCGTCCTTCGTCCACTTAAAATATCGACCACCTAAAAGGAACAAAACCACAGTCAACCATTACAGTACATCTGTTTAAGGCAATCATCCACTAAAGAGGATTATCCATTAAGCGGCGTTCACTGTATAAAATACAAAATTATATATTATTATTAGATAAAATCAGTCAGATCTTTGACGTTCTTACCATAAACTCTTCTATGACAAGTAAGTTACGACGAATGAGTTAGTAATCACTTGAACGATCTTAATAATAGAGAGTTCTCCAGCTGTAGCGGATTTTTTTTGTCAAAATATATGTATTATGGTTACACAAGTATAATTGAATAAATTCATCTTTTCGAGGTCCATTATTTTTCATTTGATTTGTCGTTCTAAGCGATATCAGGCATGCAAATTAATCTGATGGGTATACTGGAATTTCCCTGTGTCTTAAACCAAATTAGCAGTCTCTTTAACCTCTGTGTGTAATGAAGTCTTTATTTTTCTTATGGTGAGTTTTGTTTCAGCCTGAATTTTCGATATTTTCCTAATTTTTAATATTGTGGATATAATGGAGCGTGAAAAAGAATAATCTTTGGTAAGGTCTCAATAGGTATTGCTCTCAAGCACACAATCCAAAAATGACACCCGATTTCTCTCTCCTTAATCTCAAAGATTTGTTCGTTTCAGACCCATTACTTAATACAACGAATCAAATATACTTCCACTACCACACGTCACACAGAAAAACTTGTAGTTAGTTTGACAATATCAAAACGAAAAATAAAGACGACAAAAAAGAACAGCGAAATTTATGGAAATGGAATATATATGAACTTACATATATCAGTACATATGCATACATCGCATCTACGGATAAACAGTTTTCCGTTACAGAAAAATAATGCAGTCGCGCTGCGTCGCTTTGGCCGAGCCAAAATATTATTTCGAAAACAAAATGTATATATGTTCTCAGCCTGGACCTAAGAATAACAACCATATCAACGGCTTTGACAGTAACTTGTTAGTGTTCTATAACTTTAATAAATTCTATTAACTCGACATGCTCGGTAAATATAGGGGCACGGCGACACCTACTGATGCGTCCAGTAGAGTTTTATGTGAAAAATGGCCATCAACTTTAAGAAGCGAAAATTCGTAAAACATCAAATTTACTAAATAATACCAGACTACGAAGTGTTAATAGCAATTCCTCGAAAGGGTTGTCCATGTAGAGCCACGGTAATCGTACATACCAAAATTCTCAACTTTTTGTATTTTTAAAAGTACATCGTTTGACCAATCTGAAGAAAGAAATGAAGCACTTGTCACAATATTCAGTTTGGTGATTCCTTAGGAGCAATGTAATTTCCATACTTGAGACATTTTTAATGCTATTGACTGAGTGCAACCTCAGTTGTCACATCTTCATTCATGAACAGCATGCATTCACCCGTATCCACCCAGTAATCTTGGTCATCATTAAACAATTTCCTTAGTCAAGTCGACAAAAAAGAGCTCGCTCTCTCACAATGTCCCGAAGTGCTTAACTCAACATAATATCAAAATAATTTTCATATCTCAAATTTCATTTCTCTTCACAGCAAGAAATTCTTATTTTTATTTTTACATTTAAAATATAACTCTTCGCTTTACATCATGACCTCTGGGCAAATTAATGTCCGACTTCCACGCAATGTCAGTGCTTTTTATTTAACAAACTGGAATGAAAGAATAAAACGCTTCGCAATCGTGATGCAAGCAGTCATCTATTTTGAGTCAAAGCCAAATTCATGGTCCATTGTTTCGATGATAAACTGCTTAACGTTATGGAATGTGTGCATACATAACCAGTTCAGTCTCAGACAGATTCTTTTTGTACATTCTTATCGATTCGTGGTTAGTCATATTATTGAACATGTTGAATTATCCAAAGAATGTAACAAAACAAACTTAAGAAGCAAACCTTAAGCCGAACATGTATACGTACCTCTATGTTCAAATTGTTAACTCCATTAATTTGAAGTAGGTGCCTCTATGTAGTCTAGACAGCGCACTTGCTTGAATCACACTTTTTAGCAACTAATCGGATTTTCGTATTTTCTCTGTTTCACTTGTTTTTTTTTTCTCTTTTATTTTTATGGAAAGTGGTTAGTGCTCCAGTAATTGCAACGAAATCAACTTTTCTGCAAATGCTGGCTATATCCTTCTCTCTTGTAATTTATTTATTCTGTTTGCGTCAGATGGAAATGTAAGATGTTTGCATTTGTTTTCTGGTAAAGAAATGCTTCGCAAACTTAAATTGTGAGTTCCTTGCGAAAGTTTAATTCTTTTGGCAACTGGTTGTGTTAGATGGGTATTTCATGAAGAAATTCTATTAACTCGAAACCCAATACGAAAACAGAAACAGTTTTTGAAAACAGTTTCCTGATGCCAAGTAAAGAAAAAAAATCTTTATTTTGGTTTTTAGTAATGTGAAAAATCTGTTTCCTTATTATTTTTACATGCTATATCATGTCTTCTGCCCCTTTTTGCATAGTGAGGAGTTTCATTTTACACAAAATCATAATTCATACAGCCACAGATAATATAGTTACTATATCTAACTATATTTAACTATATTATCTGTGATACAACAATTTAAGCATATAAGAAAATATTTCATACAACAAGATTTTGACCGTCAAAATTTTGGTTTAAGTCGTGGTGGGTTGGTTTCACTATGAAATCTGATCTTCAGTTCAGTTGAACTTCGTCTGATAAATGCGATCGAAAAAATGCCAACCCTTTCAACTGGTACCTATATTCTACAATAACAGAATTGCTCGTATTGATTTTGGTATACTTTGTAGGTCTAAAGTGTCTTTGGTGCAGTCCTTTGGAGCTTTTATAGCGCGTCTGTGCTGTTATCGGTAAGGAGTTAAATAACAAACAATGAAAACAAATATACAAAATCACTTCAGACTGAGTATGAACAGTGGAAAGGCAAATAATAAAAAAATGTAAGTGAAAATACCAAACGATCAAAACAATATTCAGATGTTTTGCTTAAACTACAAATTGAACTCAGTTCAAGGAAGGAAACTGTGAAACCGAATTAATCCTTGAACTGAAGTTTAAACCAAAAGTGGAGTTTAAACTTTTACTATGAAACTACGCATAAGGAAAACAGAATAGGAAATGTTTATTTATACAAAACAAAGCAATAAAAAAGAGTGATTGGCTATACAAATAAAAACTAGCTTCTAGCCGAGTTTGAACTCAGAACCTGCAGAAGCGCGAGCAGCGCAACCACCCACTCCGCCAACGGACCGCATTACTTTAAGGGTTTTCTTCGTTCACATTCGTTATAAGTGTGACGTATTGCGCACAATTATAAAGAGATGAACAACTGATTTAATCCTCCTTATTTCAAATGAATGATTCACATATATGTATGTAGTTGTAAGAGCATAAATAATAATAATAAATTTCAAAATTTGAATTATTTAAAATCTTCAAATATGCGGTCTATACAACTTTCGTGCATGTTTTTTCGTTTTAATTTTGTACTTATTCGACCAAATCTTGTGGTGTACACTCCGCTTGGCCCTTGCACTGCTTCGTAATCTCGATTGGCATTGCTGTCTCATGGTAGAAGAGATGATTTGTTTTGTCTAACTGTTCTTCTATTTAAGAAGAGAGATTTATCTTTTTATAAACAACAAACAACATCAGAGAGCTAGTTTATCTTTCGAATCCGATAGCGTTTGAGGAGCATTCAATGATCCGCGTAAATTAAATATATTTCTACGAATGTTTCTGTTATTCTTATTTTGAATTAAGCACGCGCTGTTTGTTCGTGTATGGAGACTATTCTAGCAGGTTCCCACTTCCCATTATGTCTGTAAGATAGGCTTTCACTCTCCTTTAATTGCATGACGGGTCGCCTGGGTTGTTAAAGGAAACATTTCTTTCTTGGAATTTTTCGTATAGTTTGTCTAGTGTAGTTGTTTGAAATTTTGGGTACACAAGATCTTCGTCTTTTATAGTTAAGCACGACTTCAATTTGGGATTCATAATTACTTTGATATTGAATACGAAATTGCTGGAATTGGATGTGATGTAATATGTAATTAACATAAAGGCCATATTTTTGTTAAAACGGACAGCTTTTTTTTTATTTTTAAACAAATTTTTCCTTTTTGCTGGTTATATTCTAGTTCTTGGAAATTTATACAGAATACATTTAGTACCTTCACACCAAGGCTATAAAATGTACTCATGCAGTCATACAAAATTCGAATAGTGCAAACACAACAACCGCGAGACCACCGATATTTTCCAAATTAAAAAAAAAAACTAAGATAAGTCTTTGTTCAACAAATGTAAATGCTCCTTTTTTTCAAACAGAAAAATAAAAGTTTCGCCTTATTTGGCATTCCCATCGCACGTCATTACATTAATCCCTTACCTCAAAGGCTTAAAAGCATATTAGTGTTTTATAGTCTTTGATACTGCTTACATGTATGGTCTTTTGAATGAATAACTGAATTGGCTTGGAAACAAACGTGAACCACATCATTTGGCATGTTGCAGTAGTCGACTTTGCCAAAGGTGTTATTTGAAATGCATGGATTATTTCTCCGGAGTTTTGAAAGGTCAGTAGATTACTTCGAATAATTTTGAAGCAATGGATGGCCATCAGCATTATGGAAGAGAATGGAAATTGGTATCAAACACAAACATTCGTCTTCCTGCCTGCTTGCAATGAAAGTAACAACTTTCTGTCTGAAAATATCGACAATTTCCGGTTCAAACATCTCTTTTCACATGCATTTTACTTCAGTTGAAACGGACATAACTTACGAGGAAAGAGGTGAAATCTACAGGGAGGTCTCCAAAATAAATGATGAAGTGGATATTCGTCTTTTCTCCAGTGAAACTGGAAATGAGTAGCTGTATGGTATTTCGGTCTGTCAATTTTTCTTCTTCTTTGACTGGCGCTACTGTATGGAGTGAACCTGGCCCTGGAGTACTGTGCTTGATGCTACCAGCTACACGCGTTCGGCTTATTGAGGTCCTTTTCCACTTGCGTACGCCATCGGAGACTGCTGATCTACATTTACCGCATTGTCTCTCAAGGCTGGGGTGTTAGGCTTTCCGGGCCGGAGCATCGGTTTACATTCGCTCGGGATGACCTACCCGTCTGAGACAATAAACTCGAACTCGCTTGACCAGATTGATGTAGGTGTTTAGGATGGACCAGTTTGTTTAGGGTGTATTGGGCTAGTGGCGTTCTTAGGTGGGTGGTTCTCAACGAACCAGGATGTACTACATTCGCAAGGCGAACTAAGTAAATGGAACTTCTAGCGAAGCTGTACAACCATGACCACGTTGACGTGAAACTCAAATTAAATGACAAGCTTGTAATCCAGCATAGAAATTAAAAGGAGGTCCAACAACAACTATGTAAATGAATAAATATGTATGAAAACCTTAGATTTGAGTCGTCAATTCTCCAGTGCTTGAGCAGGAATCAGTGATATATGCAACTAGGGGATATTTTTAGTCTGTTTGCAATTTTGAACCAGAACACCCTTTTTTATCTGCATAACCAAATGTCTTTCCCCAAAAGTCTCAAAGTGTGTATGTTCCTCCAACGTTCATATGTACATAGTAATCAAATGTCGGTTATATTTAATTTCATGTAAAAGGCTATTTTTATGATGTCAGACAAACATAACTGGGCTTACTATTAGTCGCGTACAAGAAATCCCTATTTTTCTAATCTTATTTGTTATCGCGAAGGCCAGCTTTCTTACGACCACATTCCGTGTACCTACATACATGTTTGCATGTACACTGCTCAGTTATTAAAAAAAAATGTAAAAATATTATTTAAATTACGTTTGCATTCGCACCTGCACTCCAGTTCTGATTGCCGATGCTTTGCGAGAATTTGCATTTTGTTAGCGGAGTACAATACAAATTGAATTCGTTTTTTCGTCGCTTTTGGTTGACAGGACCCATGTAAAAAGCATGAAGGAGGACACTGAGATTCATGCTCTTAACGTATGTGGGCGAACACGGAAAGCCACAAGTTTCAGAGTCCCTTCCCGTCAGACGTACAATTCCTAGTCCTAGGTTTGTACGAACAAATGTACATGTATGAAAAGATATGTGCTGATAGCGTGCAGATGAGTTCAGGTACCCAGTGAAATCCGGCTTGGAGAATGAAAATGGAAATAAGTTTTCAAATTGCAATTTCTAGTTTAATGAAAAAAAGAATGCGAAAAAATTGTTGAACACATGCATATGAATGTGTGCAGCTAACACGAAATCAGAGAAAATGCAATTTGTGTTGTGAAGTTTTATGACTACGACGACTTTGGACGCTTGTTAGATTGATGCTGTGTAGGTCCCATAGTGCTGCAAAGCGTGTGCCGCAGTGCATCGTTATAGGGCCGTTTCAGGTTTTCCTTTTTCCCATCAATCAAAGTATACAAATATTCAAATAGTTCATTCAGATTTGATGATTTCCGTAAGGAGTCTCTTATGAGGCCTTTTTTAAAAATTTCATATTTTGCGTAATTTAGTTTTCTGGTCTAACCGACAAAAGGATTACATATATTTATTCATGCAACATTCTTTCATCATTTAATATGAACAGGGGCATCAGAATGCTGTTGGCATATAATATCGGCATTAGTTGGTAAGACTTGCTATTGTTGACTTAATCGCAATTAATGTAGTTCTCTCGAGAATCAATCGATACACTCAAGACATTCAAGTTGAGAAATAACTATAGATTCCCTTTCTATTCCACCGAACCAAAGATGGAAAAGATGAGTCTTGCAATCACATGGCAGATTAGTATAGTGTGCCTACGATGAATGACGATTACCATTCTTGCCAATATCATCAATAATATGTAATTAAATTAAAGTACTCTCTCAAACCGATTTTGCATGACGTTTTTTCACTGTGCACTTTGGCACGATGAATATGTCCATTGACTGTAAGTCTAGTTTTCCTACATTGTGTGTTTAGTGTTGTGGTCAAAAATAACAACTTTAAGCATACTCGCACGCAATTACCGTTAAAATAAAAAATGTCAAGAAGGTATGCTAAGCTTGCTTTTCCTTTTTTTGTGTCATCCTTGGTTTTTATTAAATTAATTTTCATTAAATGGTAGACAAATTCAATTAAGACTTACAAACGAACTTACATGTTAACCTAAGAAGATTCGCAGCTACTGAAACGAAATACAGAAATTGAATTGTTTAGTGGGCAACATAATGGCTTTAGTTAATATGTTAATTGGAATGTGTATGGTATGGAGCACAGATATGTAGTGGACAGAGATGGCAGAGTAGACTACATGAGTTAGTTTACTCCAATAATCACGAGTAGTTATTCGAATAAAGTGTGCGCCCAATTCGTTTCATTTACTACCCACATTAGTGGGATTGTGCTTCATACGCTATATCAATAGAGAACTTAAAAATTCAAATGTAATTTTAACTAGTGCATAACGGCAAGACACATAACGACGAAATAAGAGTAAAAACACATTTTCAGCCCTTGATTTCTTCAGTTTTTTGAGAATGTTTCCACATTCATCACGTAAATTCACAATCGATCTAATAATTATGGAGTTTCTTCCCTCCTGCAACAGATTGATTCAGCATTTTATTCTGCCCTTTTTAATTGCCCTTGTGCCAGTCAAGTCATGTATGAATTTCACAAAGTAACTACATTTTGACACTTACACTACATTAACTACCTCAATGCTTAGCAGGCATAGCAAATGTAGTTCTCCCAAAATCGTGTAATTTCTGCCACCTCTGGTTGTGGGTATACGCTGTAGAGAACTTCTTAACTTCTTGAAATTTGTAAGTCTTGTCCTCAATTCTAAATTGATGTTCCACCAACTCCTTTGATATTGCAATTTGAATAGCTTGTTCCTGAACGGCCAGTGTCGTAACCCCTTGCAATTGCTCCAGACTCCCGGAAATTTTCAATTAATATCTTCATAGTTGGCAAACATAGTACTCCATTCCAACCCTCTTTTGTATGAATCTTTTGAACTTTGCCCACCAAAAATTACTTATTTTTGAGATAACAAGACACTCCATTTTTTCTAACACTAAAATATAAGCTGCCAATTTATTTTTCAGTATCCGCATGAAATTATAGCACAAGTGACGGCAAATAGCATAGCTATCATGCGTTTATTTGGGACACTGTTTATTTACAGAATTCATCGCTTCGATTGCCCCACTTAATCTTAGCTTTTGTTAATAGTTAATAGTTCCAATATAAAAGGCAATTGGAATTAAGTAAATATCTTCCTTAAATCTCTCCACATCTTCTAAACACCGAACTGAATAATTTCGCAATAACATTCATACATATATAACCCCGGAATCTTTATCCGAATCCAATTTTCATTAATCCTTTTGTCAAAATGTTTCCTTGCTGCGATTCCAAACGATGGAACTTGGCTTTGCACTCGACGGTGGTTCTTTTACCATTTGATGACGGTCTCTTATTTTGATGGAAGAGTTTCATTAGCATTTTATTGCATTTTCCGTTTCTGTGAGAAGCCTCTCTTTCTATGTCAATTCCATTTCGGATGTCGACTTTCAAAAGCTGGCATAATTTAGGTTTTTCTTTGCGTGAAATACGGTTTTTGTCAAAGTCTTAGCTTCATTTCGTATTCGGCAAATGCATTCCTTTTTCATAATATGAATTTTCAATTGAGTGGAAACTTCAAGCCAGTCTCAAAGAAAAAATTAAATAAGGAAGCGAATAGGTACATACGAATGAACATGCATATGTTTCTGTTCATATTGTCTGCTTGTGTGCGAACTTTTGTCTATATATGTATGTGTAAAATAAATCTGGTTCCATTGGACCTACCACAACAGAAAATGTTTATAAAACGAATACAGAGGGCGACCACTTAGCTATCAGAGGGCGACCATTTAGCTATCATAGTTTTTCCAATTGTAATGTTTCAGCAGCTGTTAAAGTTATTTGCTTACAACCAGATGTCAAAATATTCAGTAAGAGTTTCCATTTCATAATGCAACCGAACTCAAGAGGGGGGTCATTCAAGAGTTTTCCGTTCAAAAGTATACAAGATTAATTAAGTAATATCAGTCTTAAGTTCATTATAAGAACGAAATTTGAAATTATTAATGCGAACGTGTAGGAAGCTAACATTGGCTTTTCCATGGGGTTTTTTTGGATGTCAAATGAAGTACCATTTCCCTGTCTTACCAGAAAAAATATCACAGCCACTGCATTAGTGTATATGATTAAGGGTGCCACATAATTGTACACATAAAAAAAAAACGAATCCATATTTACTCAGTATATACAGTCTTATTTCATTTGTTAAATTCATTAGGTTCGAACATTGTAGTGAAATAACAGCCAAAGCAAGAGTAAGGGCGCTTGGAACGAAGACCAAACAAAGTAATACTTCCAGGCACTGTCGTTAACACTATCTAGTTAAGTTTCACAATTGCCCTCATGCCGTGTTCTTTAAGAATCTCTTAACATGAATCAAAATTAAGAACTGATACCGCTTTAATGCTGGTTTGAAATCTTAAGCAACAAACATTTTACAAGCGTATAATATTACAAACAAAATGCCTTATCTTCATCACCAGAGAACCCAACGGTGCGAGAGAACCTGCAGTGGCCGAATTAGCATCAAATCGAGGAGTACTTACAACTTATGCTCCCTACGGATTCGGAATTTGCATTTAAAAGGCTGCAATTATCTGGCTGAACTTGTTTCATTATAACGATT
Organism: Eristalis intricaria; assembly: GCA_964034865.1. Lineage (NCBI taxonomy): Eukaryota > Metazoa > Arthropoda > Insecta > Diptera > Syrphidae > Eristalis > Eristalis intricaria. The sequence goes on from OZ035875.1 coordinate 33,206,744, forward strand.
ATTATGTTGCCAGAGAAGAAATTTACGAGAATTGGCGGATGCTTCCCTCCCAAGCAAACTTTTCTCTCACGGTCGATGTAAGTATGTATTTAGATGCTTTTCTTGCGGGATAATGCGATTTTTGTTTCTTTTATACAGAAAAATATCTCTAATTCAACAAACTACTGCGCTCTAGTGAACAAGGAACTGAATTAAACATTTCAAAGTACAAAATGCATTCGATTATAGGGAAATATGTTTATTTAGTAAATACATACATTAATATTCTAAGGCGTAATGAAAACAAGGTGTGCAAGAGACATTCTAGGTGGAAACAATAAACATTTTTTGCACAACTGAAATAGGATTTTTTTTTAAATTTCGCTGCTTAAGCCATAAAGCTTCCACAACTTCATGCATAAATACTAAGTATTAATAAATAAATTGCATGTTTTTATCTTGCATTAAACGTGTAGTTCATTTTTCACTATTTTATATACTGGAATTAAATTGGGATGTAAGCCTAACCAATACATTGATGTAGTGTCGAAAATGGACCATGAATGAGGTCACAAAGTAAAAAGGCAGCCCTTTTGAAAAGCTGTCCAGCACACCATTTCAAAAAATTGAATTCAATTTTACTTCGTCTTTGTGAGAAATCAGCATTCACCTCACTTTATAAAAGGTTCAAAATAAATTTATATTAATTCCTTAATTGATGCAATTGTCCTTCTGACTATCGTTATTTTGCGAATATTTCGCATGCCATGAGAGTGTACGTACACAGATGATATAAAATTAAGGAAAAACACCTGATCCGTGGTAAAGTTTCAGATGAATTCGGAAAATTACATGGTTAAACGATACGTTCCACACCACACCAATCTCCCATTGCATGTTGCGATGTGTCACTCAGATGGCAGGCACCGACACATTAACGCAAATTTCTATGCATGAAATTCAGAACAAGGGATTAGGTCCTGACGTTGTGATTCAACTTTACAGGGTCGCTTAGCAATGTGTTAAATAAATTAAACTCAACCCGACATTGAGGAAAGACGTAGAATGAATATGATATGAAACTCAAAACTAAAAGTTCCATTAATTAAAGTAGCTTAGAAGCATGTAAAATTCAAAAGAATTAATAACTAAGTTTAGATACTGGCGTTCAGAAGAGATAGATATGGCAGGCGAAATGTTCTATGCTTTGATGGGATGACGGTATGTATACAACAAATGTAGTAAGCTACAGATTATTGTTATCCTAAATAATTAGGGGAGCAATTTAAATTTTAAATTAGTTTGTGTCTGTTGAAAAACACCAAATAAATGAGATTATAATTGGAAGATGCCAAAAACCTAAGGATGCTTGTGGGTTTCGAGTGAAAAAGGATTTCAATTGTTCCAAGTGCAACTTTATGCATTTTGAGGTTCGTTAAATAATATAATTTCTCCAAGTTACGGTTTCAATTTTCGCACTGAGTTTTGGAATGTTTATTACAATTATGATTCCGTGTATGTGAATGTGCATCTTTACGAGTAATCTCTTTAGTCTAGATGGATTCAATAGAATTGTATACTTGTAGAAATGCACTTGTCATGTGGGCATAAAAGAAGATGAGCTTATTTATTTCTTGCCAGTTTTTAAGGTCAATTAATCACATCAAAGACTACGATTTTGCGGAGAAGGCAAATTGTTATGGTCATCAATTATTATGTAACTTTGATGAAACCCTTTTCAAATACGAACGTGATTTAGAGAATGGCTTGATACATTGCAAAATTATTCTTTGCTCACCTATGCTAAACTGTCATGTTAGTAGGCGAAACTCAATAATTAGGTCATGAGAGGACTCTGCTTTGCATTTTATTTCCGCTTAGCCTACATATCACCGATTTCATTGCCCGCAAACTACTCAGTTTTTTTTCTTGGCAGTTAGTCTTAAGACCACCAGATTTCAGTACAAAATTATAGTAAGATTTCTTATTTGGCGCGTCGTTTGCCTCTGTCGAATAATTTGTGGACTGATTGTTGTCTATTGAAAATAATAATAATTGATTTGGAAATACTTGTTATTTTAGTTATTTATTCTTCTGTGATATTTGTTAAGTGCCTTCAGTGAAATCAGACCAGTCATTATTTACTCTTATGATCAAATTAACGGCACCATCACTGGAGTGGCCAATCAGTGGTTGTAGTCTGACTGTGGGTATCACATTGTTTCAACATGATCTAGGTGTGCTAGTGAATTCACTAGCAGTCGCCCTACCAAAACTAACTTATCTATTCCTCGTACCTTCATCAACCAAACTCACTTGGTCCAAACAATAATTGCTTTTTGGGCTCATATTTGTATATTTTTATAGCTTAGAAAGCATTCCGTAACAATACATAGCTAAAATAATTTCAGACTACAGTGATACCTGTAGTAACCTACTTCTTGCATTTTTTGAGTTCGAATGAACTAAGCCGTTCCGCTTAAATATAGTTATGGCAGTTATGTCTGAGATCTAAAACAATTTCATGGTATACAGCGGATTCCGCTTTATTGGGACACTTCGGGTTACTTTTTTTTTCGTCCCAACTAATAAGGAAACAACGAATAGAATGGCGAGGTAAGTTTCCGTTCAGTTTCGTTTCTCAAAGCGATGTTCCAATAATACAGAATCCACTGTATAGAACTAGAATCCACTTACAACAACTATGTGCCACTTAGAAAAATAAATACTATTACAAAGAAATCATCAGCGTAGAAAATATAGATCTAAATTTCTGTTGACAGTGTTGCCAACCAAACAAAATTTGATACTCTTATCTGAATGGAAATATTTGGCATTTTCACATTCAAAAGTGTGGGATCTGTGACTATGCTCCATTGTTGTCAGATTTATGCAGCGTTCTCATCTGATACCACTTACCGAAGTCTAACGTCTCAAATGACATAATATTTGTAACGAAGATTCGGGCTTACTCTGCTTCTTGCATTTTTCAGACCCGGTAGATTCGGAGGCCCTCATAGCAGGATCATTGGTGAGTTAAAATCGGCTCTCCTCTTGCATCAATATCAATAATTGTGTATGGAGGTTCTTAGTTTTATATTCATATATCACTTTGTTACCATGCCCACAACATTACGAGAGAAGGGGAATAACGTTGTTAAGTCGTCCGCTTATTTGGAGGATCATGAATTCAAGGGATGCGTTTTAGATACATAGAATAGTTTGTACTAGTTCGTAAGTTAACATTCTGTTAGGCTAACAACAATGACCAAACTGTAAGGTATGACTTCCGGACATGATTGAGGATGTGATGGGCTTAGCTTGCACCCTATATTGTTTATAGAACATTCAGATTTGAACTCGAGTATTATAAAAAACCAAAAAACAGTGTCAATGAATAGGAAATAATTACTAAGAGAAAAGTTAAATAACACTCTTGGTTCGAATACTATACAATTAGTGAGAGTCTTTTCAAAGCGAGTCGAAACGCCATTAGCGACTAGTTGAGTTAATTCAATGTTTCTTGTCTTTAATATGCGAAAGAAGTTTAGACCTATCTCTTGTGTTATTGTTACAAATACTCTCACGAATGGTTCGAAAGATGTGTGCAAAAACTTTTTCGTAGAATTGGATCAATTTGATGAATTGAGTGTTTTCAATTAAGATGTACAGATACGTATTATATATTATACTTATGGTACATACAAAACATTTCCTTACAGTAGGTACCTACCTACACTCATGGCATGACAATAACCCAACGTGACCCCTTTGCAAAAAAAAAAACCCTTTTATGCAAGGGAATTTTCGAAAAAACTTTCTGATTCTACAAAGAAGAAAGCAGAGGAGGAACACAGACTTGTTAAGGAACTTAATTCTCATAACTTGACGTCTAAATAAAAAAAAATCCAATTAAATCAAATCGGTTTAATATGACTTGTATCATTGTATATGAAAACTTAGTTTCATAAGGCAATGTTGGTATATGGTTGGAGTCTTTGATCGTAAATGTTTTTTTATGTGACTTGGCGCTCTTCAGACTAAGAAATAAGTGCAGAAGAGATTGGACGAGATACCGTCGGCCATTTTTGAAATGTCAGCTACAGTATCTCAACAACTTAATTAGCAAGCACATTTTTGAATTTCGCAACAAGAATTGGAACTCCAAACTTAAAATGCTCGAAAAAAATGATAAGCCGTTTTGGAATATAGTCAAAGTTATTAGAAATAGGAGCAAGTTGTTGCCAGTTCTCAAATCTTCTTCTAACGTGTTCTTTACGGATTCTGAAAAAGCAAATGCTCTTGCACAATCATTTTCAAATAACCACGTCGTGGCTAGTGGTCTAAGTGACCAAGGCACACGCGACACAGTGCTGAGCACTATTCAGAATTATTTCGAGAACAGCTCTCAGCAAATCCCTTCTGCTGTTTATGTGTCAGAAGACGACATTGCATTTTTCGTCAACAACTTAAATGTTCGCAAAAAGGGAGGGCTTGATCTGATTAGAAACATCTATATCAAGCAGCTGCCCAAAAGTGGTATGAAGTTTTTAACATTTCTTATAAATGCGTGTCTCAAAATGGAATATTTTCCTGACTCCTGGAAATTAGCCAAAGTTATTCCTATACCAAAACGAAGCACGCCTCCTGAAAATCCTGAAAGCTACAGGCCAATAAGTTTGCTTAGTAACCTTAGCAAATCAACTGGGATGGTTCTACTTGACATAGAGAAAGCATTTGATACTGTCTGGCACGACGGACTTTTGTATAAATTGATACACCTCCGGTTTCCTCCTTATATATGTAAAATTGTCCAAAGTTTCTTATCTCGTCGTCGTTTCGTAGTCCAAGTGAACAGTGGTGTTTCTGACCTAATTTTTTTCAATTCTGGTGTTCCACAGGGTTCAGTTCTAGCTCCAATTTTATATAATATTTATGTATCAGACTTCACAAAATTGCCAAGTTGTCACACTGCGATTTTTGCAGATGATACCGCCATATTTTCTTCACACGAATTAGCTCTCAATATTGAGAGCAATCTCTCAAATGTGATCAAAATTGTGGAAAAATATTTCAGCAAATGGAACATCAAGTTGAATGAGGAAAAGACGCAGGCTATCTTTTTTACACGAAAAAGAAAGCCCTGTTTTGTTCCTACAAGGCAATTGCAGTTAAATGGATTGTCTATAAATTGGGAAAACTCCGTACGTTACTTGGGTATTAATCTAGACACGAAACTAACTTTTAATGATGACATTAGTTAAACAATTAAGAAGGGTAGGGGTAGCAACAAAAATGTTATACCCATTTATTAATAGGAAATCGTTACTTTCACTTGAAAATAAAATGATTATTTATAAGGTGATTTTTCAAGCCATTATGCTATATGGATGTCAAGTATGGGGTAACAGTGCGAAATGTCACATAAAAAGATTGCAAGTATCTCAAAATAAACTTCTTAAAATGATGTTAAACTTGCCTTGGCATCACTCAACTAAAGACATACACGAAAAAGCGAAAGTTGAATTGATTTCTGATAGGATACAGAAACTGAAATTAAAATTCCAAGAACGCTGTAGTTTTGTTGAAAACCCACTTATTAATATTCTAAGTGATACTTAATCTCTATTGTTTATTCAATGTTACTGTGTTATATTTATTTATTTGCTTATTTATTTATTTATTTATTTATTTATTTACTTATTTATTTATTTATTTATTTATTATTTATTTTACTAATTACAAAACTTGTTTCTTTACTAAAATTGTATTGTTCACTTATTTATATACTTTTTTTTTTTTCTTCTTGACATTGGAGGTTTTTTTTCGTATTTTCCTCCAAAGTATAATCATATTGTTTTGAAAACATAATTTTGCATAATTACATGTAAAATATTATAGAAGAAAGATATTATAATATCATATCTCTAATCTGTATCATATATCTGTATCTATCTGTCATCAATATTATGCGAAATAAAAGATCTATCTATCTATCTATCTTTATTTATGTGATGGTTTACTAATGTGATCCATCCATCATTTGAATATAAGAGGAAAATGTAAGTAGTTTTTAATTTTACTTATATTTGTACAGTTTCGCGCAAAATTGTATACATAATTTCAGTATCTGTGATTGATTGAAATGTTCAGTTTCCGTCGGATGTGGAATTTGTTGTCAGCATTCCAGTTCTAATGCTCTTTGCAGACTTTTTTTTACAAAAATTAAAATGTTGAATGAAATGAATCTTTATATTTCGTCATCACCACCAAATGCACAGAGCCGACCGAATCTCCCCTACGGATTTTTCTTTTTTATTTGACTGCGGGAGCTTAAAAGTAAACAAAATATTTAATCAAATCGGCAGTGGGAGGCATGAGGAACGCAAAATCCAAGGAAGCATTTTCATTGATGAAACTGAATTTACATATGTAGTCAGTTTTGTTCGCCAATGTATGTATCATGCCCGTTTTCACGGTGCAAACTTAAGTGCATTTAGCTAAGTGTAGGATTGATCATAAACTTCACTCAAATTTCATTTTCATACTCAATACTTATGGGTAGTTTAGGTAAGAATGGATTGAGTAGCATTGTGAACCATTTGAACACGTAGTGTCTGTACTTGAATATGAGTGCAATATAAAACTGCGAGTATGCGTGGAAACCGGGCAATATTTGGGCAAATTTCCTCCAGTTCAAGAATGGCTGTAATATGAAGCATTGCCAGATGTCTTAAGCTATGGCAATCGGTGGCTAAAGTAAAATCACAACTTAAGTGGAATTTATCGTTAAGCCTCCACTTTCACATTGTCTATTTACATTTGTTCGACACTTGTCTGCGATGTATAATCGTAAGGCTCAGTAAAGAGTTTTGAATAGTAAGATAGGATTCATTGAAAGACATTTTATTCAGTTACATTACATTTATTTCACCTACAATATAGAACAATAGGGATATATATGTGCCAACAGGAGCGAAAGGGTTAAAATGAAAGCATTTGCTTGCATTTTCTTCAGAAGAACAGTTCCCATCAACAGTAATGATCCGACCCGTTACAAATAAGTACATAATAGGACAAGTGCAAACAGCAAAATATATATCCTCCTTTTTTTTGTCATTTGCTCGAATTGACCATCAATATTTTGACAGTTTCTGAGATCTAAGCTAAATGAGAGGTTTCATTGAGAATAACCCTTCCTTACAATTTCTTAATTAACCTCTTGTGAGGCCATTGTGACTTGTGATACCACATAGAGATGTGCGAGACTGCATTCTAAATTCATTGTGCTCTTAGTTTACATGGCTTTTCAGTTATATCTTACACACCAAACGACTTCAATGCAGTTCTAACATTGTATTTGTACATATAAACATCCCAGTTTGTGTAAGGAAGTTTCCTTCATTTCAAATGGACTGGAATTGTTAACAAAAGCATGCACACTTCACACCTACACCATTTGATATTCATTCCAAGTTAACCCATCACAGTTTGCTGCACAGTTCGTAATCCCGCTGGTTGAGGTGACTTTAATAGAAATTGAAATTCCAGACCCAATGATTCTTACACCGTCAGTATTTGCACGTACAAGGAGTTTTTCCTCAACAGGGCACTGCAGTACAATACGTTTCCTGAATTCACTACCTTTCGGTCCAGCCGACCTAGAAGACCGTAAACAGAACCTTTTATGCCAGAGTTAGCAATTCACTGAAAGTTTTACACACAACTGCAGCATATCCTATTTCAGACTTTGGAGTCTTTTGTGTTTGTTGCGAAAGTGCTTTAGCTCCTCAAATTAAATAACGAAGTCCACTATATTCGAAGAAAGGAATGTAGTTCCCCTCAAGACTGTATAAAAACAAAATGGTAAATATTTGCGAATCGGACCCGTACCATTGCTATACACATCGTAAGATATTCGAACAATAAAATTGTAAATTTGCCCTCAATTCTTTTAAAAGTTTCATTTTTCGTATTCTGCTTTGTGTCTCCACGGTCCGCATACCCCTTCTCACGATTGCCCTTAATTCCTTGTTTGTTTTGTTTTCTTCTGTGCACACATGCATATTCCACAAGCACATTTCCTTATAGAGAAAGTTAAAAAATCCCAGATTCTTCAATTCTGGGGCTTGGGGGTACCTTCATCCGTTTGGAAGATGGCGAGGCGGCAGCGGTCTGCTTATGTACGTATTGAACGTTTCTCATCTCAATGCCTCTCTGCTGCGAGCTGGCCGCCTGGCCGCCTTGCATGGCCCACGGCTAAAGGATACGCTCTGAAAAAAGTTGGAATCCATTTGATCTTCGTCCAAAGCAAACATTTGATGCTGCGATAATATAATTTTCTTTTATGATATTTGACAGAATTTTAAGTGAATAGTTAGGTCTTTTTCCATTATTTCATGGTACTGTTCCTGGTATGTTGGCAGTGGCATCTACGGAAGGAGCATTTCCATACACACATCCTCTTGTCACTGTCATCGCCAAGGAACACAGTGAAGGCACACACAGGAGAAGCATGCTTCCTACGCTTTGAACAAACACATAAAAAACCGAAAATCCGTATTGATATAGAAAATTGAGAACATCCGTGACGCCAATATGCCGGAGGACTCTCCACCAATACACAATCCTGAATACCGGGTACATTGTTTAGATGAGTTCAGATAGTTCTATTAACATGGACTCGCAGAATACAAAAGGTAAAAGAGTCTTTAGAGAGTGGTTAGTGGAACCACAAAAAAAAACCCCTTAAGAAATAATGGAAACCTTACGCTTTGTAGTAAGGAGCTGACTTTTTGTTGATGTTTTTGTTTGCAGAATGTCTGTTGTCGGTTTCGCCTTCACAATGAAGTCTTAGGCCGACTAGATGCCCATCCTTGGGGTATGAGTATCCTGCGTTCTTTTCCTGTTGTAGAATATTGGAAGTTAATGGATTTGAAATTTTGTTTGCACACCTCGTAGACCAGAACTCACAATACTGAACATCGACAGAACGAGTAATTGTTAGTAAGTCTCACTTGTCTCACGTATTTGGGTCGAAAACTACGCATAGGTGCTTTTAAAGAGCTGGCTCACATCCAAATTATTCTGAAACTTTACCTAGCATCTGCCAAATGTACTAAAAGCATTTGAACGTAAATCTCAAACTGTAAGGGAAGCACTACAATGATCCAGGGCATGCATCCTTTCCTTGACCTAGGATGTGATTTTTTGCATTAAATTGACTTTACTTGCAACGTGTTTGCTTCTGAAAGTGAGTTTGATTTGTTCAATTTCAATGCCTGGTATTGTCAATTGGTTGTTAAGCAACAAAGGCTATTGTTTGACCCATCCACCGAAATATATTTCAGGGTCATTTAGGCGGGACTTTTATTTATTTTATTTATTTATTGAATATACATTTATTACGTCTGTGGATGGCTTTAATCCAAGAAATACAAAAGGGTCAATCGGATACTGTAGACATTAGTCTTAAAGGTGAAAGTTGAAACATGTGCACATTTCTTCTAGCAACAGTGTGGTTGTTTGGCATGACATGCCTTGAAGAATTTGAACATGAATTAAGGGGTCTCGCTGAATTTGACTGTGCCAATAAGGAAAAGTGAAAATATCGACGAAGGAAATATTTTTTGTTCACAATACAGGATGGGCCAAATAAAATAAAAATTAACAAACTTAAATTGTTCGCATTTATTATGGCCTTATTAGTTAGAACAAACATTTACATTACTATTGCAATACAACGTAGTTCAAGTGGCTGCCTCGGCCGGCTTAGCAGTAGCGCATTCTGTCACCCCAATTGTCCAAGTCTTTGTTTATGGTTTCGGGATATGACTCACGGATTGCGTGGATGATATTGGCCTTAAGTTCTTGAATCGTTCAGGATTGTTGGCATAACATAGGTCTCTCACATATCCCTATAAAAAAAGTACAAAGAGGTCAAATGATGCTCTCGCCCACAGCAGCTGCAGACCTATCTATGCGCACCGTTCGACGACGGTGACCACTAGCGTTGTCTAATGACATACCAGTCTCACGAACATGTGTACAGCAGTCGCAGTGGGTGCTTCATATCACCCAAACATTTATTTAAAAAAAAAAACGCACTGGTTGGGCTACACAGTACTCACTTTGGAAATAAGTTTCCAATATTTCCCAAGTTTGTTCTGTCAAGATTTCGAGTTGGAAACGGAAATCAGTGTCAAAATAACCTATTATGTATTTTAAAAAAAACAAGCCACTTGATGGCCCACCTTGTACAGAGTCGAAATTCTGAATCGAACGAACATAAAGAACGCTTCTGTCTTTCTCTACTACCATTTCCCATCAACAAATATAAACAAAATTAAAATAGAAACCTTGGCTTTTACTTTGTCAGAAGCCTTTTTATACTTAGTTCTACCCGGTTAAAGTTTAATACATATCTGTCAACATGATTTTGAGGTATTGTTAGTCTAATATTGGTATATTCACTGAATATTTGACCGATGATCAAATCAAATCTACGTGCGTAGTTCCAGCAATATCAATAAGGCTGCAAAATACTGATTACAAGGACGTGTTTTAAAAAGTGTGGCGTGGTGATGGCCTTAACAATCTAGAACTAAAGCTAAGATATAAATTTACATTTTACGGTACCTTAAATAAAAACAATTTTGATGAATAACAATGGTGGTGAACTTGCTCCGTAGAGTGGAGTGTTCCCAAAACAAAGCACCACCCCTCTAAATGTGACCAAGAGTCGAAATTCCGATCTGATAACGTACTTTGGTAGATTTTTTATTCCACATATAAATGTCTGTCTGAAATCGACAGTTGCACATCGAGCTTGAATTCCTTTGAAATATCATTAGCTGTCAAGTTTTAAGTGGCTGGCAAAACAGCTGAAGAAATGAACACCAAAATTAACTGAAATTCACGCTGTAGGCTTGTTCGGTCTCACAATGATATACTGATATCTCATTGTATTTTGCTTTGCACAATCTGAGGGTGCTGTATTCAGCGAAGGAATGAATTGGATTAGAAGTAGCAGATTAGAAGAGAAAGAGTATTGGAGAAAGAACAGAGCCTCGGGGAACACCACCATTTATTTGGTGGATATCAGACTTGAACCCATCGAAAACAACTTAAATTTAACGGTTCCAAAGGTAGTTTTTAATCTATAGAAGAAGAGTTTCATCTATACGCATTTTCGACCAAAAGCATGATGCTAAACTCTATCAAATGCCTTAGAAATATCAAGCGTGCTTTCGCTTGCGTTGTGTAAATATTGGTTCCACTTTTCGGTGAGATAAGCTATCAGATCACCAGCGGACCTGTTGTAGCGGAAACCATACTGCCGGACATTAAGAAGCTTCCGCAATTTATCAGCGTTTCCATGACGTTGGTGATGGAATGATGATGATAGGTGACAAGGATTCGCCGTTTTAAGGGATGGGCTGAAAAAATTCTGTTTGCTATCTATTCGGAAAGAGACCTAAAGAGTATGATAGATTGAAAAGCTTACACAGTGGTTTTGCCAGCGAAGAAGAACATCTCTTCAGAAGTAAATGGGGATATCATCCGCGCAAGCGGACTTGTGCATAATTTAATTGTTTTATTGTTATGAGTTTTCGAGGAAACGTTAGCAAAATTCATAGAAGTCCACAGTTTCCACGCTCATCATTCTCAATTGATATCCAATTATAAGAACTGGTGAGGGAGATAAATGCGGCAAGAGTTAAGCAACACAAAACAAAGTAGAAACTTACATAGATATCTTACATACATATGCAAGCATGAAGGCAGTGCTTAAGAATAAATATTTCATTATGAAACACAGTGCAGGATTTGTACGTTTTCGGAATGTCTGGAATGTGAATGAGTACGTAGTCAAAAAAATAGCTTTGCACATAGCGCAGAAACAAACCAAAGAATTTCAAATTCCAATGATGGATTAGTTTTTCTTTTAATCCACACGCATTTTCAGATAAAATTCACAGAATTACACAAGTATATAGTTCTAAAAATACAAATCAAATAAGGAAATGAATCGATAATGTATTCGTTGGAACCATTCTATTTTCAAAAGTTTCAAATTAAATTGCCTAAAGCATTCACAAAAATGTCTTGTTCGTTAAACTATGGTTGGTGAATTAGTTTGATATTACCTGTCAAAATGTAAACTCTAACTCTTACTGTCTCAAATTTGATAATTTTTGTTGATTGCTGGGGTATGGTGTATAAGTTAACCAAGCAGACACCGACAAACCGAAAATCAGAAATGATGCCACATTTCTGAGACTGACATCTAGACACATTCATTCTTAGCAAGTGTACATATATGCACAGTAAAATGTATATACCATGGATAAGATAAAGGTACATATTTTGACTATGATATTACATACATACAAAATATAGAGTGACTCTGATATTTTCATCACTTATTCTACATATATTCTATTTTTCTCCATGAACAAATGATATTTTTTTCGGGCGCTTAGTTTTCTTATAGCCGAAAATATGTGAGAAATGTGGGTTAAAGCAACAATTTTTTGTTTCAACCTCCACCATTTTCAGAAAGATTAAGTAATTATTTTATTTAGTAAAAATTAGTGGGTCGCCGTGGCGTAGTGGGTTAGTGCGTCGACTCCTACGCAGAGGGTGCCAGATATTTACCACCTTTCATATTTCACGGCTCCACCTCTTTCGAGTCACTGACAATCCTCAAAGAGTATTTCCTGTCTAGAAAAAGCTTCTCAAACTTGGCCGTTCGGAGTCGGCATTAAACTGTCGGTCCCTTCCACTCGTGAGAGAACAATAGCACGCACAACACGAGTGGTTGCTGAGAACCTAGGCCCATGTCCGCCTCGGACTGTACCGCCACCCATATTATTATTATTAAAATTTAGAAACAGTAATTTGCTTGACGTATGGTCTTCGAACGTCGCTGCTGATGATATTAAATTTGGATGAATCTTTAAAAAAATTCTCTCCTCCATTTCTGAATATCTAATACAATGGACAATAGAAATAGATTTTGTCAACAGTATATTTTTCCAGGTTTCGTTTTAAATTTAATCATTTTTGGGAGACCGATGAGTTTGGAAATCTATAGCTGACAGCTGGCGAGATACCGTTCCAGCACTTACTGTTAGTTCTAACTCTTGGATCAATTTCGGGCCCATGTCTAATCAACATACCGTCCAATCAAGATCCTGTTTTAAGTGATCGATTACAGTGCTGCACATAAGCCACTTCTTTTTCTTTTGCAATATCGGGAAATAATTTGTGAAAACCGATGATTTATCAACATTTTAGTATTTTAAAATATGTTTTTTTGAAACGATCTGCGAAATTATCGGCAATGGTTGGTCTTAATACGTAACTTAATTCATTAGGAGCCTTTATTAATATTTTTGTCATAAAAACGATACTACCGGAAACTTATGGCTGTGAAAATCTTTACGCAAAGACATTTGATGGTCGTGTTCCAACTGAGACTGAGAAAATAATGGATTGTAAAGGTAAAAATGCAATTAGACGTTGATGTCGCTTCAATTGCAAATGTTTTTTCGCGTTTCAATTAGAGGTAACATTATCCCATCCAATGTAGTTTCCTTAATTTTACTGTATCTTTGCGGGATGAGATGAGGAGTCTTCCCTACACCCTGACCTTTTAAAGTGTATTCCGTACATAGATTCCAGTGAATTATTATTTTTTGATTCTTAAGAAATTGCATGGTTTCACTTACAGTTTTTTGTTTTGTTCAATACTGTATGTACTGTAGCTACCCAAATTCCTTTAGGTAATTCAGGAATATCTAACATATACATTTATCACGAAGCATTCAATACACGTTTCAATCAATTGTTCGGCTATCCAACAGAAAAATGTTACCTTTCGACACATCTATGCGACATCTATGAGACAATTTCGGGACCGTGTATGAAGTGCAAATAAATTGATTTTTATTAGTTCCATTCATTGTAAGAAACGAACCCCGTGTACTTCTTTTTCAATACCAATCGGAAACTCTGCGATATAAAAAAAGTAACTAAATTTGTAGACTAATCTTGCTATTCAGTAGAAGAACTTACATCAGGTTGTACTCGTCGATGTAAAAGAAAGTAAGTGAACCAAACGCATTGCTCGTACTTCGAATTGAATTTCATATAAAGGAGACGTCCTGCCATTATAAGTGTACATTCAACCCCCAGTACTCAAGTTGTTAACTCGACCATGGGGGACAGCATAACGGATAATATCACATAGGTATGTATAGTAATATCCATTAGTATAGCATCGTAATACTCTGTTGTTTTTTTCCTTTTCTCAGCACCATACCTAACTAACTTCATGAAATTTCAAACTAGAACTCCTGAGGGATTTTACAAAAGTTTTGTAATTATTACCAACGCTGGACTTTTTAGTTGCTCTCTCATTCTCTGATGTGTTCGTGGGACAAGTTCTACTTCTACTATAGTTGATCACCTGCATTGGACTCGATGTGGCGTCTTTCTCGATGAGAAGACAATTTCATCTCTTTATTTGTTCCACAAATTTCTGATATAAAATAAAAAGGTGAACTTCAGTCAATTATGTGTGTTAGGAGCATGAGTTCAAAGGGGAATTGAAAAAGAAATTGTGTGTAAATAAAACTTTTGAACCCACATGTGTAATTCGATGATTTTGTGGGCGTTCTATAAATAGGCAAAAAAAAAAAATAACCAAAGGAATGCTCAACGGGAAAGGTAAACATTTTATATTGAGGGTTTTAATGAAAATGCCTTGTCAACGAGTCTGGTAGGGATGTTATGAGAGGTGAGAGTTCTGATTGACTGGTGTATAATGTATCAGTTAATCACATATACTTATGGTTGCATATGTTGCTTAAGAATAAGTCGCGCAAATAAACAATTTGACGGATATATTTAAAATAGAGGCGTTCCTATTGAAATGAAGTGTGCTTATTGGAACATTAATTATAACCACAATTTGTGGGATTAGCTGAGAGTACAGCTTGAACAGATTTTTCTCTCACAATCTTTCAGTTAAAAACAAAACCCAATTAAACATAACTCATGTTCAGAGATTCTATTTCGGTGGGTCTTTTCATTCACAAGTCATGGGGGAATATCAACATATGTACATTCAAATCGCAGACTTCGCTGCAATGAGAGAACATTAATCATTTTTGGTGAAGATGGATCTTGTTCAGATGTCGCTTAATACATTCACATCATGCACATCAGGTATGTACTGTCATTCTTTGTACACGCGCTTCATAAGTGGCCTGGGCTGTGGGCTCGTCAGCTTAAATGGTGTTCATCTATGAATTGATTGTCAACAATACCTTTCCTCTACTGGAGATGGAATATGAAGGTCTTATTCCAGTGTATTTAACTAGGCTTTTCAGAAAAAGATTTAGCAAAGCATTCCATGTTCTTTCCCCCGAAAAAGGTATACAATCCGCAGCATAAACAGGCCTGTGGAAATGTACCTACATACATATTCAATATGAAGATGCGTGGCCGTTACGATATCCTATAATGATTATTTTTAGATCGTCTCAAATAAAATATATGCCCATCAACTCATAGTAAACCATCAAAATAAGCCCAAAACAAAAGATGAATTTAATCATCCTTGAAATAGAATTGAACAACGAGCAACATGAATAGAATTGAAACAATGAACGAACGTAAATTCATAGAAAATATTCATCTTTATACTAATATATAGTTGACACACAACTGACATACAACTTTAGGTCGCCTTCATTCATGAGAGAATAAAAGGACAAAAAGGATGCCTCTGCTGGAAATGCTAGAACCAGTCCCACTAGGAACTGCAGGGCCATATACACTCGTGCTCATATAATTAAGCCATAATAATGAAATGAAGTAAATATGCTGCTATACCTGCTGTCTCACATCGATTTTCGCCGTTCCGCTCTATTTTCATTGTTTGGGTGTTATAGATTATACTGTCCACTTTTCGACATATCGATAAACTATTTTCTTGTTCTTAAGCAGTTTTAACATATTTCAGGTTCATTCATTGTAACAGTAGCAATTGCTACGGCAAGTACTTCCTTATCGCATATGTGGCTTTATTGTATGAGCATGAGTGTATATATGGACCTGGCTCTATAGGTTCTTGGGCATCCTGTTTGTCCGTTTATTCTCTCACGAATGAAGGCGTCCTAAAGTTGTATGTCACCTACGTAAGGAGAAGTTTTCCGAAGCTTTTTCTCAGAAGTTATAAATTTATTATTGTCGATATTGTTGTTTTTACATCCGAAGGCGCCAAAGCAAAAGTGCGTACATCCACTGTCCAGTTCACAAAAATTCGGATCTTGGATCAACTGAGGGACTTACAAGGACGACACGACACAAAAAGGACTATGATTTGCGCGTGTACTCTTGGAATGAAAGAACAATTCTACACAGCCGGTCAGGTCACCAACTGGAAACGAAAATAAGGACGATATTGTAGCCCTCGAGTAAAATAAAAAACGCGGAAAAAAAGAGCTGGTCTTTCAAATTATATCAAATATATTATGGCATCAAAAAAAAAATCACCAGTCCACCATCCAGGCGCAGTAGCAGTTCCGTTGACACATGGTTCGCATGTTCATGGGCGCAATAGCATTTTCGCCTGCGTTTACCAATCCATCATCCAGGCGCAGTAGCAGTTCCGTCGACACATGTTTCGCATGTTCATGGGCGCAATAGCATTTTCGCGTGCGTTTACCATCCACACGCAGTACAAGTTCCAAGTTAACGCAATCGACGAAAGACGCTTAAGCAATTTGAACTCGTTCGATAGGTCCGATAGGAAGATTGTTAGATGTAAGTTTAGTTCTTCTTAGAGCTTTGCCACGACTGCCTCTGGTTAGCCGGGTCCCCGGTTCGAATCCCAATGAAAGCTAAGTTAATACTCTTTTATCTGGTTTTTGAAATCTCATCCAGTCACCATTTGCCGTTTGGATCAAATTAACGGCACTATTACTGGAGTGGTCACTCAGTGGTAGTAGCCTGGCTGTGTGTATCACAATGGACCAACATGGTCTAAGTTCGCCGGTGAATTCACTAGCAGCCCCGCCTACCTACCTATGACGGAGTTATGGCCCGATATGTATCAAAATGCCACCAAAATTAAATAAGTAGAATACATTTGAATAATCATTCTCACCTGAACAATATATTCACATAAAAAGCTTGAATAAAATCGTTAATGTGTTTCACTTTAGTTTACTTGCGAAACAGCAAAATAGATGATCCGTACAAATCAAGCCAAATCACCAATCAATGTTCCAGCTTAGGCTTGTGTAGTTCACGAACGAACTGGTTCAAAAAAGACCTCTTACATGTGAACTAAGAGAACTAGTTTACATTGCAGTTTGAAAGCCCTAAACCCTTCATCATTGACAGCTTTGAATGATTGAAAATCAGTGGCTTTCATTAATGCCAGTATGTGGCCGTGACGTAGTGAATTGGTGCGTCGATTGCTACGAAGAGGGTGCCAGGTTCGATCCCCGATTTTATACTTCACGGCCCTATCCCTTTCGAGTCACTACCAATGCTCAAGGAGTATTCTTGCCTACAAAAAGCTTCTCAAGCTTCGCTGTTCGGGATTGATATAAAACTGTAGGTCCCGCTAGGCCCAGGTCAGCCTTGGACTGTCTCGCCACCTATGCTATATTTATTATAATCAAGGCCAAGGCTGCATGGAGCTAATTTTTTCCTTGAGACTAGGGCTCGCATTGTCCGCCGTTTTAATAAAGGGACTAACTGAACACACATTAGAACGTTCGTTCTTGAATTTGCGGAAGCAGAATCGGGATCAAGTGTAAATATTTGAATTTTCGTAAGAATTCGAATGAAATCAGTTTAATTGATCCGAGATTGCTTTGAATTACTTCTTGTCTCAACTTTGCCATCAGTAACTCCATTACACAAAGAAGGAAAAATAACTATATTATACTGAAAGAAAATATACTGAAAGTACACGAATAAATGAGGGATGTCAACATTTTTAGTTATTTTTCTACCCGGTCTTTGAAAACAGGTAATCCCATATTTGAATTCAAAGTATTGACAATGACCAATGTAAATTGAGGTTAATAGTTAATAATAATAATATGGGTGGCGTTACAGTCCGAGGCGGACCTGGGCCTAGCTTCTCGGCAACCACTCGTGTGCTATTGCTCTCTCACGCGTGGAAGGGACCTACAGCTTAATGCCGACTCCGAACGGCGAAGTTGAGAAGCTTTATCTAGACAGGAAATACTCTTTGAGGATTGTCAGTGACTCGAAAGAGGTGGAGTCGTGAAATATGAAAGGTGGTAAATTCGGGTATCGAACCTGGCACCCTCTGCGTAGGAGTCGACGCACTAACCCACTACGCCACGGCGACCCACCCAGTTTAATAGTTAGTATATAAAATTAAATATTCTCGTTTATTGACAATTTTTAGTAATTAATTCCTATCATAAATCACTATCCAAAGCTATCGATAGTGAAATCTATAGATTATATTCGATAGTTCTATCGATAGTTCGCAACTTATATTAAGGAGATTTCTTTCTGGTTAAGTTTTTCTTACTATTTTTTTGTTGCATATCGCTCGCTATTTATGCATATTGGTAATTTGTATGGTATCGGTAGGAGTACGAGTACCAGTACTGCCTCTGCTTAATGCTTTTCTGCGTCTTGCTTAATGATGTGAGTTTTTCTACTTTACCGTTGATGGTGATTTATTGCTGTTAATTATAAGGAATATGTGACGACCAACTGACTAAAATCCCACAGTGCCCGTACTTAAATGCACAAGCCTAATGAATCTGTTATTGTCACTAATGACATCAATACACAATTTCTGGTTCTACGTTGTAGCAAATATGTAGCGGTTCAAAATAGGTCCTTAAATCCAAAAAAAAGCATCCTATATATGACCATACAGTGAGAAAGACTCTCCCTAAGTCGAACTCTCTAAGTCTCTCTCCCTAAGTCTCTCTCTAACTCGAACAACCCGTGACAATTCGATTTCGACACCCAATATGACACTTGAGTTCCAACCAATATAACGCCTAATCCGAAACGGAATTTCTGTAACTGGCTAATTAGGAGACATCGTGAATAATTCTAATTATTTGAAACTCGAAGACAAAAGCACGAGAACACACTTATAAGTCCGTATACCTCACTGACAAAGCATTGTTTCAAATTGAACTCAGCTGCTTACTCATGGCAGCTGACCAAACACCAACTGCATGAACCAATTATTACATATCATGGACATAAAATCTTTAGTTAGTGAAAGCAATGACTAATACGCGATAATCCTTCAGACGAACTTGAATACTTACATACCTATGAAATTTAGTATATATAGTAATATAGTCCAGCCGAGACATTCGGGATGTTGCTAGGCAGCACCAAAATTTCTGGTGGCTAGGGAGCGAGGGAAGACCCGGGGTAGAAATGGTAATGCGTTCCCCCTTATGGGGCGCAGTCGGTCTCTGTCTTGCAGCGGATTAGATGGAATTCTATCAGCCGCAACCTATGGCCGACTTATTTATCTTAGGGTAGTTTTAAGGTATTTTTTTAAATTGTATATATGTGAAAAAAAAATTTAAAAAAATAAAAAGATGCGTATACACATGTGTATAGGGGTATAGACAGGTGTATATGCATATATACGTAGGTTAGCTTAAGTTAGTTTGTAAGTTTTATTTTAAGTTAAGCTAGTTTGTAAGTTTTATTTTAAGGTAGATTGAAAGTTAGCTTGTAAGTTTTAATATAAACTGTTCAGTCATTAAGTTTTCAAATTTTTTCTTAATAGTAAGTTGTTCTTTTTAAATTCTCATTTATATTTTACTCCGTTAGATTAGGTCGAAAGACATAGAATAAGGTTAAGTTAAGCTTAGAGTGCCCGCCTAGGGCCAGTAAGTTAGAAGTAGTAACAATGTACGTACAACTAGTTTTAAGCATTTTTGTCTAGTATGTAAGTTGTTATGAATTCCACAATAAAAATGAATTAAAATGAAAATGATGAAATAATGTAGCATATAGTCTCAATTATTTAGAATAAAAGCAAGAATAAACATTTTCAATTTCATCAAAAAATGTTTTTGACGAAACCCTTTCCAAGCTAAATTCGTGTAATGATTTTTGATATTTTATTTCTGATATTCCTCATGTGGATGTGTTTGCTTATATCCTCAAATAATATTCATAAAACAAAATTACCCATCTCAACGTGAAGGTGTTCCTTGGAGTACTCAAACGTATACTTCAAATCAGAATTCATGTCCAATTCAATTAATTTTAAACTGGCTAAGGATACGCATGAATACACTTTAAACAATAAAATCATAATAAGATTGTTTTTATTCCACTTCACATCGAAGGCATTGGGTTGCGAATAAGAATACCCTCCCGAGTCACTTGCCATTGGTATGATAAACATATCGGCATCTCAAAAGTGCCAATTAGTCCTCAAAGCTTTCTGAAGTCTAATCCTATAATGATACAAATACTGTGAAGTTAATCCCAATTATAGGTTTGAAGTACTACATCTCCCTTGAATAGACGGAAAGTGGTACTTGATTGTTTTGCGTACTCAAGCTTTTTTCAAATGGAATTTTTTGGCTCAACGCAACACCCCTTAACTTATCGAGTTGTCGTTTCATCTCTTGTTTTACTACATTACCTCACAAAACAGCTGTTCGACGCCATTAGAAGACTTTACTCATCGCCAATCAGCGACCTTGTTCCAAGACAGTGTTTTGATACTCTTCATTTGTGTCCCGCTCTGTATTCCAGGGCCCGGGATTAAATTCCGGCGCATGCACATTTCTACAGATGTTCAATAGAAATGAGTGCCAAAAGCTTTACGCTGAATTCAGCTATATTTCATTTCTTGTGCATACATTGCATTCCCCAAACACAACTTTTGGAAAAGCTTTGAGTCTGCTCTCCAAAATGTACGCCATTCCATTCAGCCTACTATGCTTTTACTCCAACGATACGGTGATATCATTCTCAAGCTCTAAGGGACTCGCTACTGTGGCGCGCTACCTTAGGAAGATGCACACTTAGTTGCTACGGACGAGAGTGAACTTCATACTTTATGATGCACTTTAATGTTTTGTTTGGGTTGTGCGTTCTGTTCTCTTAAAGCAGAAATCGAAATTTAACAATTCTGCAAAAGGAGGACTTGAAAAAAGGCTTGCGACAAATTGGTGTATGTAGATACGGTACACGTTCAATTATTAGAGGTTAGTCTGTGGCTGTAGGTCCTATTGCTCATTTGTGTGGGAAGGACAACCGCATGCGATATCCATCCTTCGTGGCTCTTTTGTGAATGAAAAAAATCGAGCACATCATTACATTTCCCTTTCCTCTCCAGGAGCACTGATTGTTGAGATGGTTTTTGGTTTTATTGATTCGTCTGTGCAAGCAATGTGTGTATGTGGGAGGGTAGTCGGCAGCCGGCATAATGTGTAATAACATTTCATCTGTGTGTACTTCAGTGTAATGCGAGTGGGTGGTTGTTAAATAAATTTGCGTTCGTTGACATTTTCTATGGTTAAGTTTATGCTTATAAGACATACAAGACAGCAGAGTCGTTTGAATTTACTTTCGTGTACATGAGGCGAGCCAACTGACATGTAACGTCCTCGCTTTACCACATAGCCTTTTCTAGGATGTGATAAAAGTGGGAAAGACATTTTGATACTTCGCAGTGTCTCTCAAAAAAAATTGTTCATCATAATAACTCTTTAAGTCTTACATATCTTATACATAATATATTTAATATAAAAAAAAAAATATTGAATTTAGTAATTTTTAGACGCCAAACTTGAAGTTATCAACAAGTAAAATAAAATAATACCCCAACTGTCAAAAGTCAAAAGTGTGAGGGGCGCTTATTTATCGAATGATTATTTAAAATCGTAGAACAGATCGTGGACATCTTGAAATTTAAGAGTAACATTTTTCCGTTGGACAAATTTGTGCATGAAATAGCGTATTAGGCTTAATGCGGATACTTGATCAGCTCCGTTGGATCAGATATTTTTTCTTAATTTTCATATATTGCCTACTCTGCCTAAGAGTATAAATAGCTAAAATCGCGGGATATGATTTTGGGAACTATTTCTTCTTCGTGTTGCATCGCAAGCCGGAACTTGTGCCGCAACTCACAAGCCTCTACAACCAAAGAAACAATGTTTGGCAATTGTGTACGCAACATAGTTTAGTTCTTGTATTTTTAACCTATTTTTTGGAGGTTGATTTTATATCAGTTGTCAGTTGTCACAAAATGTGATTTCTTTCTTTTCCTTACATGTAATGTATCTTTATTTTACAATTTCTTATTGGACATTCTGTTTTCCAATTCCTTTCTAAGTTCAAGTATATATATACGTATTTTTATACGATTAATATACACTTACAGTAGCAAGTCGGATCAAACTCTGTAGTATTTGAACTATATTTCAATATAATCTCCAATCTCAACTTCTCTTCTTTATTAATTTTGTTTTAACATTGTTTTAATATAGAAATGAGTTTCGAGACGCGCAAGTATTTGCCTATCACTTACAAATCATACATGTTCACGAAGAAAAACGTAGAAAAATACAATACATTAAAAAATTATTCTTCCTATACGGTTCCTAAGCAGAAACGTCACGTAAGGACATCATTTGAGACAAGTCAAAAAAGTTGGTCAGGTAAATTCTCCTCCCTAAAACTGAATTTTAAAAGAAATAATGAGAATCGACCTCATTTTACAGCTGGTGGTTCAAAATTTATAAACATCCGTTGAATAATAGGAAATATAGAGCTGAAGTAATTGAATATCACAATTTAAATTCCACTCATTTTAAGTCACACATTTTAAATTTTTAGTCTACCGGTTAAATAAGCACTAATATAAGTCTGTACAGAATCGCAGGATATGGATTACGAATAAACTATTTATTATTACATTATAGCACATTTACATGCTAACGAGTTTAGTACAATGACAAATGAAGAAAAGATAAATATTATTTCTCCTTTTGATTCATAGTTAAATGACGCCTCAGTCAGGACCGAAACTATGCTTTAAACATCAAACATGTCCACCTAGCGTCAAAGATGCGCTCAAAGCTCCGACATATAAAATGCGTATGAAGCGTTGTCATTTAAAATAACTACATACTGAAATTATACACATTTTGTTTCCAATCTCACAGTCACAGAAATGTTTAAATTGTCATGACCAGAACATATGTAGTTAATATCGAGCAGAAGCTCAGTTGAAAACCGATTCTTGCCCAGAGTTCTCTTGATTTTAATTAATGGAACATGTCATATATACTACCAGCAGTGTAAACGTGTGGCCAACTTCAATGTCAGAAACATTGTACCTTTGTGTATCTTGTATACGTGCACTTATAGTATGTACATTCATAAAAAAAAATAATACACATGGCAACGTGCCAGTATTTTCAAGCCTAATTCAATAATAGATGTCAAGTTCGGTCAACTGACAACAGGGCAATTTATATAATCCACTGTAAATGCATCTTGACACGGTTCTCATCTGGTTCACTACATATGATATATGTATTGTACCTTTTTGAAGATTTCGTCAACAACCTTTATAATTTCGGACCGGTGTAACACTCTGGACACCTACCATATTTATGAAGCGATCAATATTTGTGTGGGATTTTTATTTATTTGTATTCATATGGATGTTAACACATAACTATAAGTATTACTTCTACTCCATGAAGCCCGATATTGCAAGGATGCGTCTGGTGAACATATTGTCGACACGGACCCGACGCATAACGTAAAGACATTTATGCAGAATGTAGAATAAGATGTATGTAGAATAATTTGTCTATAGTACTGCTTGTACTGAAAGTACAAGACTTGCCAACACTTGAGGAACGATCTTCCAGAAGTGCGTATAGTTACTAGCATATACGGATCGACGCGATTGGTAGAACACAGCAAGGAGCCAATGGGCCGTTTGCAGGTATTGAGACGAAAGCGGCTAATATGGGTCTAGTTGTGAATGAAACGAAGTATATGCTGTCATCAAGAAAGGACATACAACCTTGACGTCGTGGACAGAGAGTCACCGTTGGCAGCTATAGCTTTGATGTGGTCAAGCACTTCGTCTACCTTGGCCAACTCAGCTCCGGCCCGAAGAGTCTTAGACCCCGAACCTGTGGGACATCGCACAAGGGAACTCCCACGTTTAACCAGGTGGAAAATGACATCAACCAACTCTGTGCCGTAAAACTACGTAATAAATTGTTTCATCTTGTCTGCCAATAACAAGCAAGTTTTAAAAACTAAAAGTTTTATGATCATACTTTAAGGTGGTTCCCATATTTTCCGTGGAGTTGAGGTGAATGTTGAAGCATCCCATCGGACGACACATCGAACAATAAGACATTCCAAATGAATTATAGATTGAATTAAAGTAACATTTCAGAAATGTTAAATACCCAGGTGGCTATGAACAGTACAATATGGCTATGAGTACATTGATTTTGACTTATTTGGGATTCCAAATTTTTGAATTTTGTTTAGTGAAGTTAATGCAGAATAAGTCATTCATGTATAGAGGAGTGCATGTTATTTCAAGGTAAATAATTTCTTGTTTCATTTAAAACAAAATTTAAATTGACTAAGTCATACTATTAGCCAAATTTGCACTAGCAATAACTTCGATTAACTTATAATGAGATGTTTCGAAAGAAATAATGAAGCTTAAAAGAGTTTAGTATTTTTTTGTCTAGCACGTTATATTGACTAAAGTACCAATAATAAATGAAAGCAAAACCAAAAAGGAAACCTTATATTGAGTTTCGTTTAATAAATCCCAAATATTGCTGAGAAAATGTTGAAAATAGTAACTTCTTCGTCGTCTGGAATATTTAAAAACTATAAAGCTAATCAATCATTTTACTTGACTTCAAATTATGTGTAAAGAATTATTACGTAATTATTAGTTCATAATTTTAGTATACATAATAGTTCTCTTGCGGTTGCCGTGGCGTTGTGGGTAGGTGCGATCCCTGTGCAACTTAACCTCGCTGTCAGGGTTCGATTCCCAGCTGGTACGACAAACCAAAAAATAAATAATAATTTTCATTTCCTCCACCTCTTTCGAGTCACTGATAATGCTCAAAGGGTAATACTACTCAAATTTGGCTGTTGCGAGTCGGGATAAAACTGTAGGTCCCTTCCAGTCGTGAGAGAATACACACAACACGAGCAGTTCCTGAGAAGCTTGGCCCTGGCACTCAACGGCCTTGATGTGCCATTGATGTGCCACCCATTATTATTATTATTAATAGTTGTCATTGAATATTTATATTTAAATCAAATTGAAATTATGGAATTTTATTTCTTAAAATCCATAAGATCCATTATTTCCGGCCACAACTTGTCATATCCGTCACTTGGAGGAGCATAACTTTTTCCAGGATGTCTTTGCACACAAATCGATCTATAATTCTCTCTATTAACTGAATCGTACCAAAAATTGTCTCCTCCTATTTGATGTAAGCTTACAACCCTAAACGATGACACAATCATCCACAGATCTTTGGCGAGCTGCATCCTAAGTCTTGCTTACAAATGGTATTCGTTCTTTAACTCCCTGGATGACATAAGTCCTTAGAAGTAATTTTCATCGGAGTAGAGTTTAGTTGCTTCAGTTTTGGCAGACCAATGAATTAGTACAGACCCTATTATTTTTAGCGTTTTGTCATAATGTGGTTTTTATTATAAAAAATTTTAATTCAGTCTTAGGGAAACAGAGAAGTTAAAAGGGCAGGTAGTTGAAGTCTGAATTGCTTTATTTTTGGCCAACACTATATTTACGAATTATGATAATTGTGTGTTGCATGATAAGTGAGTGATCCGTGTCATAATATTCGACGAACTGAACAGAATTGTGCCTACCGAACTCTCCTCTTACTTACTATTCATATTTCCCTGGCGGACATTCAAATGTTATTTTTTATAAAGATTTTTGATTTCTTTAAGATTATTTACATACATCGAAGCATAAACTTGTGCTCAACCGCTGAGTTTCCAAAATTCTCATAAAGCCATATATTCATCATAATTTAGTGTAGTAAAAAGCCTGTTTGGCATAATGTACGTAATGTAATAAAAGACATAACCTCCTCCTCAATGATACTCGCAATTATTGGATAGCTGCTCCTAAATATGTACATATGTTGTACTCTCTCATAGTTAAACCAAATTGGGGAGTACTCAGGAGCTTAAGTAAATCATAAAAATCAAAGCTTAATCAGGCATACACTATAACTCAGATCTATCCAAAAGATTGCCCTCATACAATTTATACCAAAAAATCTCACGAGGTTATCCTATGGAAGGACAACTTAATACGGAGTATAGACACAAACACCCATCTGCTAAAAAATCGCTACGCGCCCAAATGCCTATATGTACATGTATACTCACATTCATTTGAACATATCCGTCCACAAAAGAAAAGCGGAAACGAAGGCTAGGGAGAAGCTATAAATTTTTCACTCCTTATGTGACTCTTTGAGGACAATATATTTACTTGACTAGAAGACGACAACGACGACTACCGACGACATCATCAACATGCCCATCGTCGCGCCTCTGCCTCACAAAGGACCAACAGTGTGATATGTGCACCGGGCATGAGGAAATATTTGCTTCAAGTCCGTAGAGACCATATTTATATGAGTGTACGTATGTATTTGCTGTTTTATCTGCGCTGGGTAAGTACTTGCCGCTTCAGAAGAAATTTAAATTTTCCAAAAACATATTTTTTTAGCACTTCACTCCGATCCTGATTTCACCCTCAATCACGAACACATCCATGAGCACATCAAACATCTATACACTGCGAGTCGTATGAGCCACGGACGTGAACGCCTCAGCCACTCGAACAAATCCATTCGAGCAGTGAGTCAAGCTGGGTCGAGTTTAGATATAAATTATTGCTCCCACTTAAATAAAGCGAACGTAAGTATTTATTAAACGGACTCATATTTCTCAGCTGCTGTCGTCGTCGGGGATATTTTCGTCTGAAATGTCGAATGGATAACCGTCCCCCTAGATAGCCGAGTGTCTACTGAATCTGCCCAAGGCAGAACGGGGAGACAATTTTGTAACAACCTTGTGCAACGGGCCAATGCATTTGTCTTAGGGTCGCTCCCTCATGTGTGATGCTGCCTGCCTTGTGACAGATTTCGCATTGCGGTTTACTATAAAGTACAGTGGGCTTGATTTCCTTTTCCATCTATGGCAGCGTTTTTGCCGAAGCGAAAAAATGAAACGATGCGTTCCCGGCACCATGGCATGTGGTTGCCAAAAAACATTCCAAAATATTTGATGTTGGGTGTGAGTATATGAAATGGATATTGTCACATAATGGCGTTTCGATATCTCAGGATGTCGCAATGAATTGCACTGTCACTGTTATAACAACGTATCGGCCGCCAAATGACAGCATCCATTCTCTTGTTAAATGAGGATAACGTGTATGAAGGATTTTTGGAAGAGGTACCAGTTGCTGGCTTTAATGAGCGAAGATATTAGATTCCGTGTCGTTTATACCTAACGTAGTTATTTCGGAGTATCGCTCATAATATTCCTGAGAAAAGCAACTGGGACTGATGGCTTAGTAATAATGCTCAGTGTCCTGGCATGTTATTTTAACATTTTGAAATAATGTTTGGAAATGAGCTTCGGATATGTAATTAACAACACTTTACCCGAACATAGTCAAAATTCGACGACCATCAGGTAACGGAAACTGAAAATTTGACAGATGTTACGTTGTAAAATAACTTAATTTTGCACATGTGTTTACCAAGGTTCTACACAAACGTTTGACAAAAATACATTGTGCATCTCTATGCGAAATTACCTTTCCAATGGTGAATGTGTCAGCCCATTCGGTTGAGTAGAACGGTGTACAAGTGCATGACAAAAATTGGCAGCACGTACTTATTAATGATGGATAAATTAGATAACACAAATAAATTGAGAGGGTAGTATTTTTGTCTTATCATCACTTAAGTTTCTTAAAGTCCTGACCCATCTTTGGTGAAGTAAATCTCGATATCAATAATTGTTAATGATTTAAGACCTAATATGTCTTATATTCCATTTTGAGTACCTTAATTTTGTGTAGAGAAATAAATTCAAGGGCAATCTGATATATGCACTTTGCGAGAGCCGTAGGCACCATGAAATTAATACAATCCGAAGGTAGTGCTAACATAAAATCAATCTCATGCGACCACCAACCTTTTAGCGAGTATCTCTTCAACGTCACATTACCATGTTACATTAAGCTGTGCTTAAGTGGCCTCACAACCACTCACGCCAATAATAATGCTATCATCTACATTGATAGATCGGATTTTGCATTTAATATGATGGTTCAGTTTTGAATAGTTTCGCCTTATTTTGAGGAAGAGTTTCATGCTAGGTAACACATGAATAGTATTAAATTACGTGATGTTTGTTCTGTTAGAAGCTATCAGTTCACTATTGAATTTTGCTATGGTCGAGGTGTTCGTATTCCCTTGCTAAACTCACTAAAATAGCTTAAGCACAATTTGTGTTTCTAGTCTTCACGTTTGAAGGTCGATCTCACGAAAGAAAAGCAGATTATCGACTAGAAAGAATTAAATTCTGATGAATGAAAGTGATTGAAAGACGATCTTTGTAATTTGTAGTATTTAGTGATTTGTACAGATTGTATACGTAGATCACACAAAAATTTTAGACGAAGATGTTTTCAAGTTGTTTAGTGAATATGTGAAAATGAGCGGCGTGACAGTCGGAGATAGACTTGGATCTATCTTCCACAGTAACCACTAGTGTTGAACTTGCTTTTGTTACTTCAGGAGTGTAGCAGACCAGTAGCGCAGCAGTGTAGTGTGGTGCAGCCTGGGGTAGACTCAATTCATGCTGTTGCTAGTAATTTTGTAACACACATAAAAGTCTTCGTCTACTTTTCACCTTCAACCAGTTACACCTACACAAATGTATGTCTTTAAACTTCGTAAGATTTCTTTTCGACTGTTGTTCGTACTACTCATTTTCGTCACCAGAAATATGTGTTTTGTTTTCATTTGCCTGGGAAGTTCCATTAAAATTCAGTTTTTGATATAAATGTTTACCATAAGAAAAATCACAGTCTACCAATTCGTCACGATTTTACTATAAGGTAGATCTGTAATGCATTTACATTTTGATTCATTGATGATAGTTGAGCGCTTCTGTTTGCAAGGTAGAATTGGGTATCATTAACTTCGTAACAGCACTTTACGTCTAAAGGTCCAAAAATACATAGAAAAGTAAATGCACATGCAATCCTCTTGCATCCGTCAGTGTGTTAAGGCTTTCGTATAACCGCTGTCAGTTTTTCAAGCTAATTAAAATGGTTGCAGGTAGTCTCGACTGCATTAGATGATGCGCTACATCTTGTTTCGTGAAGCCTTTTCAATGTTCTGTCTGAAGTACCAAGAAGGTGAGTTCAAAGAGTGATTGGAGCAGGGTATAAATTCTGCTTGGGGGTATATATAGTTCAGTCTTTGCTGCACTCCAGCACATTTTCCAGTCATATTTCTGATAAATTGTAAGTTGATTTGATTTTGTTGTTAGGCAACCCGAGGAATATGGGAATATTTAGGAAAGCAACTAGAGACATAAAGTCTATTCTGTTTGCTAAGGGCGACGTTTGAGAAGCTTGTCTTGGGGTAGATATACTTTTTAAGCATTGGGTGGATGGTGTGGATTACGAAAGTTGTTCTTGTCGGGAATTGACACTAGGCATGAAGCCTAGTTGTTGGTAGACGACTCAGCAACCAACTTCGTCATGCCGATCAGCTAATACTACCATCAATACTTTCGACAGATAGGATAGTTTGGTCGGTAGTTGTTTAGGGAATAATAACTGGACTATTCGACACCAGGACTTATCCCTACGCCGTGATAGCATGACTTGTGATATGTGTCCCATGTTCGATGCCTCAGAGTGGCACTCCATCCTCCTCATTAATATTCAATCTTACACCCAGAAGAAATGAAAGAAATCAAGGATATCGATATTACGGTTTTGTTGAGTGAACTCGTTCCAATTCAATCAATCGTAGTCGACTTGGTGTTCGCCAGACTGTGAAAATGATAATATATACATATTTTAAATTGCCTTGAGCCCCCAACCAGTCTAACAACAATAATTCACAAATAAATTTCGCCTGTGTATAATTTACAGACTTGTTTGGCTAGGTTGAACCAAAAAGTACTTAAAGGTCACATTTGTATAATTTGAATCCTTGAATGACGCAGATATGGTGAAGACTTACTTTCATTAATTTGTTGTCAAGAAAAGGATACTCAAGCGGAAGCTAAGAGAAAATGCTTTGAACAAAAAGGATGTGTGTATGTGAGTGTATTAATTGGCTTTTTATAGAAAAATCCAATTAGCAGTAAGCAATTTAAATTTTGTTTGACTGAATAATAAGCGTCATCTGTGCTCACTAAGCAAATTTGTCCATATACGTGTATGATTGCTCAAAGCAATCAACTTTGATCAAATCCCTGATAACTGGGACTATTAACACTTAAATAAAGTAGTGGACATTTTGGGTTTTCTTCTTTTTTCAAATTTATAGTTTAATAAAATATTTAAATGTATAATACTTTTATTTATCTTATTGATTGATCAAAAGACATGTGTCCAATCGACCCACGACTGAAGAAATGCATGAAATTCCCAAGACGTTAGTTAAAGGTTAATTCAATCTCCGCAGAAGAATATAAAAGAATTAAGTCATGTTATTAGATCCATGTTGGTCTTCTAAAAGATCTCGCCAGACTAAGCTTCTCTACTACTCTGTAGAGTAGGGATTGGCCAGCTACCGCTGACTAGCTCTTATAATAATAATAATATGGGTGGCGCGACAGTCCAAAGTGCATCTGGGCCTAGTTTCTACAGCAGCCACTAGAGTTGTGCGTGCTATTATTCTTTCACGAGTAGATGGGACCTACAGTTTAATGCCTACTCTAGACAGGAATACTCTGAGCATTGTCAGTGACATGAAAGAGGTGGAGCCGTGAATTTTGAAAGTTGGTAAATGGTTGACTCAAACATGGCACTCTTCGCGTAGGAGTCGACGCACTAACCCACTACGCCACGGTACCCAGTTGACTAGCTCTGACTGCGTGATTAATAATCCAGTGTCCTATACTCATCGATTTTATTCTCGTAATATTAAAAAGAGTTTTCTGCAAAAGAGAATGTTATTCTTTATTTTCTTGCCTCGACTGCAGCCGGGACGTGAAGTTGGGAATTGGTCTGGCTATTATACTCAAAGAAGGGCATATTGGTATGCCTTTGCACCCATTCCACTCACTAGTTATTTCCAGCATTTCCTGAAATATTTTGAGGTTGAGAAAGTCTACTGCCTTGAAGCAGCTTATAAATGATTTAATATGGTGCAAAACTTCCCTCAGGATCTCGTTGTTCAGAGGTACACTTAATATTAGAGAACGCGCTAGCCAATTTCGCACCTAATTTTTGAACCGCAAGTATGTGGGTGATGAAGTCCAGCTTTCTCATTCTGGCATTGCTAGAGAGAATACAAATATACAGTTTGTGAAAACTTTCTTTAGTTTTTTAATTAACTGCGTTTACAATTACCCCTGT
Source organism: Eristalis intricaria (assembly GCA_964034865.1). Taxonomy (NCBI): domain Eukaryota; kingdom Metazoa; phylum Arthropoda; class Insecta; order Diptera; family Syrphidae; genus Eristalis; species Eristalis intricaria. Next base: position 33,238,467 of record OZ035875.1, read on the forward strand.
CCAATTATCCCCCTTTACGCTTTTTTTAACCCTAAACCGTGTCGCTGCACTCAGCTAGGAAAAAGTGTCGCAAAAAAGGAAACGTCCCGCATAAATAAAAACGGTTTGTCGTCGGCGGCTTCCAGACGTCGATAGAGGAAATGCATCATAACATGCCAAAATTTTGCCGCTACCCCGCATCGGAGCGAAAAAAATGACCAATCCCCCAAAGGATGATTTAAGTTTGAAAAATGATCTATATCTCGCAAGCTGCGCGTTTTTCGGCTGTGTCACTTCTTATGAGAGCTTCGCTTTATAGAGATTGAAATGAGGTTCCAAAACCTTTGCAATGAATTCTGAACAAATTTGTCAAAGACATCAATATCTTCATCACCAATTAAGAGCCTATAAATTACAAACAAGCATAGATATATATATATAGATGTATTCCAATGAATACCGTTGGGATGAAAGAATGTTGTCATGACTCTCATTTTATTTGACGGTAGTTGATTCCAATAAGTTTCACAAATCGTGAAAAAAAGCATTTGCAAATATTTTGAATGATATACATATACGGATTTAGAAAATAAAAAAAAATTGCATTGAAAAATCCAGCAAAATTGGAAATTCGACTGATGGCTATCATTACGTTGCCTCTATTCTCCCGTTCAGCTTCGCACTCGTAGTATTTCTTAAATCGAAAACGTCGCATTCACCGGACCAACCTCAATCTAACGAATACGATCGGTCTGATAAAATAATTATATCAGTGCTTATAAAAATATTGGATTTCGGAGAATATCGTATCACGAAATTGCAAAATTTAGTATTTTGTCAATTTGTCAACGACTTCATTCTTTGTGCTTTTCTAAAATGGAACATTGAGTAATAAGTGGGAAAATAATGTGTGTTTAATATGCCATAACTTCTTCTCTTAACGAAATTTCGTGACATTTAAAATAAACCTTTAAACATTGTAAGCGTTTCTAACACTGTTCTGATTATATAAAATGTGTAAGCATTTCTAACACTACTGGTTATTGCCGGGAGTATATCGATGTTTAAACTGTCGAACAACCGCCACATTAAACTTGTTTAATGATAAGCGTATACCTGGAAAAGTCAATTTGTACATGCAGTTCAATTAGAAATATCTATAAAACATGAATGAAATGAAAGGAACACCAACAAAGCGGATTCAAAATGCGAAGTTCGCACGACGCGACGCTGCAGTTGTCCGGGAGTCGACTTCAGTATTTCAAGTAAAGTAATATCGTTAAAAGAGTTGGCTCTTTGTTCGGTAAATATAGATAAATAATGAGCTATTTATTATGAATATTGCGTCACACCCTTGTCTTTACCTGCAAGCAGCTTATGGCAACTGCAAGCGGTTGGGTGGTATCTATACAAAAATCATTGTTATTGGAAAAGAGTTTGGAATCCATCGAAGAGTATTGACGTATAGAAAAAACTGTTCATACTTCAGCGCTCGGAGTCAATATAAAACTATAGGTCCTATCCACTCGTGCTAGACCAATAACTCGCACAAAACAAATGGGTGCTGTAGGAGGTATGCCCACGCTGATCTCGGACTGTCGCGCTACCCAATATCCTAATTAATGTATTCGGTGTGATCATGAAAATAGTCAAAAGTAACAGATCTGACATTTTGTCGATATCCAGTCGTGGTTGAAGAGTTCGATTAGTTTGCAGAGTTTGATATCCAGACGTAGTTCCATCCGCAGTACTGAATCTACGATAAAGAAAAGGAACTACCAACAAACATCCATGCCCTGGCGTACGTAATCTCTGAATGACTAAATTACATTGTCAGATTGGTCTTCATTATCTCCACATTTTTCACTCCACCAAAATAAGCTGATTAATAATAATCAAAATATAACGTGCTACAAGTGTATGTTGTGGGACAAGATTATCTTATATAATCAGGAAATCACAGCGCGAGGCTTACGTTTATACCCCGTGCGCAATACGCCAAGATGAAGGCCAAACAAGCAATAAAGAATTATTTAAATACTCTCTCTCTCTCTCTCTTCGTGCATATATTACTGATCGTTTGACATCACGAGACCTTAATATAAATAAAACATGCGTGCTAACAGAAATCTAGACAGAAACGTACGGCCATTGCAAGTAAAATACTACGAGATAATTATTTGTTTGACCCAATTATCAGTTGACTGAGTCGCCACTTGATTATACTGGTGATTCATTAGTACAACAGAATGTTTTTCCAAATGTGAGTCTAAGGTCATGGAGAGAGTGTTGAAAAGACACGTGCCATACAAAGATTTAAGAAAATGATCCAATTTATATGGTACATGGTGTCTTCTTAATGTATGTTGGCTAAATGGGTAATGAGAATCAAATTACTTCCATCCGTAGAAGGCGGCACATTCGCGGCTGATGTGTACATCATGTACAAGGCGTATACGTTAAGATTTTTTAAACTGATTTACATATCAGCCGCGACTGTGCGAACTTGGACGGACGGAAGTTATTCAATTTCATACGCATTTTGTAGATCGCGATTTCAGCTTTTGTGAAATTTTCAGAATTGTTAAATTGGAATATCTTTAGTATCTCTATAGAAATTCAAGTAAAGGGTTAAGATCGCATTAAAAACATTCAACAAATTGAAAGGAAGAAACAGTACCCATGCAGTCTGGGAATATGGATCGACTATAACTTGCAGGGTGATTGAGGAAATCAAAGTCAGACTCAGCCTACAATCGAGATTTATCACATTGCGATCGTCTTTGGACCATCCTCCAGAGTTCTCGACTCGAACAATTTCCTTATTGTAGCCAAGGTAAGAACACGGATATCGAAAGGACAACGGAGAATGATCACAACAGCTTGACTTGGAAAACTATAATCGCCGATCAAGTTCCCCCGAAGCTCTCAGATACTCACACCCTTCCGGTAAAGTAATGGACGAACAATAGAACCGACGTTAAAAAGCCAACAGAACAATTGCCACTTGTGTTTTAAGACGCATAAAGAATATAATAAACGCACGAATATAAAAACCCACGATTTCCGATATTTCTACCAAAGGATAAATCAATTATTCAATTAGTATAAGTTTCGGACTGAACCTTGTCGGGAATTAGAGATGCAAATCGAAGTAGAGTTGCAGTCAATCATGTTTCGTGTTTCTGTGCAATTTTGAAATATCACTTCGCAGACTGTTAAACGGCTATACCGCCAATGATATAAGAGAACTCCGACCGCAGAAAAAGAAGAAGTCAATATAGTGATATCGAGAATTAAGTCGAATAAGGCTGCTGGTGCATTTTACAGAAATTGTATGTCAGCTGGAGATGAGAAAGTAGGCCACAAGCTTATTTAAAATATTAAGGTAGTTTTTATTAAATCAACAAAAAAAAAAAACAGATCTACTCTACTGAACTGCCTTACGCAAACGCGACCAACGCAATGAATGAACGAATGACGAATCAATTTTGAAAAATAAACCAAAATACTATTGAATGGAAACAATCAGTTCAGTGCAAACCGTGTTCTTAGTTTCGGGAAAGTTTTATGTCATTGTTCCAAAATCTGGAAATGATAATCTTCAGGTTCAGCTCGCAAGTATTTAAATACGCAGTGCCCCGAACCGTTCAATAAAATCCCAATGGGTGCAAGAATTGGCACGACTGATTGCAGTCGCTGATGGTATGATGAATTTATATCCCACATTTATAAAATGTTCGTTCTTTGTGAGCGCCTGATGCCATTAGTGAATAATCTGATTGTACCTTATCAATGTATGAAAGTCTACCATCGACTAAATCTTCATGCTACGGCATATCCTAGAAGGGAAATGCAGATCGTCAATCACCATTTATTGTTAATTTCAAAACCGAATATGACAGCGTGCATAGAGAAGAGCTATATTATGCCTTATTTTGTCATTAATGTCAAACTCGTCAGATTGTAAGAGTTGCCCATGGAGAATTCTCGCTGCTCCATCAAGGTTGGTAACGAACTTTCAATATCAAAAAAGAAGGTCTTGTGACATTTTCAAAATCATTCTTCAAAAGGTCGTGTAGAACTCACTCAACTCGCCAACATTTAGACCACGATATTCGAAAAGTCAGTACAATTGTCAGCATACGCGGTCGACATTGGTGTCGCCAAATGATTGGAGGCAACTGGCTAAAGATCGTAGCTGGAGAGACTAGTTGGCTGAGGCACAGGTCCACCCCAGAACTGAAGAAGAGAGGATTTGGGTCAAGACCAACCCTTCGAAGTATCCTAAATTAATACTCAAACTATGAAGAGAGTTTTTGAAATAAATATTTTGTCTTCTATCCTCTTGATACAATTCATAAAATCTGAGAAAGCAAAATGTGTTCTAATTTGAACCTTTACTATCTTTTCAAGCATTTTAGAGATAGGAAAGGCTAGGAGATGCACCTACAGTTGCTTTATGCTATACTGTGTACTTGTTAATGTTTGGCCTCTTATTAAAGTAGAAATTCTTGCTAATGGATAGAATGGAATCAATACATATATTATCATTACATTGTACTTGTTTACTGAAGGATTAAGTTTTGCACACTTAGACCAATTTGGACCATTGTGATAACCACAGTCAGACTACTACCTCTGATCGACCACTCCAGTGATTTGATACCAACTGCAAATGGTGACTGGATCAGTTTTGAAAACCAGATAAAAGTGTATTAACTACTCTTTCACCGGGATTCGATACGAGGACTAAGGGCAAGCACTTAACCCACTGCGCCATCCAGTCGTTAAGCCATTCTGTTAATAATTGCATAAATGGAAAATATGTATTGATAAGTACAATTTAAACAAGTACAATTTCCATATCAAATTTTTTTATTCAAAAGAATTGTATTGTTTGTGAAATATTAAGAACCTCCTCCTCGTCATAATGCAACAAAAAAGTGTTACAAATTAAATTAATGTTTTTATATTTTAACTAACTTATACGTATATGTAATTCCATTAGTACAATGGCTGTATGAGATATTTTAAGGCCCAGCAGGCGGCGGCTCAGTAAAGTTAGGATCGTTAGCGATACAGGAATGTAAAGACTCTTCCGATGGAATAACATCCTTAGTCAGTTCAAGCAACTTATCCAGTGGACACTTTGTATCACAGCCAGGTATAGTTAATGGCTTAGCCTCTGCTTTAGGATTGTTTCGTAAGAAAATCTTAAAGAAAATGTACATTAGCTTGAAAGTTGTCAAAAACTTAATTTTTTTAAACTTACCTCAACGTGATATTCTCCAGTTTCCTTATGCTTATGCAATTCGAAAAGAGCCATAATCGAATATCTTGGCAGTTGTCTTTCCCAAATTTTGAGTGCAGAAAGAATATTGGCCACAGTCGAGTCGTGGCCGGTGTAAATATAAAGTTTCCTGTCCTTTGGCTTCAGTTTGCCATCACGCTTGGCCTTCATCTCATCAAACATTTTCTTCAGAAAAGGACCTAGAAATAAATTAAAAAATTATGTAAACGCAACGCAAGATAAGTTCGAGACGCATGCTTACCTCCTTTGATCTTTTGCATTTCTGGAGTGTACACATTGTATATGTAACTTTGTTCGGTTAAGAACTGCATCTTCTCTGGGTAATACTGTTTCGTCCAGTTTGGAAGAACCAATCCAAATTCTTTCTACAAATCAGATTGTCAATAATTGGTGAATAGTGTGCTAGTACTCGGGCAAATACCTCGGCCAACAGGGTAGTATACACTGACTGGACGTCCTCAGCTGTGGTAATATTCAGCCCAGTGATTTCTGTAAGTTCCTTAAATAGAGTCTCGTACTGTGCTAGTTCAGCCTTTACTTCAGGTAGTTGGAACACCTCCTTGAGGGCCTCATAGTAACGCGGACAAGGTGTTCGCACCAAGAGGAGCTTCAAATATAAACAAAATCTTAACGTGAAGGTATGTTCTTAATAATGAAACGCTAAACAAATACATTATCTTCCTCCAATGGCTGTGAAAAAATTGGAATGGGTTGCCAATTGTATTTGGAGTTCCATTCCATTGGGGTGTTCTTTGGTGGCCATAAACTTGCAAGCACTGTCGCCATCGACATATGTGTCCTGGTAACACCTGTGGTTTGTGCGTGAACATACTGCCAAAGAGTTATTCATGAAATGTATGAACAAATTAATTGGAAGTAATTAAGTACTCACATCGGGTACGTACAGCGATCCAAGGTAATTATCGTAACGCTTTCTCATCCATGAGCCGATATTGAAAAGTTCTCTTTTACCATTCTGCAAATCGATACATATGTATGGTTGTGTGCTAATATATAAAATTCGTTGACTTACATTTGTTACATGCCCCCAGCCGTATGGAAAGAATGTCTGATTGACATAAGGATCAGTTGGATATGTATCTGCTGGTGTTCGTGGACCATGTCTGAACACCTGAAACAAAACAAATCATAATCAATGCTTGAAAAATTATTTTTGAAACTGCAATTCATGTGTTCCGTGAAATCTAAAAATACAGCTAGCGATGAGGCTTTCGATTACACCAAATATAATTGCAAAATTAGCAAAATTAATTTGAATCGCGACTTAAGAAGCAACAAGGTCTAATAGAGCAATGTGTTAACCAAATCAAGATTGGTTAGTCATCCGTATCCAATAAATTGCCATATTATTTATTTACTCATCGACTTAAAGTTTCCCTTTAGAACGAGGTCAAGTTAAACGTTATTTAGCTACCACTATATATATGTAAACTTCTTAATCAACTAGATATCCTTTGAAATACATTTGAATTCTAAATTTATATTAATAACTCTCGGCTGTGCGGAATTAGACGTCAATGTTGATTAAAATTTCTTTGGGCATATTGAATGATAATGATTTGTAAGTAAAGATGAGAATAAAGTGGCAACAAATTTTTCGGCACAAAATACGGTATGTGCAAATAAAATGCGAGTTATTTAGTATGACGTGACTACACACATTATGATAAGAAAAAACGAATGTTGATTGCAGCTGAGGGATTTCGAAACGGTTAACCGTTGGCAAATTTCTTTTAAACACAAAAATTATAATGGGGATATTTGTGCTGGGAAAATTATGGAAATGGATGGAAAGTTCATCCAAAATTCCTGCTACAGTCATAATGATCATTCTATTGAACATTCGATATTTCTGAATCTCATCAGAAAATCAGAATATTGTTGAGAAAATGCTTAAATAGTTTTAATATAATCTACACACCGAATTCGAGTTTCGGTGATAGTAGGAAGAGGAAGGGAAGGAAGATACACGCTTACTTGATTTACGATTTAATGTCTCCGAAACCGGACTATATATGAAAGTCTATCGATTGTGTTGGATTGATTGAGTCAATATATGGAGGCACCCTCCAATAAACGCGTTTGAAACTATTCATGCAAAAAATGCATTTAGCATATCTAAAGCTAAGGTATATAATCCAATTTCACACGGAGTAGTACAAACATATCGAGGCAATGTAATTGTGACAGATCCTTAGAGTAGTGCATTTTCTTCACGTTTCGTTTTGAAGACAGAATTCTCCAAATATACCCCATCAGTGTAACTTTTAGCGGTGTGGTTGAAACAATACATATGTATATCAAAAGACAGTGTTATTTAAGTCATTTATACATTTACATTATAAATATTATAAAAAAGCTATTATTAACAAATAACAATATACTAATGTAAACGTGACAGCGTGTTTTTTGCTTAGAATATGCATTAATGGAATGAATATTGCAAACTGTATCACATATTTTAAATCAAATGTGATTCTTAAACTCGTTGTGTTACAGAAGGCACAGGTTAAGAATTGTTTTAATGAAAAAAATCACGTATATATCAGGTTTACCTGGGGCGACCGCAATGAAAGACGATAAGATCTTTCTTCCTCTTACCCAACGCCTTAAGTGCACATAATGCAAGCATTGATGTATACATTTCATGAACTCATGTGCATTTGTGAACCTATTATGTATCTCACATGAACTAATTGATGTTATTCATTGACTTAACATATTTTAATAGAATAGATAACCTTTTCCGATTATGACAAGGTTAGAACAAATATGTACGTATGTACTGTACAGACAAATAAAACACGTAAAAGAAACCGGCACTTATTCAACATGAAAGAAGTTATTTAATTAATCAACACTGGAATCCAGTTTAAACGAGCTTCATCGACGTACATATACGATCGACATCAAATTGACCTTTGCAGTTTGAATTCCATTTTAGCTGCGCGTGCATACTTATAATTTTGATCTGCGATTGGAACAGAAACACAAATTAGAACAAATACAATCATCGAGTTGATTGATATTGTAGAACTTAAGTAACAAGTAATTTCACTTGGATCAGGTAAACAGCATAAAATCAGGTTAACCTGAGGTCATAGAACTCCACGTAAATTTGCAGTGACTTAATGCGACACTAAGATAATTGCGGAAGGGATCACCAGACCCAATGCAATAATGCAATAACTCGAGAAAACCGGCTCCTCAGCTACAAGCCGAAAGCTTTCAATGCGCTTACTAAACTAACGACAACGAAATACTACACCACCGCTCACTCTTATCACTCAGTTGACATCGAAAGTTTTTTTTTTTTTTTTGCTACGCTCCGTTATGACCAATTAAAAGAGAACTCGGCCACAGTCTCGACTTGTAGGTTTCTTTTGAATTCATTCCCTACCATCTATGTATCTCCTTTTGTAAAGCTTAATTGACCAATAATACAGAAAAAATGTGTTTTATGAAGTTGGCTTACCACATGGAGTAATTCTATTGTTGTGTCCGAAGCGGTGCTATTAGCAGAGCTCAGTGGGCGCCGCTGGCCGCGGAGACTACTTGAATAGACAGTGGTGCCGAATAGACAAAGGATAAAGAGACTAATTGCGAGTACGCCACCCGTCATGGCTAGTCGGCGCTTTTTAGTGTTGTGCGATCGTGGCATGTCAAATTCAATGTTTATATTTATAATCTTCGATCAGGTTGTGAATTTTTGTATTTGTTTTTGTTTATTAGTGATTTAATTTTTGATTGTGTTGTTTATTCTTTTTAACAGCGTTCAAACTTAAGTATATCATCTAAGACCGGTTTCAGTAAATAATTTGATTCTCCAATTAATTATCTTATACTTGTTTCACTCCGTCCCATTTAATAGCACGAGCTTATGGCTTGTAGAACAGAGTGGTAACGATATTAAAGAGCAAACTACGTCAATTAAGAGAATATATGATCAGCTTGTACTTTTTTTCCCTACGCTTTTCATTCGCACTACTCACTCCAAATGCTTGACTTACTTTGTGCTTTTACTCTGTTAGTGGCTATCAGTCAGTTCGATATACACCATACTCCCGGATAACTGAGATTCATGATCACGGGATGCCATAGATAGCACTTTGCATTCTATTTGGGTTTTGTAACGATTTACATCGTCAGAGGTGAATCGAGGCGTATTATTTGAACTTGTTTGCATTCAAACATATTTGTTTAGTTGTTCAGCAGGTACATGTACACATACATAAGTGAATCCAGACAAAAATTGTTAAACTTAAAATTGTTTTATGGTCGAGTGAGACAACTGACTAGATTAATTGATGTTTTTGCTGTTCCATCAACCGGCTTATCACTTGTTTTATCAGCATTTTTGTGTAGATAATGAAGTATTTACGGTAGGGAGACGACGAGTAAGGTAGGGGAATGTGATTGTGGTCTGGGGCTACAGGTTCTATTAGTACAGTTTTCGAAAATAAAGTTCAAGGTGAATTTTCCGGTTGTCATTGGGGAGGGTCGGATCGTTGGATTTTGCGGCAGATCGAAAAAAGCATATATTGTGTTTATGTGGTGTAAAATGTGCTTATCTGATTTGAATCGAAATCTTTACTGCTGCACATATAAGATATATGTTGTAAAGAAAAGTAAATGTGTGTGAGAGACGAAGTTAAGAAAGGGAATCATTTGGAAACCAATCCCAAAATTTGGTACAAGAAACTCAGTAGAACCATAAATTTAAGACGATGTTAGTGAATAATTATCCAATTGTCTATAAAACTTGAAGATTGATGACTCCAGCATGGAATGGAATTCGTTTGCCTAATATTGACTATATTATTCTTCCATTTGAAATTTATATTTCCACCTGGAGAAAAGAGTTGAGGCATTCGAAAGTAAAAACGTCAACGAGAAAATAGAAAATCATTATGAGTTGTTGAGATTTTGTGTCACATTTTTGGTTTATTTCCCAAGACAGTTCGACAAAAAAACTGCATCATGTTTTATAAGAACAAAAAATAAGGGTGTTGTGAATGTCGTGCTGTGCTTGATGTGGAAACTGACTTGAAGAAAAACGATTACGTTTCCTCCTTATATTGCACTATTTGCTAGCTTTGATGAAGGTATCATCGTCATAATTCATCGATTGCCGTTGTTTTTCTGTCCATTTTAAATAGCTTGAAAAAATGTATGTACATATAACAAATTTTTGGCTCGAAAAGATTTGAAGGAAACAAGTAGGTTTCACCCTAGGATCAATTTGAGATAAGACTTTGTACCACACAACCAGTCATATACATATTTTTACATATTTAAATCCAGTCAAAAGCATTTATGTAGCAGGGCGGACTCTTTGCTGAAGTCATTAAATAAAATTGGTCTGATATGAAAAAAGGAACGCATGCAGAATTTAAGAACTGCTTGTCCGAACGACAAGAAAAGATACCCCATTCACTACGTCAACTATTAAGCAATAATTCTCCTATACACAGGTTATAGTGGCTAATTGCCATGATTAGCAGTCACACTTAGTCGAGAGTAGGGCCGTTGTGTTACCACTAGGATCCAGTTAATAATATTTCGCAAAGCATTGAGAGTTTTTAATGAAGTGATGCAGATGACATATAATAATGCTTCTTAGTTCTATCAAGTCGTTGAAGTATAGAAGTACATGCAAACATAGTGCTAAGGCTACTGGGCTAATTTAATTTACAAAATTTTTCTCGCATTCTTACCAACTAATCACCTTATAATTGATTCAGGGGTATTAAAATATAAAATTCTAGTAATGTAAATTGTGAAATCGGCCTTATGCCAACGCCTTGTATAAGCTTTAATGGTGGTTCTATAACTGAACCAATATTGTGCAATGACTAAGCCAAAACTGCATACAGTGCCAACGACAGTTGGAGACAGTGGGTAAATGGAAATCTGGTAATGTGGCACTCCAGAGGAGACATGTTTTCGTTGAGGGAGGCCTATAAAAGCCCAGTTATAAAAATGTGTATAGATTGTGTATACTGTGGCTGTGACTGCATATTTATATTAATCCGTTGTGCCATATTGAGTCAAAATTTGTTTAATACCAAGCAGGACTAAACCACTTAATTCCAGATAACTTAGACCTCGAATTCTCCAGGAGGCAATGTGATGTACATTATTTTGCATTAATTTTGGTAGCATTTTCAAGGATCTTATACTTAAAAGGCTAAGCAACTTTGATGATTATAAACGGTGAGTAAATGCATAAATGGTAAAAGCAGAGGCTCGAAATAGTTTAACCGTATAGTTTTCCACGAAGAGCCAAATGTGCAGATCTTAAAAATGCAGACTTACTATTTTTAAGGTCTGAAACAATAAATTCAATGTCATCCACAATTATGATTACTTCAGAGGGAGGTAAGTAATAGAATTATAATTATAAGACAGCTATTTTTTTTTTCATACATTGGATGTGTGATCCGCTTTGTAACCATTACTATATAATAAGTCTGCGATACTGCTAATAAACCATTAATTCTGACAGCAATTTATTACTTCTTCTTTTGTTTTGCTCAATATATAATAGTTGCGTTACAAAAATGTCCTGAACTGGAGACGAGTAAACGTAATTTATTATACTATCAAAAGTTTCTCCACATCAATATTCCAAACAGTGTACTCTATTTGAATTGCCGAGGAAATTTACGTAATACATTTTAAGCCAACATTATTACTTGAATTACGTTATTCTGTCTCGGATATACTCCAATACTAAATTATAGTTATTGGCAACACCGAATAAACAATACTTTTTTGACAAGCATGGCACCACCATCCTCTCCTACAGGGATCACATCGATATCATGAAAGTTACTACGCTGAACACGAATACAAGTTTGGAAGCCTGTTTCACATATAAGACGAATATCAATATCCATACTAACTTAAGACTGAACTGGTTATTGCTTGACATTAATATATAGACTTGGGAGCTGATTAATTACTTATTTATTGCGATTTCTTTTTAGGATGTGGGAGCTTCGAAATCATATTAAACATGCAGAAGGGAGAGAGAGAGCGAGAGAGAGGGGGTTCTTTAGTGAAAAAAATATCATGTTTCGCTTGATGAAGAGGAATCGTTGTCGTTTTAGCTAATGGTGTTAATGCTGCTGCAAGTGAAGAAGATCATGGAAGATAAGGAAAATTAACGCCACTATTGGCATTTAACTTATTTGTGGGCACTAAATACTGTGCGTCAAAATTTTTTAAATTTATTTGCCAACAATTTCCCAATGAAGACTCTTACATGTTCTTCGGTTTGATTATGTTTTTTCCTAAGCAATATCACCACTTGGATACTCCTGTAGATGTGCGTCAATTAGTTTTGGTAAATATATACATTTTAGTAAATTTGGTTTGGCTAATTATTTTCATTTTAAACACCATTGGGAATATAATTGATCATTATTGGTTATTTTCAAATTTTTTGATTCTAAACTACGCTTCAGAAATATTCGTTCAGTGTGTGCCAAATTCCAATTTGCAAGCCAAAGTCCCTTGCAATTCGAGAAAAGTCCGCTTAACTTGGAAATTCACACAAAATCTCTATAATGTCGTCCATAGAACCTTAAACCATAAAAGCAAAGACCCAAAAGAAAAAAACTCCCATTTATTTACTTGTTTCAAAAATGATTTAAGCCACGAAACCTCCATATTCTGAAATAGGTCTATCATCCATACAATAACTTGTTCACATTTCATTACAATCATTCATATTTATATCTTCGCTATTCGCGGTAAGTATACATTGTCTATGTCGAACATCTTGCTCGACTACAAGAGGAAGTTAACGATCGTTATATCAATTGAACATGTCTTCTATGTGATACAAAAATCGCCAAAATAAATACTACATTTGAGAAAGCGAAATTCCCAAAAATATGATAATAGGAATCCGTTTGGATTCAAAGTCGACGGAATCATTCAACGAATATAGAAACACAGTTCTCACTCAGTATATATGTATGTCTGAATGCCAGAGTTAACGAAAAAAATAACTGATAGGATTTATTAGTCAAATTAATAGAACCTGTCGACTATCTTCAAATCTTAATTGAAATTAATAGCAACAGTTACGACATATCTTACGAACACACTCATTAATTGTCCCGGAAATAGGTAATAATATAATATGGGCGGCGCTGCAGCCCGTAGAGGGCCAGGGCCTAGCTTCTCAGCAACTGCTCATGTTGTGCGTGTTTCTGTTCTGTCACGAGTGGAAGGAACCTATATTTTTACGTTGACTCCGAACAGCCAAGTAGTTTGAGAAGCTATTTTTTAGAGAGTTATTACTTTCTAAGCATGGCCAGTCACTTGAAAGAGGTGTGCATAGGGGCCGACGCACATACCCACAATGCCAGCTTCGAATTATCGCGAGTCGACTGTACCTAAATAAGCAGACTAAGCAGAAATGTAGTAAGGACACTATGTGTACAACGGTTGAAAACAGATATCTTCAAGAACACGCATCTTCTCAGGGCGGCTACAACTAACAATAAGACCGCTGTTAAGGCAGAATCAGTCTCGCAAGATTTTCAAAAAAAAAAAAAAAAACAATCCAACATAAAGAACAGCATAATGATATAATCCTAGCCAAATTTAAATGAAATATAAAGATATACTTATTAATCATAGACTTCATCAAGCAATCTGTAAGTGCAACGACTGATCTCGCCGTAGTATCTTTGACCGATATAACTGAAAGACATCATCTTCAACATAGCGCCTAGATCCTTTAACTCGGCAATCGGTTTTATTGCTTTACACATTTATTAATATATAAGGCAATTAGTTGTACAAAGTCGGCGTGGAATTTGAGAGTGATTTCTACATGACATTTTCGACATGAATTGATGATTGAGAGCTATTGTATCGTCCTTCGACACAGTAAAAATCGTTGACTTAGTAGACTTCTTCGTTGCAGATGGGATGTCTACTGATTTTGTGGAAGTAGGGGTAAGCGTTGGTCTCTCTCAGACCATTAATCGAACAATTTGACAATTATATGCTTAGTTTAATTAACAAAAAACTAATTGGGAGGGCATTGAACAAAATTGCGAAGAGATTATTACAGAGGGAAAATACATTGTCACCTAATAGTACTAAGCAAGATTATAATTAATACTACATATGTACATTATAAATGCATCATTATAAACTAATACATTATGTAGGATCAATGAGTTACTATTTGGAAAATTAACCCTTCTTCAAAATTCTAATTCAATCGTTTATTTTATTCATTATCTAACGAATGTAATAGCTTCTAGTTTCAAAATATTTCTACAAAATACTGGGGACTTTCGCGGGGTCTATAAAAATACTCAATAAATTGAATAAAATCAATTTTAATGGTCCCCTTTGTTATTTTATTTGAAGTCAGAGTAAATTCTACTATTCATTTACTTCGGGATCTATCACATTTTCAAAACCGTGTGTCGCAACACTGAATACTACCTACCTTACCTTTCTATTCTCTTGGTGTTTACTTATGCAGAATATATATATATACACACTCGATTATATACAATGCTTGTTGAGTATGTTAAGTAATTATCTTTCAATTCCCACCATTGTCTCAAGTTATAAGTTATAAGACTTCATATGTCTGCATGCATGCATGTATGTATCACATTTGTTGAGTGTAAATTATTTGAAATTAAAATGGAATATGACGCAATTACAATGATAATCAATTTAACATTACTATCTTCCTAGCAGTTCTAATTAACTGGTTCACCGGCAATTACTCTGATAATACACACCTTTGTATGTAGAAGGATGAAAAAAAGTATCATTCGAAATTGGGATCTGCCTTTGCATGATTCCCACATAGATGACAGACGACAGTCCCTCACTTAAATCCGTATAGTTGTAAAGATTATGAATCTTGTTGTTAATCGCTTTTTAATTGACAGTAATATATTAACACACCCTTAACAGAATTTTGTTGTGTTTCCTCTTTTGATCATTTCGTTACATTTACGTTTATCAGTCTTATTTTTTGAAGAAATATAAGTCAGTGTTTGTCCGTTTTTGAAACTGGACAGATGTCTTTCTTAAGCTTTTATCGCAATTGAATTTTGTATGTCATGTCAGGATGTGACGTTGTATAACAGTCCCGACAGTGGTCACCGATACATTAAGTAAATTTGTCATCAATCCTGCCAAAAAATGTGGCTTGAAAATATGCCTTTCTAAAAAGTCACACCTTTTCCCTTTCATCAAAAAAATTGTAAAAACATTTTTGGACCAAGTTTTTCGTAAAGTATCAAAAAATAATACAATTTGACGGTCCAACACAATTAACTCCCAATATTGCCCATTATTAAAGTGAGTCTTATGCACCGATGCTAGGTTTTCTCCCTTATCAACTGAACGCAGTATTTATGTTCTGTTCTCTCACTTTTTGGATATTTTTCAGGAGGAATAATATGGGTGGCACTAGAACCCGTATAGGGCCATCCTCTAGCTTCTTAGCCCTACAGTTTTACGACACTTTACGGCCAGGTTTGAGAAGTTTTTTCTAGACAGTTATTACTAGACTAGACTGTTATTACTGAGCATTTTCAATAATTCGAAACAGGTGGGACTCTGGCCGGCGAACGAACCTATGCAGAGAGATTGAGTTGCGTAGGAGTCGACGTACGTACCCACAACGCCACGGCCACCAAAATTATGAGATTATTCGCTTATAATCATTCTTGGCTAGAATAATGAAATTTCTGATAAAGTAGCCATCCAAGCCCATTCAAATAAATAAATAGTCGTCCTGAGCACAATATCTAAGTCCTGCAGCCAAAGTCATTGAAATCGATCTTCTTTGTTCTGTTAAATGGCCTACCAGCAAGTGTGTGTCGTATGTTTAATTGCAAATTGACAGAGTTCCAAAAGAAGAAAAACAAAAAACACGCGGAATCTATCCACTATCCACTGCGAAAATTTATTACAGCTCTGCAGTAAAATAGTTCTCAACGGAGTAATTCCGAAGATTTGTTGTCAATCGATATCGGCAATGAATTTGCCGATGGCTGTCTACACCATGCACGAATTCTAAACACAAAATTCAACATCAATCCTGCACTTTAGCTTCCACTCCCATTGACTTGCATTTTTAAATATTTGCCCACAAGTGAGATTTGATATGGTCAACCAAAAGGACAACTTTTGTATGTACATATAAAATATGCTCAACTGACGTGGACACACCACCGGATTGTCACAGAGAAGGATTCGATGCGGAAAAGCAAAAAGGAAAAACGCTTGAAGGTTTGGCGTAGCACAAGGTAAAGTATTACTTCCTGTTTCTACATGAGTTGCAGTTTGCTTTGGCGATAAACGATAAATCCCCCTTTCCCACATAAAGTACTTCAACAAATTCATTACAGCATTAATTTCTGCAAAGTACAGAGTACCTATTTTGTGCAGAAAAGGCGAGACGGTAAAGTCTTTTTTCTCTTTTCTTGTTTGTATCAATAAACGAAGAACCTGTACATTCCACGTTCGGTTGAAGTAGCAAACACAATGAAGTTACCTATGAGTTGAAGATACACACATAGACTGGAGTAGTTATTTTTGTGTATGATGAGAAAAAAAAACATGTTTTCAGTTCACAGCACACAGATCGGACAGTAATAATTGGATTACTCTCAAGGGATGCATTTCAATGAAAACGTAACAGCAAGCCAGTAAAGCATCAGCAACAAGAGCGTAGTGCCCTTCGTTTCTCTGGTTCTTGTGCTTCATTCGTATTTCAAAATTTATTGCTAATTCCAGTTTGTACTCGTATTATCTGCTTATGAAAACCCATGACAAAATAAAATAAAAACCTCAGATCTTTTACGGGGGATTAAATGAAATATTGTCGGAAAATACGATACCGATTCGTTTTTATGTGGTATTCAAAGTTTCCTTTCACCATGACTGAGCGAAGAAATTATTACGTGCAAAGTTCTGTATTGTCCGAAAATATGAGGGTGAATTATAAGCACTTGGCACAATGACCAACCGTCAATAAAAAATAAACATTATCCAAGAGGTATTACTGGCTCTTGACGGATTTTCAATTAGAGTTAAATGAAAGATTTGACATTAAAGCATTACTTCTGAAATTTTACGGCAGTTAATTGTGGTTGATTTTTGTGGTGAAGGAGAAGCCCACGGAATTTGAAAATGTTTTATGTGTTTTAAGTGTTTTAAGACGGCGACCACGGAAGGTGGACATGGGCTTAGATTGTACAGTAATCAGTTGTATTATTCAGCAGCTTCATTTTAGCGCCACGGCTAATGCACGTAAAAAGCAATGGGTATCTCCAATGCCGGACAGGTCGGAGGCAGGACCCTCGAAGCAAACTGTTACCTCGAAGGGCAACTACTGCAAAAGCGTCGTGTTGGTGGGGGCTGTGCTGAGGTGCGGTATGGGTACCTACTATACAGCCTCGGAGGGAACAGAGCCTGCAGAGGGAAAATTAAGCCATCTACAGGCTGAAACAATTGCTTTCGCTTCTGAGCAAGTAACTGAGTCTGAGACTGAATTTATGTCTCTCTTGGTTTACTCTCTGATGTTGAGCACGAATTGACGCTTATACTAAAAGGGTAGAACACACCACCAACCACGAAAAGTCTGGGCCCCGTTTTGATTCAGGAGCCATATAATAATCCAAAGGTAATTTTGGGACACAAGAGTACACTAAGTACATCCTGCGAAGTATGCCACAAGGACCTTGTGTCCATTTTGGTGATACTAGCCATGGCAAGACGTGGGCAGCGAACTGTCATCTTGGCATCAGAGGACTGTACTGGAGATCAGCGCGTAGCACAGCAGCATCCATATAGCAACTGGTGGTGCACTTCAAGAGGCTCCAAGCCATACACCAAAAAGGGAAAGCTTTAGTAATTTCTGTGAAGTATCAGACTCCCGTTGGGACTAGATTCCACAAGGTGCTAGAAAAAATAGGACAGATACAGATAAGACAAAAAAATATGAAGGCGGATACACAGGAAGTGAGGAACAAAGGCTGGAAGCAGGTAGACTTCTACTTGAAACTCACTTTCCAGACAGTCGCAAATACATAGACAGACGTGGACACAATGTCAAGACCAAGCGCTGAGGACTAGAGCTGAGCGGCTAGCAAAAACCACCATAGTACATTTTACAAAGAAACAAAAGCTTGAGCGACTAAAAACAATAAGTCTGTCTGACAAAACGCTGGCAAGGTAAATGTGACCCAAGAGATTAAAGATGCTCAACACATCTTCCCTCTCGTCCCATCACATCTTGCTTGTCGGTTTGCCATTTTTGTATCGGGTAGAGATGGTCATGATGATAATATCTGGAGTCTACTGGAATTAAAAACGATTTTAATGTAAAATGGTGGTCGACGCTTAAGTTAATTACACCTACCGATATTACCCTCCCAAATACCTTGAAGTTTGGAAATCTATACGCGTCTACAAGATAAGCTCCAAGAGATCCTTTTACAAAGTGACGGTGCTTTATCATTACAAAGTAATAGTAAGTTGTCTTATTATTAAAGTAGAAAGTAAAAAGGGGTTGTGTATATGCACTTTCATGAACAAATAATGTTCATTTAACACTAAACTCATCAGTACAAATTGTTATCTTCCGTAGCGTTTGTCATATGAAATCTTTTAAGCAAGTATTAGTTCCCAAATGTTGTTCTGATTAAACCACCTCAGTTGATATAGCAATGTAAGTGCATACTTTCTATTCGTTCACATTGTTAAAGCTCTTTCAAATGACAAGAACATGTTCAATAATGCCTTATTCATTCTCATGGCAAATCATAATAAAATATATAATGGTGGGTTCAAATGCATCGTTACGGTAACCAGAAAATGAAATTAACCCTAACGCTTATTAAATTAGCATTATACTCAAAAACAGGATGTGTTTCTGTTCGTAGCCAACTTGTACCTGCATAGAATACCAAGGAATTGCATTCACCTAACAAGAATCGATGCGACTATTGAATGCGTGACAAAAATGCTAAAATAGTAGTGAAATGCAATATTTCATTTCAATTCTAGACGTTCGTTTTGTTATTCCGCTCGATTCGAAAATTTATTGGTTGGGCAGCGTGTTCAGACATTTATCGTGGAACCAGCACTCACAACCACTCGCTGTGTAGAATTCGTGAGCCGTGATTCGAAATGAATATCCCATAATTTGATGCCCATCCCAATCGTCTAAGGGCGAAGAGTATGCAAAATAAAGCATACAGGAAACGATGGACGCAAGTCATTTTCCTCTCCGGCAAGTCCCTAAATCAAAAAGTCACAAAAATTCCCGTACAATATCGATCATCATTCAGTGACCGAATCGACACATAAGATGTAGCAAAGAAGCTAAAGCACATTAAGGGAGGCCACGGAAAGGCGTTTCCAAGAGTACGGTGAAAAACCTAAGGAATATCGAAGAAAAAAGGGGCTGTTTAAAAATTCCCTCATCCGCCCCCACCTTCATCAAGACGCTCGTTCCTTCCATTTCCATAAAGTGCTGTTCGAAGTGTACTGGGATCCCAAAGATGCTGCTCCTCGCATTTATTCCCCGTTACATACAGATCTAATAGGCACTCATTTGAAACGCGGCGCGGCGGAGGGAAACATGCTGCGCCCTAAACGACCGATGACGATGACGACGAGCTGAACAGGAAAAAAAAGGAAAGATTTATGTTTATGAATTTGAAAGTGAACTTGCTCGTGTGTCCTTTCAACTTATTTCTGTCTTAAGCTTGAAAGGTGTGAGCGAAAATGAGGGGCTATGAATATTTTAGCAAAATAAAATATGCATAAATCAAATTGCAATGATATACTTGAATGAGAAGTCCTTTCCTTTCAAAGAAATGGTGGTGGACGTATGGTGCTTAACTTTGTGTTTACTTTGATAAAATATTTCCAAACAGGTGAGTATAAAAAATGACAGCATTTCTTATATGGGTCTACCATTTCATCACAATTAACTAAGTGTCCGAGCTGTTGACCAATATGAAAATAAGTGTGTATGTATGGAAGGTATTTATGCCTTGTTGGATAGTAAGCTGAGGGGATAATGCCATTTATTTGCTAGGGAATAAGTACTAAGTAGTACCATAATGAGCAAATGGGGGTTATGGAATGGAGTCAGGACGAGTATATTTTAATATACACAAAATGAGTGTGTAATAAATTAAATATTGTAAGTATAATGGTATATAATATAATGATAACGGCGTAGAACGTTCATGGCTACCGGAACTGATTCGGTTTGTAGAAACAACTAAGCTAAGACACATTTTCCGAAAGACCAAATCATGTTATAAAAAAAACTCTTATTTCTGCCTGCTATACGAATCTGGACTATAACCAAAACACCAAAATTGGTACTTGGTACCTTAAAATGATAAATTCTGCGCCGGGTATATAATTTCGTCCGCGAAGAAAGTGAAAACAGGACAAGACGTAACTGCGAACTCCAAGAGTTAAGATTTGGATGTAGTCCTGAAGGCGAAAATTCGTCAACTACACTGTCTCGAGAACATCGAGCCCATGTATACCGATGCTACAGCCAAACCTACAAGAAAGGAAAACGAACTAAGGACAATTCGTTCTTGACAACTGGAAGCACCATGTCCAAGATCGTCACCGACGGAATGCAGTTATAGTTCAGGCTCAGAAACTTCATGGGTCATCATGGTTCATGGGAAAATGGACAAAAATCGACCTCGAGGGCTAGGCAAATTTTGTAGGTGATAGCTTCGATTTCGGGATATGCATTCCAATATATCGAATTCGATCATTACACGTACGAAAACAAATGCGGTATTGAACAATCTGACCAATTTATTATGCTCATACCGAATATTTTGCAATTGTTCGATAATTTCGCGCTTAGTCGCGGTAAAAGCTTCATTGCGCTGATCTATTTCAATTGGCGAATCACCAATGAAATAGATCTGTTCTTCGCTTGGTGGTGGTAACAAAGCGCCCGCTTGATGGTGAATTTTCCCTTGCATCTGAATGCTTAGAAGAGATTGCGAAAAAAAAAAATTTAGAAGAATTGTTCATTTTAATTTCATAACTCAGATTGTAGCCGAGTTGATCAAGAACTTCGCCTCCAAGTGACGTCTTTTGAAAGCATCTATTAAATATTTCTATATTCGACAGGAAATGCTTTGATTGGATTGTATTTCCAAAGAGAAACGAGTGTGCGTCATAATTTTTTCCCATTACCCGACATTTCCGGAGGGCTTTCCTAAAATGTTGTTTCGTAAAAAAATTCTTCTGACTCCGTACTGTAGCGTGCGGCATACAACTGTAAGTCAGAAGGACTCACACATGTGAACTCTACTGTACTCCGGTATAAGTCATGAGCATGTATATATATATGTTTATATTAGATATACATGTATTGTTCTTAACTTGTTACTGTTTAAAGAATTTAAATTTACAAACGTCCCATATTTTCTTAAACTTCCTCAAATGACACCAGAGCGATTATATGCCATCGCTCTTCACTTCACTTCCCCCTCGCTTTCAAGAGGTAAACGAAAATCTTTGAAGAATTCCGTAATATCCCAAAATATATATAATATAACCCCACCAATAATAATTTTGAGACCGTCATACCGGATAGTACTATCTGGAATAATAATCATACCCTGTTTAAGAACTCCGTATTCGGATGGGTTCAAAAACGGAGGCAGAAATTGAAAGTGAAGACTACGACGCTGAAAACTCGTGTTTTCAAAATATTGCCTGAAATCCCGCCCCTATTTATTAAGCGAATTTAACACCCACAAGCGATATTACCAACTGCACGGGTTGTCAGCAGACATTTGGGCTTGGGAACCAGTCTCTCTTACCTCCAAACATCTTGAACTCTGTCCTTTGACAAATCACGCCAGGGGACTTGATGTTATCACATAGTACATCTTTAGAACAAAGTACTTATTTCCTCCAGCCTGATTTGAAGTATACTTACTTACTTATCAGGCATACGACCCATGAAGGGTCTGAGCCGAAATAATTGTTGGATTCTATCGCTGACGGTGCGGGGCACACTGCTTCCAGTCATCCAGACCAAGCTGCCTTGCATTCGCTATCAATTAGTATTTATACCGGAGATTCGATCTTCCTCTCCGTCTTGAAGCAGGAGGCTCGGATTCGAAGACTCTCTTAGCTGGAGCATTGGTGTCCATGCGCTCGATGTGGCCGAGCCAGTTCAGTCGGAAGATCTGATGTATAGCAGACATAAAATTCACTTCGTTTCATCCCCACCTCACCACTGGTGGTCACAACTCTACGTGATTCGAGTAGCAGCCCAGTGGACCAGTATGGTCTAAGGTCTAAACGCATTAGCAACCTACCTACATAGAAAAGACCTGAGTGAATGCGGCAGTTGTCTACTGACATGATACTCGCTTATACCAATCTATTTCATTAGCCACCATGTCGAGACATCACTATATGATTTATAATAATAATAATAATAATAATATGGGTGGCGCTACAGCCCGTAGAGGGCCAGGGCCTAGCTTCTCAGCAACCCCTCGTGTTGTGTGTACTATTGTTCTCTCACGCGTGGAAGGGACCAACAGTTTAATGCAGATCCCGACGGGGTAGTTGAGAAGCTTTTTCCAGACAGGAAATGCTCTTTGATCATTGTCAGTGACTCGAAAGAGGTGGAACCGTGAAATATGAAAGGTGGTCAATTCGGGTATCTAACCTGGCACGCTGGGCGTATGAGTCGACGCACTAACCCACTACGCCACGGTGACGCACTACTATATAATTTATACCTATTATTCATCCTACCGGTAACATTTTTATCAAACATTTTTTATTACAGAACATACATACAATACAACCCAATCATACATCGAATTCAGTACAATCTAATCATCACCGAAACATTTTTTAAATAAACTGAATGCAATATAAATTAATCCACAAAATTTAAAATTCTTGGTATTGGCACTGATTCAGGGATCAACTTCAGGCCAATTCAATCGTTTTTTTTAATGAATTTAAATTTAAGAACCATTTAGGCCCAAAACTGGTACTCCAAAAGTCACAAGCTCACACCTACTATTTAATTACTATTTTTTGTTAATAGAAGTCAATACAAAAATTAGCTTTAAAGAACTTAATCCCTAAGCGATTTGTCCGGTCATAAACTACGAGAAACAATTGAAAATAATTAGCTTTTAATAAACTCTCCCTTTGGATTTATTTTATTTTTTGAACACTTCACTTCATACAATACCCTCATTAACAGACTGCTTTTACCTTTGTTTTATTGTTATTGTTTTTGAAGCTGGAAAAGAAGATTAATTAACTTTGCTTAGTATAAATAATTGCCTTCTTTCAGACAGTGCAAATTAATCTAACTGCAAGTCTGCTCCATTTTACCACGTCCTTCTCGTTGTTTTTGTCGTCGGCGTCGCTGTCATCGTCGTCGCCAACAGCATCGTGTAGCTCACGTAGGCACCTGTAAGTTCATTTTACTCACCTACAGGATCCTTCCTTTATTTCTTCAATTTTAAAAGGAATAACTCGGTCTATGAACTACTGTGTACAAATGTAGATTGCTAGCTATTCACAAAACAAGAGCGGACATTTCTGCTAAATTGATATCCTACCTTAGTGCCCTCGCATACTACACAGATTACAAATAATACGCCAACCAAGAGTCATGGAAGTTCAGTTCAATTTCAATGCTACGGAGAATTTTCTTTAATTAACGTGCAATAAATGCAGTCTCATTTCATATTGACTGCACACCAGTGCTCGAATGAAAAAGTTAAGTAAAGTAAAGTAAAAAAGCGCGATGTAATATCAAATTGAAAAGCTCACCGTCGCACAAGTCATCAGGACATACAATGCCAACACAAACCCCAGACGATTTGAGACGAGGACAACTACAGGGTCGCAGTATGCAATGAATTTCAGCAATAATTGTCCATTCATGGATTCGATTGAAATTTGAAATTGGAGTCCAGCGTAGCGTGTCCTGGTCGAAAACTCACAGGCGAATTTAATTAAACTCTTCAATATAATCACCGCTACCACGATTACACCCGCCATCATTTATAATTGAAAACATTAATTCGTATCTGGAGCAGTGAAACAGTTGCATTCGGCACACCACCCACAAAACTAATTATAATGCTTAGCACCCGAATAAATTATTGTTATTATTTAACTGGTCTGATTAATCATTTGAGCCCAATCAAGCAATCAGGATCCATTCCCTTGTCGATTAAAATGTTCGATCAAACGCATAGGTGTCAGTTGAAATTATGCACTCCAACGATAGCAACGCTGGTCAAACCCCCAAAATGCCGTCTGTCGCATCTCTAAGCATCCTAATTGCATTCAGAGTAGTATTTACCAGCTCGGAATGGTGTAAACACAAGGACTCATGCTCGTTGCAATTATTTTTCACCCGCGACCACTCCGTTGGGTGGGAGTGGTCATTCTGAAAATTCAATTACCAGCGGGAAACTATTTGGACGAAAAACATGAATTTGAAATGGTGGACTGTTCGGCGTGTAAACACCTAATAAAAACACAATAAGTCGACGCGTCGACAGTATAATTACTTCACACTTCGTAAACCGAGGTATACTCCCAAATTCGCCATATCCTGTCGACGTTAGGGACACATGGACGTATATAGAGCATATATAAAGGATGTTGCTTAACACGCATCGGGGCATGTGTACATATGGATTTCCAAACTTGTAGCTTATGCGATACATCCGTTTGCTTATTTCAGACTGAACGGCACTTTAGTTAAAATCCTATACACCGAGAATAATTGGTGTTATATTTAATGCACAGAATGAAATTGTTTTGCATCTGATAAAACATTAAAATATCTTCATTGGATGAAATTTATTTTTATTGTCATTATATCGCCATTTCTCATTAAAGCACATAATTGAGAAGTTTTAAATTACATAGCTGGCACTTATTCAACGGCACAATCGTATCTACTGATGTTATTTTATTTTATACAGATTATTGGAGTATCCATATGCAGTTGGGTTATGTATGTAGGATTGTTCATGTATAGAAGAATATTGGGACAGAAACATGTTTTTTGTCAATAAATTTTATCAAATATTCCCTATAAATGAGTCAATCTTGTGGTTATTGCTGCAATAACTCATGAATTTCGACGTCATTTGAAAGATTGAACAAAAGTACCAATTTTAGATCTAGAATTTTTTGTCAATCCGAATATATACTTCGGTCTTGCACATTGTTTGCATTAGCTAATATCGAAAAGAAAAGAATAGAAAGAGAGAAATTGTACATTTTATTGGAAGGATCTAGAAGCGTCCTGTCGTTAGTACGAATAAAAATAGGAAGGAAAGCATACTAAATGGAGAAAGAATTGCAAAGAATGATTGATTAAAATATTACAAAATACTGAGTGTGAAAATACTAAGTGTGAGTGCAGACACGGACTTTGGCCGCAAACAACAAGCCTATTCACGATCTATGCCAATGCAACCTATAGTTAGTTCGCTGAGATCGCTGCTGTAGTGCACAACAGCTTGCTTGCCATCCTTTTCCACTTGCGTGCGTTACCTTAAATGCCACTGTTCTCTCTTATATTGTTACAAACGCTTGGGATGCAAGACTTCTAGGGGCGTGCCCTAGTTGCTTGAAGTCCATTAAATGTAGAAATTAATTCATATAGCATTAGCTTGTGAGTCCTCCAATAATGATGTTGATATCGCATCGCCTTATCTAAGGCCTTTTTGACATTGAAGCCGACCATGACCACCAAATAAAGCATAAAATAAATGAAATAAAAAATAAATCCATGCTTATCTTGTACACCCTGGCGAAAATGGGCACAAATATTACCACTAAAAAGGCTGAAATTGGTCGACAAATGTGTGAAGTTCTGGTTCTAGGTCTGAAGCCACACTGATGATTGTATATCCGATTGTTGATGAACTGCTTCACGCGTTCACACCTGTCAGCGGTATTCCAATACCTTAATTTGAAACTACGATTAGTACTGCGATTCTGCTTCATGTTGACCGTTTTCTCCCAAGCAAGTTTCTACTCGATCTTCGTTTCTATGTGATAATCCCTTCACTCTCTGATAAATCTACTTCTCAACAATAAGCAGTTCCACCAATCGCACGGTGTAAAATTTTGCCAATCCTGGCTAAATTTATTCAAAATTCAAAGTCGTCCGAATAAACATATTTTGATGTTTTGGTATTCCATGAAAGGTGTGACTCTAGGGTAAAATTTAAAATAAATAAAATTTGAGTGTCAGGTGCATTCTTTTAAGTTGTCCTTATCCTTAGTACAAAAGGCTATTAAGAATTTAGTAATTTTGTGCGACCAAGCTTCTCAATCTTTTTTTATTTTATGAGTGGTTGCTGAAGAAGTGAGGCCGTATTATAACTTTGTAATGATTTTAAGAAATGTTTTCCTGGATGTTGTCTATCAGAATCCATTATCACGTTTTGCCGCTTGCTGCCCACATCATACATTTTTTTAACAGACCTACCTTGTGCTCCTGCAATTAAATTTTGTAGTAGAATTTTGGAAACAACAGTTCTATAAGTTGAACAATTCGGAAAGTTGGACGAAAATTGTAAGACAACTTAGTTCCAAGCGCCAGTCTATCATAGACTAGTCTTTTAAGGAAAAAAGTTTAAAGCCCGCTTATATGTATAATAACAATGGTGCTATTTGATCCTTAAAAATATTCTTTAACGGATTAGAAATATGGTACTTTGAACTAAAAATATGCCCAACGACAGAAGGCAAAACGTTTTATTCGCCCCGCACACTAAACTAACTTCCCTTGACCTTTTCCATTAATTCTTTTGGCTATACTGATATCACTCTGCGAATATTTCATAAAGAGATACAAATCCCAAACAGCCACACCACGCGCACCAGTGTCAAGAAGTCCTGTGGATACTCCACTCACAACTCTTCACATATCCACCATCAGAGTTTTGAAATTCCCTTTTCTCCCATTCAGATCCCAAATGATTCTAGAATCGTTTTTACCTGTCGCTCCGTGACGTATTGTTGGATACAGAACAATACATCTCCGTGCTGCTATTCCCACCCGCAACGGCATCAGTTCGGGCATGTCCTCAAATAAAATATGTAATTGCCATTAAGCATTTAATTATTCGAAAGGGGTTACATAACTAATACATTACCCCTTCTGTTGTGCCGAACCAAAACTCACATAGGAATCGCAGATAGGTAGGGGTAAGTGTCTTGAAAAGAATATCGCCCCCAGCTGAAATATAGGCTCTATAGGCGATGCGCGTGTGGCATAAAGAGGACGCTCGTTTAATGACTGCTTTTACTCTAATATTCCATTATATCCCTTCATCTTTCTGTCGCACAAGAGTCATCTTGGAGCTCGACCGACGTCATATGGGGGTAATAGCCATCCTAAATTTTGAGCTTAACATCATGCAGAGCAAGTATTATGACATTAGGTGTGCACATGTTTGGTCGGACGGTTGGGTGGCTAGCCGGTTTCTATGCTTGCGTGGGGGTAGTGGCCGTCTCTGCATGTGAGAGATAGTAATTAACCTAATTTAGTGTAATACGTAATTTTATTTTCTTAATTAGGGCGTACTTTTCACCGATGTTGTTGCTGTTGGTACTCTTGTTGCTGTTGCTGTAGTCATCACCATAGCCGTCGTCGTGTTTTTTGTGTTTACACTACAGCAGCCTCCGTTGAAGAATGCCTCTTATGTATTTAAGTACTTTGCAGCGACGGCAGTACGCTTAACATGTGCCTTTGAAAGCACCAACATTGTTCAGACGTTATGTTCTACCAGTAAGAGCGCCAAGAGGAATACGAATGCGTCATGCTTTTTGGTTCGGAATATGAGCAGCCTTTATGTCGTAAAGGGACTGCAACAATTTAACATGAAACACCACTTTCGCATACATCTCTCCCTGGATTGAGATTTTACACGAATTGTGCGATATATATTTAAATAATTAAACTTCATTTCTGAAATGTCATTGTATTGCAAACTTTGCGTGCTTCTTTTTTCAGATACATATTGAATCATATTCACGTTGTAAGCATATTTCTTTTAATCCATGCCATGCCGAAAGCACGTCGCAGCCAGGGACAAGTTACGGTACGGAATACGGAGCCTCGCACAAATGCAAAGACCGAAGAAGAACAGGGTGGAAATATATTGAAAAATGAGTACAGTGGCGGTTGCAGTGGCACCTTATAAATAAATATATAAGCATTTTGTTTGTAAAAAAAATGTTATTCTAAGTTAAACTGACATCTGCCAATTTTTGTGCTTAACTAACTATGTATGGATACATCAACCATTGTCGATTTCAAGAACCCTTTTAATACAGATTAACATCCCATGAATTTAGGGAAGTCAACGAAACCATTTTAATAATAATACAAATCTGGGTTGGGCTATAGAAAGAGGTGTATGTACCTGAGCCTAGCATCTGCAGAAACCACTCGTGTTGTGCATGCGGTTGTTGTATTAGTGGATTGGACCTGCAGTTTTGCCGAATTCTAACTTCGAAGTTTATGAAGATAGGAATACTCTTTAAGCATAGTCAGTGAGACGAAAGAGGCGTAGCAGTTAATTACGAAAATAATTCAGAGGAGATGAGAAAAATACTAATACTGCTAAGTCTTGTCAAGTCGTTAAAGTATAGGGCGTCTAAGTAACTAAATATATGAGCACAGTAGGCACTGCAATTTTTTCATAGTTTCTTCCTCCTCTTCATCTCTGCAGTTTCAACTGAAGTCATTCTAGAGGATGTCAAATCTGGGGGCATTATGCCGATGGCCCTAATGTCCGTATTAAGCTCACTCGTACTAATCAGGTCGCGTTAGTGTTTTGAATCGAGATTACACCATAATAGTTTTATAGTTTTATGATGAGGCAGCCAATGCCAGTATACCATCTACTTTTGGGATGAGTAAGAGTTTCTAGCCTTAGTATTTACATAGATGCTTTGTAGTTTCGAGAGGCATAACTTTCCATCTGGAAATTGTGTTTAGGTAGTACCCTTTCTAGCGTGTTCGTCTGCCTGGCAAATTTTCTCGGATATCACTGAAACCCGGCACCCACATCAGTAGGGTGTTGAATTACTTAGCCATATTGTTAAGAGAAGGCGACAATAAATGGACGTCTTGGAGTTAAATGACCTAATAAGGATCCGAATTTGTCAAGGATCTTTTTGCCGGATGTACATATATGCCTAACATGTATGTTATTTCTTTGCGAGACTACTAGTTTTAATTATTTTTTATCCCTTGTCTTATAATTATTTTTTGGAGCAGTCGTCGCATCTACCAACTATGCTTAGGTGGCCACAAGCCTTCGTTTCGTTCCCGTTGTCTTCGAATGTTTTTGAACTTATTTTTTCTAATGATATATTTACAAGATTAAAACATAGCGATGCTCGTTTCGAGCACTTTTTAGACCTAATCAACTGAAGTATCATCATACAAAAATTGAAACAGCCAAAGAGACAAACTGTGGTCAGTTCCCACTACCACCTCAGTCGTCAAAGTTGTAACCTAATGGGCTTAAACGTATAAGAGTAGGTAGTAAGGAATGGATCAATTTCTATTTTTTCGCGTATTCTCAAAAAATAAACAGTTTTTGTGTACTCAACAAATAAACCCTTTTTATGGACTCAATGTGAGTATTATATTTTTCGAGTTTTTTTGGAGATTATATGATTATTCCCAACTTTACCTGTGATCGTCTCAACTCGTTCCTTTTTGTTTATTCTCTTTTGTAATTAAATACAGTTTCTGCTGGGTTAGGTTTCAATAAATATTTGCTCTCAAGATGAGAGGAACGGAGAACAGGAGAAAAAAGAAAACAAATTAATAAACGTGAACTTGAGAAGCTTGCACTACTTTCATTATTAAACTACATAAGCCGGACGTTGTCAACTGACTGAGCTTCTAGTTGGACTGTGCTCAAATCTCCGAGAAACATTGGAAAAGGGTTGGCATAAAGCGAAATGCACTGAATCCAAATGAATCCTTAAACAGTTCATGAACAAATAAATAACTCTACAATACTTCCTTGACAACACAATATACATGTGAAATATATATATAATGTGTTCTTAAAATTTCAAATAAACATATAGATCTGTTCTTTGAATGAAGAGCGAAAATACATAAAAGTATACATGTGGATGAATGTATAAAAAGATTCGAACAATATCAACATCATACTATTCATGCCGCTTCATGACCCGCACACATTAAATCCAATTTATCTGAAAAAAGAGTCAATCAAGCAACACTTAAGGTAAATCCTACAAGTATCATGACATTGAAAACCCCTGCAAAATATATGATAGAATTATACACAACATTGACCTCATTTCAAAAACATTTCATAATGGCACAAGGTACTCGTACTTTCGCATTTCAATATCACACTCCCTCACTCACCTCCAATGGATTAGCGGCGCCTTTCCATACACCCGTATGCGAGCGAATACGGTGATGAAGTAACGTGCACATAAATTCATGTTAAGGTTTTGTTTTTCTTTTTTTTTTTCAATGTATGCTTTCATTTTTTCGCTTTGAGGAATTTTGAAAATCTCAGCAGATCCATAAATCAACCAATTAAAATTTCCCAGCTTGCTAACGAGCTCTGTAGATCTAAATTCAAGAGAAAATCCCATCAAGTCCATGAATCTTTGTCATTTGGATGAAAGGATTTCCATGTTTAACTTGTCCTCATTGTAGTGAAGGTTCGTTGTGTATGGAAACCATAAATTTAAAATCATTTTATTTGTTCTTGTCCTTGCGCTTGGCCCTTTTTACTTATATCCTGTACATAATTGTTAGAAAGCTCTTACAGAAAAGCCCAACCCAGCGAATCCTTATGAGTTTAAATTCATTTGGCAAACATTCTTTCGCCATTCGTACAATTCAATTTACATACTTGTGCAGACCTAGTTGGAACGTTCAAAAATAGCTGTTAGATGTGTTATGTTCAACATGATGAATTTGTATCTTAGATAAAAATTATAAATTATAATTTATAAATAACTACCTGTACCTGGTGCGAATTACCATGGTAACTCTGTTCACCAACTGCATAACGGTATTCCCATTCGACTCGTTTCCATATTTCCCTACTCGTCACTCCGTCGCGACGTTTGTGATCATGGGATAGTGGCGTCCTATCCCAATCCTCTCTTAACCTATATGTTTACGCCTTTGTCAACCATTGTGTTGTTTCCGATCATGCGATAATGGCGTCCTTTCTCAGTTCTCTCTCCACCTATTTATTTACTCATTTGTGTGCGTGATTTTTGTGTATCGTAGATCGACCAATGAGAGGCGAGTGGGCTGATGGACCAGTCAGTTCTTGTTGGACTGCAGTGTAGAGTCGATATATGTACATAGCACATTTTCAAGTATTAAGAAAATGAATTTCAAAGCGAATAAAAAATAAAATAAAATCGTGTGTTTATTGACTAAAATCTAATTCGTGCTTCGTTACGTATTTTCGATTGTAACTCATCAGTCATGAGTCCGATCAATATAAATGTGACAATACATAAAGTTTTGCATGAACAAATAAAACCAAAACGTTTTCCACAGTGTTCCGAACAAAGTTGCCAATGACAATAGTGGAACAAACAAACAAACATTGATTTTTGTATATAGAGATTATTTCTATCAAAATATAAGAAAATACGGTGATCACTGCAGCTCATCACTGGATTATCAGAAATAAAAAAAAAACTATAAGTTAATGATGTGATGCTCCGGATAGGCGAGGGCATTTAAGAAAAACCTCTTTTGCTAAAAATGGTTATCTTAACCAAAATTTCACTCGAATTTTTGGCTATAAAAACAATCGTCAAATAAAAGTACTTCGTCCACCCGGAGAGCAACTTAATACAGAGTAAGTGATAACAATTTCAAAGTGATCGGTAAAGTCGTTCTCATATTCGTTCGTCAAGTTGGTCACCAACTTCGAAAGCATGGTTTCTAGAATAACATGTTTTAAGTTTTGAGTACGATTAACATTGCATTGGAGATGGCTCCACTCAAAATTATTTATCTCCATAAATAATAGTCCAGTCTTCATAAAATTTTCAGAGAATACAAAACAATGGATTTTTAAAAATTAGAACTGAAAAAATAGTATGTATGCTAATACACGCAAATATATACATATTAAGTAATTTTTTTTCAGAGGAACCAACTTGTAGAATTCCAGAATAAGCTCATACCGGGAAAAGGTTTCCAATTTTTCAAACCTGATTAGTTTTCATCACTCTGATATTCAACAGTCATAACGGTAAACTAGTTAACTAGCTTTCATCAGACAAAATGTCTATTCTCCACGTATATTTCCAACAATTCACCCTTTTGTCAACCTAATCCAGCCATGGAGGATGATTTTAGTTTCAATTCTTTTCAGCTTTTCGAATGGCATTTCATTTTAATTCATTTTTAATATTTACTTCATGACAACTTATATACTAGACAAAAAATGCTTAAAACTAGTTGGTCGAACAGTGTTAGTTACTTATTCTAACTTACTGACCCTACTACTAGACTGACTACTCTAAGCTAAATTTAAACTTAGTCTATGTCTTTCGACTTAATCTAACATTATTTTGTAAAAAGAAAATTTTAACATGACTCATAAATAATAAGAAAAAAATTTAAAAACTTAATGACCGAACATATTTTTTTTAAAAGAAACTACAAGCTAACTTACATTCTACCTTAAAATAAAAGTTACAAACTATCTTAAGCTAATCTACATATATATACATATACACATTTGTATAGCTATATACACATATGCGTATACGCCTTATATACATAATGCATATATATATACATTCTTTCTATTATTTTTTATTTTTTTATTTTTTAATTTTTATTTTTTATATTTTTTTTTTAATTTTTTATAATAATTAACATAAACAGCTTACCCACTACCTTACATCTACGCTAAAATATGTAAGTCGGCCATATAGGTTACAGCTGATATAAAATCCCCTGCAAGACGTGGACCGACTACTCCCCATGAGGGAGTCTGAATTACCCTTTCTAACCGGGGTCTAATGGGTTCGACGCTGGAGTTCTCTCGCTCCCCAGCCACCAGAACTTTCGGTGTTGCAAAGCAACATCCAGCACATCCCGCCTAGATACCGCCGTACTGAACCGGAGGAGACCCTCCTCAGCTCGTTGTGCGACGGAGCGGTCGTGGTTGAGTCGTCCATCCACAGTTGATCTGGCGATGTGATAAATGAGCGGTACCGCACTTATATTTTGTATCAGACCGTGCTTATCCAAATGGAGGAATGCTTCTGGGGGGACGAAGCCGTTGTGACGTACCCTTTCGTGGTATAGTGGGTTGGGGTAGTAAGCCCCAGAGATCAGATTGCTGACCGAGTTCATAGCTCTAGCAGTGTGACCTCGCGAGCTTTTCCAATGGCAAATAGTTTACAATGATTTCGCAGCCATTCTGATCTCTGTATACTATCCAAGATTGGATTTATCTTGAAACCGGTTCATGATGATCCGAAAGGTGTATAGGGTCTGCCGAATGTTGGAAGATGCCTTTGCTGTTTGGTCTTTCAGTATTTTATTTTCGACAGCTCATGTGTGATTCGTGTCATGTGTCAGCTTCAAACATTCTCAATTAGCATTGCTATCATTTTATTTTTATGGAAACACTTGTACCGAACATCGCTTACAAATTACTGAATTTTATAAAAATGTTGTGTTCTATGTGTTCTAAAAGTGTCTTTATAGAATAAGCTCATTTTTGAATGGACATGTTATTTAGCGGTCTGATGAGTAATTTTATGCAATACAGTAGCTGCTAATATAAAGGTTTATGGTCCGGCTGCATCATAATAATAATAATAGTAATATGAGTGGTACTGCAGCCCGTAGAGGGCCCCCTGGCCTAGCTTCTCAGGAACCACTCGTGTTGTGCGTGATATTGTTCTCTCACGAGTGGAAGGGACCTACAGTTTTATGCCGATTCCGAACGGACAATGCTCTTTGAGCATTGCCAGTGACTCGAATGAGGTGGGACAGTGACTATTATTTTTGGTCGTGCCAGCCGGGAATCGAACGCAGACAGCGAGGTTAAGTTACGTTGGGGTTGAGGCAAATACCCACAACGCGAGGGCCACTACCCGGCTGCATC
Source organism: Eristalis intricaria (assembly GCA_964034865.1). Lineage (NCBI taxonomy): Eukaryota > Metazoa > Arthropoda > Insecta > Diptera > Syrphidae > Eristalis > Eristalis intricaria. The sequence goes on from OZ035875.1 coordinate 33,273,033, forward strand.
ATTAGAACCCATTACTTCGAAGAAGGCCTTGAGAACACGATAACCATTAGAGATACTCAACTAAAAAAAATTATTTCTGGAGTGATGGGGTATAGATACACATTGGTCCTTTCATATTTTCGTCTTCCCAGCATACTCGTCTAATGTTTACGAATATGGAACAGTACACTATTTGAAAATCTTGCACAGAATATTTATCTAATTGACTTACGCACGACATTGCTAACGAATCTGCCCTGACAGCAGAATCACAAACGAATTATATATGTATGTATGGGTTATGTAATGAACTGTTTTACTTCCAAACCAGCAAATATTTTCGATTGTTACTGGGTTTCAATTGTGTCAAAAGAAAGAATGGATTATCGTTTAGATGGGAACAACACTGCCCCAATTTTATTTACTTCTCAGGGAAAGCAGTAAAATACTTTCTATGTTTTTCGTTCCTGGTTAGTAGCGCGGCATAGACTTAATGGAATAACAGAGGTTAAAAGTTTAATTCATGAATTATACATGACTTCCTACTCACCACAGCGTAGTCCTGTGAACACATTGCAGGAGCTATGTATAACCCATTCAAGACAAATTGCCTTTTTCGATAAGAGAGCAAAATAATGCAAGTTCAGTTGAATTCAAAATCAATGTTCAAGTAATTCTCAGTTTTCTTCCCCGAATTTTAAATTTTCACAGTAGTTGGAAGAATATTGCAAATACAGTGGACTCCCCCTAAGTCGAATTGTCACGGGAGTGGTTTTTTGTGATTTAGAAAGAGGTTTTTATATGGAAAATTTAGGGAAATGTATGTAAAATATTAGAATTAGAGAAAGTCCACTATATTTATTGTGTGACATTCTCAGACCGGTAAATGGGTAGATGTAACCAGGTAGAAGTGTCAATGTTAAATATTTTCAACTGCAAATAAATTAAAATGACAATCCATGCGATGAACTCACATTCCAGCATTAAAATTCGTAATGCAAAACACATGCCACACAATTCAAGTGGTTGCTAAAAAGCTTCGCAATTTTCACTTAAATCATTCAATTCAATTTTATTCACACATTCAGTTTCTCAACAAACATTTTTAGAAAAACCTGTTCATTTTTCAACTGTAATGCCTTTCACATCTTTTCGAGAAATTACATCTTCCTGAGTAGATTTAATGTAGTTTCCCATTGGTAGCTCTTTGGATTAATTAAAATGATCCGATTTTTGACACAATCAACCAAAAGGTATAAGTACAAGATCACTGATGTCCATCCTAATTATTGACGTTTATCTTCAATTACCCGGGCTCTCGAATTATGACTTTACTACAACACAACGGCATTCTTTGTTTCGATGAAATACGTACACTTGTTTCATTTTAAATTGTTCATACATACATATATACAAAATAATGCACAATAAACACTTTAGTTTTTATAACCGCTCGGGGATCATGAGGAGCCCATCGCCCTAGACTCCCTTAAAATACTGGAGCCCCAAGTATCTGCTTCTGGAATATTAGAAATCAAAACCATAGTAATATGGATGATATGGGTCATACCCAGAAATTATTTCATTATAATTATAAAAGCTGGTGGTGTTGGAGACTGATCCCAACAGAGCTTTGAAGTTGATTCACCAGTCCACTACATGCACTTTATGATGACATTTGAAAAGTAACATTGTTCTATCTTTAAGAACAAATGGTCAACAAAATATTTACTTTCATGTTTCAAAAGGGACCATTTTTTGTGAAATACAAAGTTCCAACTTCATAAGCCTCGCTTTATAAACCTCGCCGGAAAATAAAATAGACGACCCAGAACTTGTTTTCAACAAATAACGAAAGCAACAACTCTTCAAAAAAAAAAGTACAATGTCATTGCTAATTCCCATGTACGCTCAACCAGTGTCAAACACCGAAAGCAACTGTGTTGATTGATATTTTTCAATACTCTAATAACATATATGGTATGGGCTCCGTGCCATTGTTTGTTTGTACATCAACTCCTACGCAATTGAACCTGGATGTCTGGATTCGATTTCCGGTACGGCCAGACACCATTTTTCACTGCCCCACCTCTTTCGAGTCGCTGACAATTCTCAGAAGGTAATTACTGTCTAGAAAAAGTTTCTCAAATTTGGGCGTTCAGAGTCGCCATGTTACTGTAGGTTTCTTCCACTCCTGAGAGAACAATACCACGCACAGTACGAGTGGTTGCTGAGAAGCTAGGCCCTGACCCTTTACGGGCTGTAGAGCCCGTAAAATATACCAGGCAAAAGTAAATTAGGCGCCGCCTAAAAATTGAAATTGTTTAAGTTGCTGAAAAGTGTTTTGTAAATCTGTACCGCTTCAGAAGGGAATAATGCAACACAATATTCGGCGTACCATCGATACCACTCCACAAGATAAGTACATCCCCTTTCTCTAGTGAAGCACTCCTGCCTGCCTTTACTTAAAAACCAACAGACTGATTTCTGCTACTGACTTGCCGGCAATATTTTCACTTAGATACACAGCATTGGCGTGGTTGTCAGCGATTACTGGTACACCATCTGGATTTTTTTGTTTTAAATTATTTAATTTGAAGACTGATACCAGTTCAAATAGGTTCCATCAATCTATAGCATCTCATTTTTGATTTGATTGATGACACTGTATATTCGGATGTATGTAATCGGACTTCAAAATGAGTAGCATCCTCAGACTGATTGAAAGTTCAAATTCCTCCTTATTTAATTTAGATGCCAGCTGACGCCACTACAACCAATTTGGTTAAAGATTGGCTGCCTTTGCATTGAATAGACGTGAAAAAGAGAACAAATGTGATTCACTTAAAGATATTGGAAAGTCAGACTGTAGTCCCCAGCATATTTTAACTGACAACATTATACTTAATGAAGTTGAAATTTTCACAATGAACAATTTCATACAACCCATTGACAAATGTCCAACTTTCCGGGTAGTAACAGTGTCATAATGCACTTCCGATGGAAGAGTTGAGCAGACTGCGATACCCGGGCTTTGGTGGAATAACTTATCTTCCTATCCGGCAAATCTTAGTCCTCCATATCGTCTGGCTTAACCATCAATCTCTTCTATTTAAATGCATGGCATACAGCTTTTTTTCATAACTCATTTCGAACCCTGTTATCTCTGGTTGGAACTTTAACAGATGTCCAATTACATGCACCATAACGTTCAAGGACCGCGGTGCTTCGCTTACGTATATTTATTCATTTTCCCTTTTTCATTGTTTTGTTTTCCTCTTAGTTGTTGTCGTTCGCTATACAAACAAAACGTGTACTTCTATTCTGGCGCTTTGTTTCGCAAAAATTCGTGTAATTTATTGCCAGGACTTGAAGTCGGTTAAACACAATTGCAACACTATCGTTCCAGTTTTAATGTCGCAGCTAGGGAGGTATAATGTGTGCGCGATGCAGTTGTGCGCGTGCCACGTTCCCTATGTAAACTTCATCGAGTTGTTGCTCCATTGAGGCCCGTCCTTGGTTATCCCAGCACCACTACCCGCTAAAGCTTCATCAGGAGTACTCGTAACGATGTGTCTCCCTTGCCCATGAATTTGTGCGGAGCAGAGGATGCTAGAGTTGGCGAGCATTTTAAATTCCATCCTGCGAAAAAGACTTATTTATGAGGTTGGCGTGAACCAGTAAAAATGAAATTTTCCTTGTGGTTTTGGTCTGCCACCGATGCAGGAGGAACCCCATGGTAGCAACTAAACGCCGAACCCACTGGACCCAGCCGGCATTTGCATTGCGACTTTCGCATGTCATCTGGTGCGGAGGCGCTTGTGTGTGCACAGACAACAAGGATCGCGGTGACAACTGGCTTCGAAAAGTTTTTGATGATTTTGTTGTGTGCAGTGTTTTATGACAGAGCATAATTGATTTCGGTGCGAAAATTGCAAGGTGACAGAGGGTAGCCGATGTGCCAGTAGCCAGTAGCCAGAAGCAAGTACCGCAGATGCACTTACTTGAAACCAGTAATGCTGTTGGTGGAGTGGGGTTAGTTGAATACCGAGATATTGTTACGTTGGGATGTGTAGCAGGGGAATGTTGGGATGTTTACGATTCGATACATTACATTTCGTTTGACAATTGCCATTTTGTCTGGTGTGAAAATATCTGTTCTGTTATTATTGCCAAATTGGAAAAGTTTTGTCAGTTGCGGGAGTGGTAGTACTGAGGGCTTGGCTTCTTTTTCTGAGAGGTCAGACTGGAATTGGTATTTCTATTAAGCCCTTCGCTTCCGGCAGCTGCTCCTGAAACTTTTAACTTTCTGTTCTTTGGTTTCTTGAATTTTGCAAAATTTCGGATAGATAAATCACTTGCAGTAAATGGCAATCTTCGAAGGGAATTTCGTAATTTTCTCATTCGAGTTGTTGTGCTTTCGAGAAAATATAAACTTTCAGATTGAGGCAACGGGCAAGGATGAGACACAAACATGTGCGCGGCCAAACATACAAATGCCGGAATATGACTAAAGGAAGAAGTTTTTTCCTGACACACATGTTAGATGTTTTATTGTATGACTGCTATGCTTCGGGTTAAAATCTTTTACGCTCTGAGTGAAATTGAGGACGTTTATTGGGCCCTTGGGAGTTTAACGCAAAAAGTCCATTGTTGTGTTCAAATGCTTTTATGTGGTCTGGAGTAATATTTAGTGCATCTTATTTGATTTTATAGGATTTTTAGTATTGGCTGAACCTCTTTGAATGCTCAGTTATATAGGTATATATAGCTCGTGATTTTTATGAGATCTGGGTTAGGTAATAACATGTGTGGCCTTCTGTATCGTGTGTTTGATTTACAAAGGCTTATGAAAAAGCGAATAGTATTATGGTTTACACACATGACATGCTGTTGACTCATGGAATAAGAAGCTTTTGGCAGATTGTCGTTAATAGGTGTAACAATTCATCCCTGTTTAGTGGCTGATGCCTGGAAGATAAAAAGAAGGGCAGAGCCGATCCTTTGTGCCTTCGAAAGAAAATTCTACATCGGAAATATGGTCCCATCTGCGAAGAGAGTAAATGGCGGAGAAGACATGAATTCTCTCGCGCGTTGACAACAACTCTCCAGCAAAAAGGGTCTTCGAGTCCTTGCCTCCTGGTTCGAGGAGAAGAGGAAGACCGAACCTCCGGTATAAGGACCAAGTTTTGGCGGATGCAAGACAGCTTGGTCTTGATGACTCAAAGCAGCGTGCGGTGATAGGCCTGAATTGCACAGGTTAGGACCCTCCATGGATTGCCGGCCTGATGATTTAGTTGTCAGAAAAATGTGATTCCTTATTTTCTGTATAATAATCATTTAATGAGCTGAATTTCTCTTGTCGCTATATTACGTTTTTTTTTTTTATTTTTCAGAAAATGCAATAAAATATGTTCCAGAAACAGTGATAGAAGATACTCTCAAATATTTGCATTATTAAAGTTTCAGAACATGTTAAATGGTTTCCAGAGTTGGGAATGGGATAAATTTAGAATTCCAACGGATCTAAAATCGCTCGCAGTACAGTCCAGACAGTTCGTGGTAAGATCTGTTACCTCATTCGCCATTAACGCGAACTGAACCGAGTCCAAGCGTTTCATCTTCCGCTGTCGACATTGACAACGATCGCGCATTTTTACATCAGTGTCTTATACAAATGCACTTTGGCCCTTTCCGAGAGTGATAACTGATAAGTAAGTAGGCAGGCATATCAGTCAATTGTCAATTGCCGATTGGCAAGAACAATTCTGCGTTTGATCTGCAGCAGCTATTGATGAAGCTCCAAATTATGTACTTCGAATACGCTGTTGAGAAGTTTGTTAATCCACCACTTCTTCTTCTTCTTCTTCATTTGGCGCTATAGTCCTGGGTGGACCTGGGCCTCAACCAACCAGCCTCTCCAGCACGGTCTCTGGCTAGCTGTCTCCAGTGTCGCACGCCAAGTTGGTTGAGGTCCTTCTCCACCTGGGTGCGCCACCTTAAACGCGGGCGTCCTCTGTTGCGTTGTCCCACGGGTTCGGAGTTGAAGACTCTCCGGGCCGGAGCTGAGTTGTCCATACGCTCAACATGGCCTAGCCATCTTAGGCGTTGGATCCGAAGACGCCTGACTAGACTCATGTCGTTGTACAGCCCGTACAGTTCGTGGTTGAATCTTCTCCTCCAGAAACCGTCAACGCAAACAGGACCAAAGATGGCACGCAGAACTTTTCTCTCGAAAATACCAAGGACTTCCTCATCCGCTTTTGAGATTGTCCATGCCTCCGCGCCGTACAGCAGGACTGGGATGATCAAGGTCTTGTATAAAGTCAGCTTGGTCCTTCGAGAGATGGCTCTACTACTCAATTGCCTCTTGAGCCCATAGAAACAGCGGTTGGCAAGAGTTACTCTGCGTTTGATCTCGGTACTGATGTTGTTTGTACTGTTTACTGCGGAGCCGAGGTAGACGAAGTCCTTGACTACCTCGAAGTTATAGCTGCCCATTGTGACGCTCTGTCCAAGACGTCGATGTTGTGTGTCCTTTCTTGATGACAGCATATACTTCGTTTTGCCCTCATTCACCGCTAGACCCATTTTAGCCGCCTCCACCTCAATGCCAACAAACGCCTCATTGACGGCTCGCTGTGTGCTGCCAATCACGTCAATGTCATCCGCGTATGCTAGCAGTTGTACGGGCTTCTGGAAGATAGTGCCTCTAGTGTTGGCGTCCGAGTCTTGCACGATCTTCTCCAGGATGATGTTAAAGAAATCACATGACAGCGCGTAACCTTGTCTAAGACCTTCTTTGACATTGAAAGTCTCGGTGAGTTCGTTACCGACCTTGATGGAGCAGCGAGAATTCTCTATCGTCATCCTGCCCAACCTGACGAGTTTGGCAGGAATGTCAAAACTAGACATGGCGTTGTATAGCTCGTCCCTATGCACGCTGTCATATGCGGCCTTGAAATCGACAAAAAGGTGGTGGGTGTCGATCTGCATCTCTTGGGTCTTTTTCAGGATCTGCCGTAGTGTGAAAATCTGGTCGATGGTGGACTTCCTTGGCCTGAAGCCACACTGATAAGGACCTATCAGGTGATTTATAAACGGAGAAGATCTTGTAGGCGATGTTCAGGAGACTTATCCCTCTATAGTTGGCGCAGTCGAAGGGGTCTCCTTTCTTATGGATCGGGAAAACGATACTGAGATTCCATTCATAGGGCATGCTCTCCTCCGACCATATCTTACAGATGAGCTGGTGCATACGCCCAACCAGATCGTCTCCAGCTGCCTTAAAGATTTCAGCGGACAGTTCGTCCAGCTTAGTTAGACTTCAGACTTGATATTGCTATCTTGACCTCGTCTAAGTCGGGGGGACGGAATTCTCGTCGATCATCGTCCATATTGAGTGGAACATTCTGCCTGACAGCGGTATTGGTGTCATCATCGCCGTTTAGCAGTCTGCAGAAGTGGTTCTTGCAAATTCTCAGTATCGACTGCGACTCTACTACTAGTTGTCCATTCTCGTCCCGGCAGGCTTCTGTCCGAACCTTATATCCCACGCAGTACCAATTAATGCCATTTTGGCCCCAATGTATTCGGTCAATGCCATCCGCCTGTGTTAAAAGTGTTTGCATATTTGATGAGTCGTGTTTCTTGAATATGGAAGGGAGTTATGCATACCTGAACCTCTTAAGAAGTACATTGAAGAAATTAAATGAAAGTCCTTCGCATTGCCTGCAACCATTTTTTGGTTGAAGCTCTGGGAAGGTTTGTAACTGACATTGATGAAGCAGAGAAGAGTTCTCTATCGTCATACTGGACAATCAAACACAATCAAACGTGTTAATTATTAGTCGATAGACAGACAACATAAGGATACTTTAACCCAATAGCAGCCGCAGTCAAAGGGACCTCCTTATCGGCAATTGCTAAAGTGGATAGCGCAAACGATTCTGATATTCCAGTCCACATCAAAAATATGAGCGTGTACATTTAGGAATAGATCCTTACTTTTTTCGGGGACATTAAGATGATGAAAAATCAACAATTGATAAATGAAAGATTTAGTATAAGAAATAATCAGATAGTCACTCATTTTCTCCCACGTTGCTATTGGTCGTAAAAAAAATATGGTTGATTGTTAATGAAGTGCCTTCAACAAAATTAATAATTTACATAACTTTGCGACCACTATTCAGTGAAGCCCTTCTTAGGTGGGTTGGGCACCTTTTCCGCTCCTATACGGGGTGGAGAGAACATTTTTGCATGAAAAGAATCGTCTTTAGATTATCTATGGATTTCTAGAAGGAAAGCCCGTCAAGTCTACGAAGTTACTTTTGCCGACATATTTTCCTACCTTCCACTGGTGGCAGAGGTATGGTCTAGAGCTCAAAAGAAGCGTCTTTTCCTCTATCTATATACATCCCTAAGTCGAAACTCTCTCTAACTCGAACTTTTTCGCCATTTTCGTCCTCAATTTTCCATATAAAAACCTATGTTAAACTCTCTGTACTCGAACAAATTTTTGTATCCCGTCACAATTCCACTTAGGGGGTCCACTGTATATAATGTTTGTCTGTTATAGACTCTATTGATGTCTCATTGATGTCTTTCACAACTTTGTTCAGAATTCTGTGTAATCCAATTTTTTTGGTTTTTTGTCTTTCTTTATTTCATGCTAAACTTTATTTTAATATGCGAATTAACGCGCCAGGTACTTCTAGTTTGAAAATAGAATATGTATTAAGCTTAACTTACTTAATAATAGGATAAGTAAGTTACAAGTGTTATATATCCATCGAAACCAGACACACTTTATCTTCTCTTATTGATTTGGGTGATTCTGTCCTTGTCAGCTCTTCCGGTTGTCGAAAGGTGAGCCTTGAGTAAATCGAGACATGTTGGGTACACCCTACACCTCTGCAACAGCCATTGAAGTCACTTTGTAATGTGGGATATAATAGGAGCTAGGGTAATCAATTTTGGCTGGAAAAACCAATTATTGAGACCTTACTATGCGTTCGAAGTTTAAGAGGTGTAATGATATTCTAACTTTTATGCCATATTCACAGTCACTGAGTCAGTCACACAAATGAAGGTTTCTATGGAAACTTGCTGAAGGGTATTTTTTATAGGATAATGGCTAATTGCTAGGCAGCTTTTATTCCACGCAACATAAATACAACACCCACTGATATCTCTTCTCAGATTTTGTTCCAGACAACGTTCACTCTTAACTTTCTTAAGATAACGTTTTTTTTGTGGAGAGTAAGAATTCATTGGTGTCTCTGAATACGGTGTGACTTCAATTAGCCCAAGGCTTAACTTATTTTCTGTATCGAATTCCAACATTAATGAACAGCTTGTCCTTTTTTTCCGAATTGTTACACACTGTACTGCTCCATCACAGGTCCTGATTACGACAGAGCGGAGGTGCTAGCAATTACTGCTGCCACCGGCTGATATTACCATTCTAACTGACAGTCATGCGACCATTTAAGCAATATCTGCAATAGAAATCAAGACCAAGCTGGTCGTGGGCTACCTCGAAGAGCTTAAGGTTCTCAGTATGCAGCGCTAGATTACTCTAGGCTGGGTCCCTGCATAAATGCACTCCTTGCAGGTCATGAAGAAGTAACAGAATCATAGAGGTAGCAAACGAAATTAACTCTCTATCCAATTGTGAGACAACTCGTATGCTATGGGGCTTACCCATGACTTCATATGCAGAGGCTGTGGTGAGGAAGGAGAATTAATGGAAACTCCTCACAACCTTTGTCTTGTATGGAACATTGGGGGAACATTACTTTCAGAAACTCCAGGCACTAACACAAATTTCACAAACCTCTATTTTCAGGTTCGTATGGATTTCAGGATGACTGGATAACACAGGAGCATGTTTTTACTAACAAGCATAAAGAAAACGAAGTGTCAACGGCAACACTGACGTCAATGGCCCAACACCCATGATGACAAGGTCAAGGCAGTTCGCGCTGAACCATCGTACCAGTCGTGTCGTTTGTCTTCGTGTTAAACTCAATGTTCGTTCGTATAATAATAAATGTTGAAGTAAAGTTTCGGTCATTTTATTTAGTCTGACAGAAGTTTCATTGGCAAGGGGTCAAACAGGACCTAGGTGAGAAGTGGCCGCTCCACGTCTACCCACGTATCTAATCCAACCTAGCAAAGTTGGATAAATAACACAGATGCGCTATGTAACAAATTCTTTAAAGTTTGATTAATGAAGATATTCAAGGAAACCAAATTTAAGCAACTTGCGAATACCAGGCGAAATCGAAAGTCTTATCAATGTGTAGCTTTGTTTAAGTAATAATATACATTAGAATTAATGAATAACTGTAAAATCAAATTGTTACACGGAAGACAATAATGTAAGCAAGTTGTGCCATAAGTAAGAAATAGTTCCTGAACGGTCTTTTTTTCTGTGGAAAACTGAATCGATATTTCAGGTTTTAAATTTTTTTCAACATTTCCTGAGTTAATTTCATTTCATTGAGCAATGGAATCCAGTTAATAAACTAATGTCAAGCGCACATCAAGTGACACTTTTTGTTATGATGGAAACAGTAGAATAATAAAGCCCATACCGATAACTTTTTGCGTGGTCATTGCAAGCGTGATATTGAATGGCTATTACTCTGAGCAAATCTGGATTGGGTAGTCCTGCGGAATAGAAAAAAATATTACATACTTGGTTAGCGGTTTTATGTTTAATTTAGTTTGACTTTCAATTTTATCCAGGACAGATGTTTGGCTGGACTAGTGTAAAAGCAATATTTATGTAAGAGAGCTAATATATAGTACTTTTTACTCACAAACTACGCTGTAAATTGGATTCCATAACGGCTATCGGCTTGTGAATATGAGATACGTGAGAACTGAACATAATTTCATAGTTCCTCTTTATTGCAGCGTAAACTACATATTTCTGAAAAACTACTATTGCACATTTAATAGAGATTTGGTCATTGTAACTTTTCTACTGTTAATGAATATAGTTCTTACAAGATATATAATAATTCTTTGATATTGTTACATAAGTGATGAACACCCCTAGAGGCGTAACTCTGCCACTCGCCCCCACACCGATGCAAGTGCGAGTTGTTGTACTCTCGCGACGCTTGAGCTATACAAGCGTGCGTTGGTGCTCTCTCAGCACAATACCGATCTCCCATATCTTCTCTCTGAGAAGATGTTGAGATCGATCTACGCATCGGTGTCAATGTAATATTGTGTGATAAGAAGACAGATGAATAAAGGATTGTCAACTTAAATTATATAACGTGTTTTTTCTTTTAAATACAATTAAGTACTTAATTATTTATAATCAGAGGACTGATGAAAACGCTCTATGAGAACTGCACTGACTTTGAAAAGTGTGAAATCAAGTATCTATTGACTATTGACTATTGTAACTATTGACTTTTACTGAATCATTTATATTTCTTAACGCTGTTAAGTATTAGCGAACGTTCCTGCCTGCATAGACAGTGTAGAGACTATAACAATGCTCTGAATACCGCTGTCAGCAATACTGTCTTTCCTAACGAGTCCTGACTTGATCCGACAACAACGGCGGCGAAATCTATAAAACGGAAATAAAAGTATGTCGTAGTTGCCTCTCTCCTCACGCAACAGGCGTACATAAAAAAAAATATTTTGTAGAAATTTTTCAAAAAAAAAATCTAGAATTTTTTTTAATAAAACTGTTTTGGAGGAATGATATCAGGCGGATCGGTATGAATTTCTTATTTTAGGATTCTAATATAAGATAAATTTTAGCATTAAGCACTATTATCTTATGTTGATCTTTTCAAAGTCAGTCAGCATACGGTTTGAGTGTAAAGAGATGATTAGATGATTACTAGTGTTTTATTTTCCAATTGGATTCTTACTGACCAACGAGATACGCATTGTATACACAGTTTTATAACTTTTCTGTTGCAAAAATAAAAGATGTGCACTGGGTCAGATGATATTTTCATGCAATCCTAAGTCCCCATATTATGACTTCTGAAAGCGTTGCTATCGATTATGGAAACCGTCTAAAGGCCAGAAGTCTCGTTGAAAATCAAATGCTACATCACGTTTTGAGTAATGTTACCTAACCGCTGTTTTTCCGGTTCGTCATTGCTCGTATAAACAAAATGCCCATTTAGAAGTTATCTGCGTTGTAACATATTCATGGATTCCTGCATTTCGGAATTTTCGCACTTTGCATTCGCCTAAGCGTGACTTAAAGTTTTGTTTGATTTTTTACGAGCATTCAATCATTAGTGTACACGCAAAATGTACATCGGAAATAGCAGCTTCTCAGACATCCTACGCACATTAAGAGATCATTAATTTAAACATCATTATGACTACAATAAATGCGTATTATTGTAGTTAATGGGTTGTGTTTTTATTTATCAAACTGGGGCCTATTTCACAGATGATACATCACATACATTTCATACAACATACAAAACTGTGATACATCATACACATCATACAATTTTCCGTTTCACAGATTCTACTGGAAGTATTGTATGATATGTTCTTTGTTGTATGATGTGTATTATTTTGACGTTTGATTTTGAATGACAAATTTTCAATTCAATGAATTACACCCAGACACCATTCAAACAAACAAAAAACTAAATAATGGAGTTCCTCAATGATGAAGAAAATATGATTTCGAAATTATTGAGATTAATTGTATTATTAGACAATTTTTCCAAATAGTACATGATTTTAAATAAAAATTTCTTGTCGAACTAGCATTTCTTGTTCCTACATGTCTAATTAAAAAATAAGATGAACAATCATTCATTATTCAAAAACCATTTTTCATTTTTCTCATTTGAAAACTGATTTTTGTAGTGACTACAGCAGTTTTAAGTGCAGTATGAAATGTATGTTCAAATTTGAAAGAAAATGCTGTATGAAACTTTCCCATATTTCCAGTGTAAACTTTAGGTGATACAGAGAAACAGAAATCATACAGCGAAAGTGTCATTTTTCATCATTTTAATTCATTTTTTTTATTTACTTCATGACAACTTATATATTAGACAAAAATGCTTAAAACTAGTTGGTCGAACAGTGTTAGTTACTTACTCTAACTTACTGACCCTTGGAGGGTACTCTAAGCTAAACTTAAACTTATTCTATGTCTTTCGACTTAATCTAACATTATTTTGTAAAAAGAACATTTTAACATGACTAATAAATAATAAGAAAAAAATTTAAAAACTTAATGACCGAACATATTTTTTTTAAAAGAAACTACAAGCTAACTTACATTCTACCTTAAAATAAAACTTACAAACTGTCTTAAGCTAATCTACGTATATATACATATACACATTTGTATAGCTATATACACATGCGTATACGCATATATCCTTATATACATAATGCATATATATATATATATACATTCTTTCTTTTTCTTTTTTTTAATTTTTTATAATAATTAACATAAACAGCTTACCCACTACCTTACAACTACGCTAAAATATGTAATTCGGCCATATGTTACAGCTGATATAAAGTCCCCTGCAAGACGTGGACCGACTACTCCCCATGAGGGGGTCTGAATTACCCTTTCTAGCCGGAGTCTAAAGGGTTCGAAGCTGGAGTTCTCTCGCTCCCCAGCCACCAGAACTTTCGGTGTTGCAAAGCAACATCCAGCACATCCCGCCTAGATACCGCCGTACTGAACCGGAGGAGACCCTCCTCAGCTCGTTGTGCGACGGAGCGGTCGTGGTTGAGTCGTCCATCCACAGTTGATCTGGCGATGTGATAGATGAGCGGTACCGCATTTATATTTTGTATCAGACCGTGCTTATCCAAATGGAGGAATGCTTCGGGGGGGACGAAGCCGTTGTGACGTACCGTTTCGTGGTATAGTGGGTTGGGGTAGTACGCCCCAGAGATCAGATTGTTGACCGAGTTCATCGCTCTAGCAGTGTGACCTCGAACCAACTTCAACAGGAAATTGTCCACTCTTATCAGGTTCGCCCTGTTGTATAAGACCTCATTGGAATAGTATTTTATGTACTGGGGCTCTGGAGTTCGTTAAAGGCGAAGGCAAGCCCTAAGACAAGCCCTCTCGAACAACTGAATCCTTTCCATCAAGCTTGCACTCACGTTGAACCACACGGGGCAGCCATAGGTGAGCATTGGCCGGATGAGGGCCATTTAGCAGACAACCTTCACCCTCGCATCGAGTTGGCTGTTGTAAAACAGTCTCTTTGTAAGGGCGAAAGCGCCTCGGGCTCTGGCCAGAGCAGCATCTACATGTTTGTTAAAATATAGATACTGGTCTAGCCAGATCCCCAGGTATCTGACTACAGTCCTTTGCGCCAGTGGTTCCCCGTGTCGTCCAACGATTGAGAACTTTCGCCAATTCTTTTTCGTGTCCGCCGAGGCCTTATACAACGGCGTCCTGAACAGAATGGTTTCCGACTTCTGGAAGTTGATACTCAACTTGCAGTCATCGCAACTTCTCATGAATGAATCGAAGTCACCCTGCGTGAGAGGAGTGATTTCCTCGATCTTTTTGCCTGATCTGTACACGATCAAGTCATCGGCATACGCAATTGCATGAGGAAGAGAACTTAACAGATCACTCAAGTAAATGTTGAACAGAATCGGCGAATTAACGGCACCCTGTTGGAGACCATTTTTAACTTGGAATACACCTGTCGAGGTCACGTTGCCATTCTTGACTACGAACCGTAGTATGTTACACCGTAGGTACAGCAGTGGTTTGCTAATGCCTAGCCGATTGAGCTTGTAGAAAAGTCCTTCTAACTATACGGTGTCAAAGGCCTTCTCCAGATCAATCAAGCAGGCACCCGTACATTGTTTCTGGCTTTTGTTCGAAAGTGTCAGAATCATACAATGTATGAGATGTATGTTCTGTGAAAAAGGCCCCCTGATTGTATTATTTACTTAATTACTTATATGTATATATTATTTAAAATATCATTACACTGTCTGCACAGATTTATTGACCCGCTCAAGTGACCAACGATGAAAATACAAAATGCAGTCAGTTTTATACGCAATCATGCTTTCATAAGTGCACATTATAGTTTCACTTTGTTGTCTTACTGGTAATGTCAGTATCAAAAAGCCATGCAGCACCAGTATCCCTTCAAATAAAAATAAGCACATGTATGGTCAAATGTTTATATATATGGATGTATATTCTTTTGCCAGAAGTGGCTCCAATATGTTGAATATCCTCAATTGCTTTTTGATTTTCATACTTTCATTTCTTATCGACAAACTATCCTCCAGATACTGAAGCTTTCAAATAATAGCACATGCTCACCCCTATTATTCTCATACTCTATGTAACACAAGGCCAAAGAACTGTGCAATGGTGTGGCAGAAGAAAATAAAGGGATGTCGACATGGTTGAATTGATGCGTAATTTATTTGCGGACATGTCCTACAGAATTGATGGGGTTATATCGTTTCTTTCAATATGTGAATTGCAATTCCACACTACGATCTCACTAGGTGTGAGAAAGATATGGAAGACATTTGGGAGGATTCTAAAAGTTGTTAGAGTATGTCATTCGTACACATAGGTGGGACGAGAGTTTAAATGATAGATTAAAAGTATGTATCCCCATTTTCATGGAAGGTGAAAATCTTCAAGTAACCTACAGTGGTAGAAGACTTTAAAATGCCCAAAACCACATTATCATGAACTTTATACTGTTCAGTACAGATCGACAAGTGATTCTGTTTAAAATGCGTATGAGGATATGGGAAAGTATTGCAATTCAAATTCAAGTTCTAATAATTGTTAGATTATTAGCTCTGGAGATAGAATCCTTCTATTTATAACCAACGAGTACTATATCTAATACGTCGTCGAAGTTAAATGCTTTTGCAGAGGGTCATTGTAAAGAATGTGAGAATTTTCAATTCATTTCGTTATAATGTCGTTGTAAAAGTCTCGTAGCCAGTCATTATTTCTAATAAATACATTAATTTCAGTTTGGCATCTAGATTCATACCCAGACTGGTGTTTTAATATGAAAATATTTGATTGTACATAATTACAAAAAATGAGTGGAAGCATTCATTGATTAACTAACTTAATCAATTGATTAAGTCAACAATTAATAACCCATCTCGTTAGCTGAGCCAATATATGCTTGTACAATTTGTTTGTTCCGTGAGTAATCTTCTATCAATCTGTTTTCAGGGAACGGAAGTCCACAGTAGACCAGATCTTGACACTTCGGCAGATGCTGGAAAACACCCAAGAAATGCAATTCAACACATTCCAACTAGCCCATTACTTTCAAATGAGGATATTGCTGCGTGTATAGAGACCAACTGTACAGCATCAAGTCTAGTTTTAACATTACGACTGAGCACGATAACTATGTAGGTCGGTAACGAACTCACTGAGACCTTCAAAGTCGAAAAAGATTTTATACAAGGCGACGCGACGTGCTGTCATGTGTCATCTTTTATATCATTCTTAAGAAGATCGTGAAAAACTCACTAGACAACGCAAGAGGCAGAAGCTTATAAAGGTCCATACAGTTGACCGTACAGCAGACGACATTGGCAGATTGGGCAAATACAGTGAGATGTCATTGAAACATTTGTTGCCACTGAAACGGAAGTGATTACATTGATTGTCCGTTAAGTAGGAGTGTCCGTTCTGAAGTGGTTTCAATTCACGAATACCTTCATGCCGGCACCGTGACGAATTGAACGTAAGGACAAGGACTTATAGAAGGGTGACCGTAAAGAGAAGATTCACCTTAGATGACTAGGCCATAACGTCATTGTAGGCAGCTATGACTTTGGGGTAGAAAATGACTTCGTCTTCCTCGGCTACGTGGTAAACAGTACAATAAACATCAGTACCGAGATCAAACGCAGAATAACAATAATATGATTTTTGGGCTTAAAAAGGCAATTGGATCAGAGTCCTCTCTTAGAAGACCAAGTTGACTCTGTATAAGATGTTGATCAGTCCCGTTATGTTCGGTGGCTAATAGACTATATCCAAAGCGGATAATGAGGCTTTTGACTTTTTGGAGAGAAAAGATCTCCGCGCTTCAACCACCACCTTCAAGCTTCAACCACAAACTGTGCGTGTTCTACAGCAATATGAGGCTATATAGGACACTACATATCCATCGCCTAACATCATACAAGGTGACGCGCGCAAATAGAGGGGGTCCCCAGTCGGATTGGTGTGCGAAATAGAAGACAGCTGGCTGGAGAGTCATGTTTGGTGAGGCTCAGGTCCTGAATTGATCTTTATAGAAAGCTAATCTCCCCTTACTTTCCTTGAATCCTCTAATCCCCACCTCACCACTCTTCCACCTTTTTACATCTGTCCAAACTAAGTATTAGTAGTATATGTATAGGAAACTAGGTTTGTGTATGCAATGATATCTATCGAGTGAAAAATCAACTCATTAGCTGAGGGAATGTTGTGCGCAAATCTATTGTCGAAATGGTAATCTGTTCAGAACCCAAACCATAATGTGCTGTAAGATAAGCTCAAGTAATGGACTTGACGTGAAATCGATCAGTTTCTTAATATCTAACGGCAGCGATATTTTCTACACAGTCTCTTGAATTTCTACAAAGTATACCATGCTCAGAAGGACAATTATGCCGACCATAACCCACTTGTATTCCTCGCCTCATGAAATAACTTGAAATAAATATTACCGAATGGCAAGACCATACAAAAAATGATTATTAAACTATCTGAATAAAACAGGTGTGTTATTTTCGACCACTAAGAATACATATTATGTACATGGGACGACTCTATATGAAAGTAACTCTTTCCAATTTTTGTTATTAAAATAATGTGCCTAGGCTATTCACCACCCAGTTGTTATATCTGTCTTCAGAAAAGTAATTATCTTATTATGTTGTCTTACAAGTACGGTCCTCCCCCAGACGTTTTGCGACACTATCGAATTTCGGAACAGCAAGACTCGATATTATTGTCAAAGGGAAATACAATAGCTCCTGTTGTTAAGTGATGTAAAATGAATACATACACGAAAACTATAATACTCCGATCCTAATGTCGGGAATGACAAGGGATAAAACTACGTTAGTAATAAGGATGAGTGCAATCAATCGCAAAAGACGTCTAAGCTATCTGTCATTCAAGTATCTTAGGACTCACTTACAGACGAAGATAAGTCAATTTTTAGGACTTAGTAATCCAATCAACCACAAGGAGTACAATTTCATTAGATTTCACTCATCCGTAGTCAAAGAACATGCAGTAAGCAATCGAATTCACGTCTATTCAAAGTCAAATCAGAAAGGATGATACATAAGCAAATAAAAGTCTGGAGTGTGTTGAACTGATGGACATGCATGGATGGGACGAAGGTTAGCATTACTCCGATTGAAATTTATTTGAGTGAACAAGAGCACTAAAACAAAACTAAGTGCACTCACTCGTTCCAAATGGATGGACGTAAAACTCGAATAAAGAATTCCCAAAATCAGAATATTTTTAGTGTTTTATGATTTTGCGATCCAACAAGCATATTTATTTGTGCATGGTAATCTCGAGGAACGTGCATTCGGGATAAACATCTCTTCTTTGTGACGTTGATTGCTGTTCTCTTGGCAAGCAAACTTAACGAGCAAGCGATTTACCTTTCAAGTCGCCATGGTGCAATTGAAATTTTCAGAAAAAAAAAGTCTGGCATCGTTTGAATTCCTGAATCCACAACTTACAGTCCTTGCAAGTGCAACAATCTTTTAAGTAAAATAATCTCAGTCAAAAAATAAAATCTCACTTTCACACACATATGTATACAACCGTAGACACTCGTTTAAATAGTAATATACTGGCTCCCAGTTCTTAGGTAAACTTGCGATTGCTCAGCAAATTTCAACGCATATCTCGGGGTGAAATATTTTAACTCCAGTCGACCCCGTAATACGGCTGCCTCACTCCTGCTCGGATGGCATTAAGAAATTCTTCAACGAACAGTGCTACTATAGTACAGTACAGCTTTTCTTGATGTAATTCACCATCACCAGCAGTGATGAAACTCGACAGTTATGTGCTCAGAATTTTATGGAATGTCGCACTTAGTGAAATTTGTTTGTTTTTCTCCGTAATAACCCGACGGCAGTTGGTACAAGAAAAGTTTTAGTGTTGGAATTCTTGTAAACATTGTCATTCCATAAAACCAAGTTATTTTAGCGCCCCAAGTGGGGAGGAATTTATTTCATCAGTTTGTTGAACGAACGATAACTTACTCACTGTAACTGACTTCCTTAATGAGTGTCCTTTTGCCATCAGAACTCATGATTCAGGTTTAGTGTCCATGAGACTTGGTCGTTGTTTTCGAACAAGAGATGAGACAGTCCGATATGTTAATTATTGACACAAACAACGGGTGGAACGGGTGACCAAATGTAAAAGGGTGGTTATCATATCATAGGTAAATGTTGATTCGGAAACCCTAAATGGTTCTTTACCAGACAGCTATTAGTTATATGATTAAGATGTTGGTTTTCGCATTTTGGTTTGAAAGTCAAATCAGAAGACAAATAGACTCGCCCACACCGATAAAGTGTACTTATGGTATTACTTCACCTTTAGCAGATCTACAGTATTTCTAGCTGAGAAGATCATGATAAATTTGCAGACGACGCTACTATCATGGTAGATAGATACTATCGCTAATCTGGTACTGTAAAAACAAACAGTCTCACCAGACACTGGGCCGTAAGTACACAGGCAATGGGACTAAACATACCAGATTTTTTCAGAAGATGCAGAGACGAGGAAGAAACAGAATCTATTCAACATCTGCTCTGCGAATGCCAAGCCTTACCAATGAAAAGAAAGTATTGTCTATGAAAGCACTTATTCTTAGTACTAGATGACTTAACCCGTGGACCCGTCCTAGGATTCATACATGAATCTGGTCGGTTTTAGAACTGCAGTAGGTCTCACGGTAGTTTAACAGCCAGCTATTAACATGGGCACAATTGACCTAACACGTTGGTCTAAGAGAGAAGCGGCCATTAAACCGTCCGGACATCCAATTACCTACCCAATGTGATATGTTGCATCAATTACCAGAAATGGCTACATTAGCTTTTACACTTCAAAAGCGGAAAGACTTGCATAGAGGTTCTTCAGGAAGCAGTAGAGACAACATATAATATCTATATTTAACAATCAAATTAAGAGTAAATAAATGTTGCCACAGAAACCTATCAAGGCATTGTTGGCAATATCAATAGGGCATCATTAATCAATTAGTATTAATAGAAAACCGGTACAATACAGGCATTGTAAGGGGCGTTACATCGGGACAGAAAATTACCATACAATCATAGTGAAAGTGAACCAGTTGAGTAATAAAAACCGCAAACCTTAAATCGTTATGAACCGCGGTCGTCGTGGAGTTGGAGGAAAGTGCGTTGAGGTCTACGCTGAATGTCCAAGTTCAATTGCCGACATTACAGCTCTTATATAACACAGTACCATCTCGCTCGAGTTACTGGGAATGCTCAGGGGATATGATGGTCTGTCAGAACTTAAACGTTCATAGTCGGCATAAAAATGTTAATCCCCTCCACTCGTAAATAAAAGGACGGAAGAGATTCCACTACAGTCTATAACTCCATTCATATAATACATATGCACATTGAAGACATCCTTCATTATAAGTATGGTCTTTATTTCAGCCATTATAGTTGATACCCGCTGATAGAAGCCATACCATTTACATGTCATTTAATATTTTCTTTATTTAATATGCCAAAAGATTTTGTTTTCCTAAGCAAAATCGCAAATTTATTTGATTGTTTGTTTCGGCAAATCAGACTTTGTCGATAAAAATAACAAGGAAAATTTCAAGTAGTCTTGAGAAAACTATAAAAAGGTGATATGATATCCAATGATTTGAAATGTTCATGATTCCCTGTAGCGTTCGACATTCACATTTAAGAGAAATCCCATAACTCACCTAACACAATTCCTCATCCAAAAAAAACCCACAGTAAAATTTAAGATTTTGGTTTACAAGGTAAACCAGCACTAATTATACAGCAGCGTTTTACATGTGCACGCATATTATACAGCAGAGCTATGTACATGACCTCCCACACATTAGAGCTTTGGCATACCAACGACCGTATGCCCCAAAGTGGTTAGTCAAAAACAAGCGTCATTAGCGTCAAACATCTTACCAACAAACTAAGGTCTCGGGAGTAATTTAATTAAAATTAATTGTTCGCTATAATAATAATTCACAAACTGTACAAAAGGTACCTTAAAAGTCTAAACTTACCTTGACTTTGTACTTGTTATGCCTCAAAGTGTTTACTCACATGAGTGTGCAGCATGCGAAGTTTTTCCAGCCAGCGACTTTCCTTATTAACAACTGGATGAATACAAAACGAAATAAAAAAAAATAAAGGACATACTCTAGCAGGGTTCGTTCCTTTGAACGAACGCTTGTGGAAAACATACCCCAGCATAGTAATTAGTGCCTTCTATCCAACCCTTAACTGCTCTTCAATATTTAAAATTAAATTTCCCGCTGCAAAAATAAGCTCTCCGTGTCTATCCGCAAGGAGTGACCAATTTTACTTGGAACGAACCATGTCGGACCCTCTTATCTGGAACGTTGTATTATTTCTTTTTCGCTGTCCCTCCTTTTTTTATGCAATTCGTTTGCTTTGAAACAAGGACAAAATGGTTGGTTAAGCCGTACACTGGTATGGCTGGCAGTCGGCGCTTTTCAAGACAGAAGCCCAGTATCCTATCGGGCAGACCGGAATAGCAACTCTTTTGGAAAAACAAACCTTATGTTGAGCAAACTTGACCGGAAATTCAAACAGGAAGAACAGAGTTCTTCAAAAGTTTTGCAAGGATGTCCAGAAGAGTTTTTATTCACCATTTGACCCTCTTCAATGCGCCTCTCTGTCTGCTTCATCCGTTCTTATGGTGAGCCTTACACGAGAATATAATATTCTCTTCATACAACTGTATCGGGTTGTGTCTGCGGGTAGATTTTTGCCACTAAATCGTTCGTTTAGTTCGAACAATTAAATAAAATGTGAAATAAAACAAAAATCAAAGGATTCACTTAATAATTTTCAAATGGCCCACGATGAAGATTTTTTAAAGAAAATCAATTTTTCTTTTTGCCGTTTTTGTCAGTGACACTTCCCCTTTTGAAAACACTTGTACAAGTAAACGACTTTTCCCTCATGTTCATGATGATGACAACGTGAATGGCTGCTTTTCCTTCGTTTAGCCAATGCACAGGACACTTGTGTACATACCCATGCACAAGGGAAGATATTAAATCGGTAGTGTTTCAGTTTGTTGCACACAAACAAGCCAAAGCCAAACTTTGGATCCTCGTCGGAAAAAAAAACAAGCGCTTTTCGTTTGAGTGCAAAGTTGATGGGGAAACACTAACGTGTTAGGTTATGTCTGCCAATGAAAGTGTCAAAACCAAGCCCAGAGAGAGAAGTCCTTTAAAATATCACAATTTGTGGCAGGTGGGTATTCCATATACCTTTTTTGTTCATCGGATGCAGATGATGTGCACTACTCTCCTGGGTGGGTATGGAGAATTTGATTTATGCGAAATGCTAGATTATGAGTGATGAACGAAATAACCTTCGGGCTCAAAGTAACCACCATGCATTTTAGATAGATGAGAGGTGTTTTCAATAAACACGCATGCATAGTGAGGATGCATTTATGTGAAAAAAAGCATGTACACACATGTTTATGCCATCACGAGATTATTTTCCTATAAATTCATGATATGCGTTTATAAGGTTCTGTCTTCCAAATTTGGATATGTCTCTTTGTCCATCATGTCCATTACAGCTTTCACAGCTCCTGCATTTATTTAATTATTTACATGATATTTTTGGAATGTTAAACTTTGGGAGAGACAAAACTGTGGAGAAAAGCTAAGGTGGTATTCATACCAAAGTGCGGGAAAGCCACACCAAAGGACTTGGGACCTATAACTCGTTACTCTTTCCTTCTGAAAACCTTGAAAAGGATAGTGGGTCTACATATCAGGGAAAGTATCAGCTTCAGATCCTTATCACCTTCACAACATGCGTATCGTAAAGGTTTCTCTACAGAAACAGCACTTCACGCACTAGTCAGCACCAATTCCCTTAGTAACAAAGAGCATACAAAGGATGCTTTTGTGGATATTGAGGGCGATTTTAACAATGTTAAATTTGAGGCAATAAACAACGCTCTAGATAGACTCCATGTAGTAGACTGTATTCGAAGATGGATTGGAAATGTCTTATCCCGAAGGTGTATCCATTCCGAACTAGGCAGCAAGTTATGCTGGAAACCGAACATTAAGGAACGCATTAAGAAGGCGGCGGCAGCTGTTTACACATGTAAGATGATCCTTGGCCCCAAATGGGTAATTAAACCAAGAATGGCTCACTGGATGTATAAGTCTATTGTTAGACCCATCTTACCGTACGATATCCGTGCTTGGTGGCCAGCACTGAATATCAAATCCAATCTTAAATCGATAAGCAGTATTGAAAGATCAGCGTGTATCTGCATCACAGGGACATTGTGATCCACCTCCACAGCCGCCATGGAAAGATTGCTACAGCTTCTTCCCATGGACGTCTATGGGAAGCTAGTAGCCACCAAAGCAGAGCTTAGGCTACGGGAGTGCAACCGCTGGAGCAGTTCACATAGCTTAGGTCATACAGAGATAATCAGAAATGCGAGACTTCCAATGCATTCAGATAATACAGCACCCGCTTTAGACTTCGAGCTTGGGTTCAAAACACTCATCCCAGACAGAGAAGATTGGGCAAAAGATCTGGAAGAATTACCAGGTTATCTGGATATCTACACAGATGTCTCAAAAACAGACGAGGGCACTGGACTAGGAGTATTCGCGGCATCGCCGGACACATCCTTTTCCCTGTCTCTTCGACTGCCCAACCGTTGTACCGTATTCCAGGCAAAAGTTGAAGCTATCTAAGACTCTGCCCGCTTACTGTCAATTAACCCGATAGACGGGCTATCTATCGCCATCTACATAGATAGGCTCTGGATACACCATCAATTAAATCGGAGATGGTAAAACTTTGCCGTCTGTCTCTTAGGGAGATAGCGGTTAGATGCAACCTAACCCTATGCTGGATCCCTGGGCATGATGGTTTATCAGGCAACGAAAGGGCCTACGAGTTAATAAGAATACGGGTGGGACACACCTCACTCCAAGTAATGAACACCATGTTACTTACAGATGCCTTCAATTCCGCTAATCGGAAATAGTTGGAATGAGATACATGTAGGACTTCGAGGCTTATTGGGCCTTCACTAAATCCAAATAAAACAAAAACACTCCTAAAACTAAACAGGAATGTGATAAAGAACGTAGTGGGCACAACGACTATTCCATACGCTGTAGAGACGCGGAGGAGAAAGAAACTACCCTTCACCTCCTCGGTACTTGTCAAGCCCTTGTAAAAACTAGAAGTGATATACTAGGCAACTACTTTTTCAGTAACCTAGAGGAAATGTCACACTTGAAGATACAAGACATAGCTAAGTTGATCAGGAAAACAAATTGGATGTAAATCAGCACAGGAGTGGATTCATCAAAATAGGCTACTAGGATACCTTTAGGCAGTCTTCAGGTTTCCTTTGTTGTTTTTTTTTCGTGTAGTCCAGTGAATTAAAAAGGAGCCGGTATAAAGCACCGGGTAGTGATAGTACAAGGGATCCAACCAGGATCTAAGTGGTCCACAACTGCTACAGTGGTGGTAATCACCCTGACCTAAGCTAACCTTGGTAGAGACTATGAGTGGTGTGAATAAAAACTAAGGGAATATTGTGAGTGATCACTCATGAGTGAAGTGATTTTGTTAAAGGGAAGACTCAGTTTGGTGTGAATAAAAATGTCATCAAAAGATTTTCTTTCTCTATCTTGCTGTAGCCGCGAAAACCAGAGATCTATAATTCAGTGTGTTTCGGGGACCCATGAGAAAATTTCAAGAACTTTTTGTAGATTCAAAGAATCATACAAATTTCAAAACATTTAACAGTGATGCAATGAGTTCCATTCGTGGTGCTGTCATACCAAGAATTGAGAAGATGAAAATATTCTTTGATACATTGGTGAGTCGGCATTCCAATTTGGAGTTGGTGAGACCATTGAGATTCATTGATCCACTGAATCAAAAACAGTTTGGCTCTTTTCTAACAAACATGGATAAATTGTAAAATTTTTATGAAATCGTCGTCCGCCACGCTTTTTTCTGGGTTTTTCACTTAATTGGTCAAATTATTCCTCCCACAAAACAATATTTTGCATTTTTTTCAAAATGTTTTGATATTTTTTAGTTACCTCCAATGCACACTCAACTTCTTCAAGTGATCACTCAACATCACTCAACTTCTTCAAGTTATCATTCATTCATACATTCTTTCATTGTTTACACCAAAATGGATGGAACACTCAACTATCAAAATATGTGAGTGGAAGGGTTTCGGTAAACTTACCAAATGGAGAGGGAACACTCCAAACGTGTATGCTGAAGGTGTATTTCTATAAAGTCATTCACTCGCACAAAAACTGCTTTCATTGAATAAACTCAGAAATCAGATAGCAGATTATTGTACTAAACTAAACCGAAACCTTATGGAAGCAAATTCCGTCAACAACTCACCCTCGTATAAAGAAATATACATTACGTTCTCTATTAACGCATCTTCTCAATTTTCGTCGCAACAGCTAAATTTAATTGTTTATCAATATTGACGCAGTAATAGCAACTTTTCAAGTAGACATAACCTCGATAATTGAAGTTTCTTTTAGTTTCGATAATCGAGAATGTACTGCATTTTGTTTAATATTTAAGAATGAATTTACATATTTTAATGTTTGCCAACCGAGATGACGGCAATGCAATAAAAATAACCAATTCATGGATGAATGAATGAATAAATGAAGACCCAAGAGTTTTCAATTAACTTCATTAAATACATTGTGCTTAAATGTGTAAGATATTATCTTACACTCCAGTCTTATCACGCCGTTCTAGGACTCAAAGGTTTCACATACTCCGTATCCTAATTAAGCATACATTTTTAATTACTTTCGTTTCTTAAAGTAGGCACAAATTGCGGTAGTTCGTTAATAATCAAGAAGCAGAGCATACGCCTTTTTTCTCTCATTGCTAGAATATGAAATTAACGTGAGCATGAAATATAAGAGAGAGGGGGGAGAGTGTGCCTGTACCAGGGCTCATCTCCCTTTATGGATGGCGGCGGAGGAGCTGGAAACTGTCTGGCCAACGGCGGCATCCGAAACTCCAGTCAGACGGAGTCACCTGGTGCGCAGTCCTTCTAGAGCTACCTCGACATTTTCGGAGCACAGGTCTAGAAGGTTTCTTTCAAGGCCAGGTCGGGGCCTTGGAATTGAGATGGCGGCGGAAGATCCCTATAGTTTTGGGGACAACGGCGGCGCTCACAGCCTCAGCGAGGTTACCGACTCCGGATAAACCCGGACCCTCCGCCCGAGGGTTAAAGAATAGGGCCTGGCCTCCCAGTTGGGGGTTGTACGTGGGGTCAACTCCCTCACCACGTAAAAATATTATGGTTCAGAGACAACCAACTGCCTCGGATACGGACGGAATTAATGTTGACGACCCCAGCAAACGTTACAAGGACAACGATTTTCGGTTCTGCACGTGGAATGTTAGGTCCCTTAACAGACCACGTGCAGCCGAAGAACTCGCGGAGGCCCTGGACTGCTACAAAGCAGACATCACCGCAATCCAGGAAGTGCGGTGGAATGGGCCGGGCAAGAAGAGGATGAGAAACTGCGACATCTACTACGGTGATTGCAACAGGGAGAGGCGCTTATTTGGATGTGGATTTGTTGTTCGAGGCAGACTTAGGCAAAAAGTCTTAAGCTTTGTCTGTAAAAGCGAACGTCTCATAACAATCCGCATCAAGGCTAAATTCGGGAACATCAGCCTGATTTGCGCCCACGCCCCGACAGAGGACAAAGATGACAACAGCAAGGATGACTTCTATGTTCTCCTAGAAAGGACCTACGATCAGTGCCCCAGCTTCGACACCAAGATCGTTCTAGGAGATTCCAATGCAAAGCTGGGTAAGGAAGACATCTTTGCCAAAGTCATCGGGAAACACAGCCTGCACGACACTACATCCGATAACGGACTCAGGCTGGTGGACTTTGTCACGGGACGTAATCTCTCTGTAGCTAGCACGCGGTTCCCACACCTCAACATCCATAAAGGGACCTGGCGGTCCCCTGATCAATCAACCGTCAACCAGATTGATCATGTTGCGATCGACGTCAGACACTCCTCAAGCATTCTTGATGTCCGAACGTTCCGACATCGACTCGGACCATTTCCTTGTTGTAGCCAAGGTAAGAACTCGGATATCAAGAGATCAACGGAGTCGAGAAAAGACACCACGGTTTGATGTCGGAAAGCTACAATCGCAACGGACTGCTAGGATCTTTGCCGATCGAGTCTCCCGGAATCTCTCTCTAAGTTCGTCGCCACCTGCGCAAAGAATTGAAGAAGATTAGAGGCGTTGTCAAGAAGCCATCAAAGATGCTGCCACTGATGTGCTGGGTTTTACGGCACCACCTAGAAAAAACCCATGGTTTGACAACGAGAGTAGCCTGCACATGCAGCGAAGCTGGAAGCCTACAAAGCAACGCTGCAACGAACGACGAGAGCTGTTCGTGAGCTCTACGAACAGAGACGAAGGGATGAGACCCGGCTTCTCAGAAGAAAGAAGAAAGAGCACGAGAAGCGCGCGATCGAGGAGATGGACAGGTGCTACGGTAGGAACGTTGTCCGAAAGTTTTACCAGAGGGTGAAACAGTTATCCAGTGGATATAAGGTTCGGACAGAAGCCTGCCGGGACGAGAATGGACAACTAGTAGTAGAGTCGCAGTCGATACTGAGAATTTGCAAGAACCACTTCTGCAGACTGCTAAACGGCAATGATGACACCAATACCAATACGCTGTCAGTCAGAATGTTCCACTCAATATGGACGATGATCGACGAGAATTCCGTCCCCCCGACTTAGACGAGGTCAAGATAGCAATATCAAGACTGAAGTCTAACAAAGCTGCCGGTGCGGACGGACTGTCCGCTGAAATCTTTAAGGCAGCTGGAGATGATCTGGTTGGGCGTATGCACCAGCTCATCTGTAAGATATGGTCGGCGGAGAGCATGCCCGATGAGTGGAATCTCAGTATCGTTTGCCCAATCCACAAGAAAGGAGACCCCTTTGACTGCGCCAACTATAGAGGGATAAGTCTCCTGAACATCGCCTACAAGATCTTCTCTGCCGTTTTGTGTACTCGCCTGAAGCCGTTTATAAATAACCTGATAGGTCCTTATCAGTGTGGCTTCAGGCCAGGGAAGTCTACCATCGACCAGATTTTCACACTACGGCAGATCCTGAAAAAGACCCAAGAGATGCAGATCGACACCCACCACCTTTTTGTCGATTTCAAGGCCGCATATGACAGCGTGCATAGGGACGAGCTATACAACGCCATGTCTAGTTTTGACATTCCTGCCAAACTCGTCAGGTTGTGCAGGATGACGATGAAGAATTCTCGCTGCTCCATCAAGGTCGGTAACGAACTCACCGAGACCTTCAATGTCAAAAAAGGAGTTAGACAAGGCGACGCGCTGTCATGTGATTTCTTTAACATTATCCTGGAGAAGATCGTGCAAGACTCACACGCCAACACTAGAGGCACTATCTTCCAGAAGCCCGTACAACTGCTAGCATACGCGGATGACATTGTCGTGATTGGCAGAACACAGCGAGCCGTCAATGAGGCGTTGCTGGCATTGAGGCGGAGGCGGCTAGAATGGGTCTAGCGGTGAATGAGGGTAAAACGAAGTATATGCTGTCATCAAGAAAGGACACACAACATCGACGTCTTGGACAGAGCGTCACAATGGGCAGCTATAACTTCGATGTAGTCAAGGACTTCGTCTACCTCGGCTCCGTAGTAAACAGTACAAACAACATCAGTACCGAGATCAAACGCAGAGTAACTCTTGCCAACCGCTGTTTCTATGGGCTCAAGAGGCAATTGAGTAGTAGAGCCATCTCTCGAAGGACCAAGCTGACTTTATACAAGACCTTGATCATCCCAGTCCTGCTGTACGGCGCGGAGGCATGGACAATCTCAAAAGCGGATGAGGAAGTCCTTGGTATTTTCGAGAGAAAAGTTCTGCGTGCGATCTTTGGTCCTGTTTGCGTTGACGGTTTCTGGAGGAGAAGATTCAACCACGAACTGTACGGGCTGTACAACGACATGAGTCTAGTCAGGCGTCTTCGGATCCAACGCCTAAGATGGCTAGGCCATGTAGAGCGTATGGACAACTCAGCTCCGGGCCCGAACCAGTGGGACAACGCAACAGAGGACGCCCGCGTTTAAGGTGGCGCACCCAAATGGAAAAGGACCTCAACCAACTTGGCGTGCGACACTGGAGACAGCTAGCCAGAGACCGTTCTAGCTGGAGAGGCTTGTTAGTTGCGGCCAGGTCCACCCCGGACTGTAGCGCCAAATGGAGAAGAAGAAGAAGAAATATAAATTAAAACACTAGTCTTCGAAGTGAATATTGTATGCAGATACACATTATATAGCGCAAATACTATAGATCAAGCCATAACATTATAGACTAATTTCAATTAACTGTGACACTGACAAATTAATTCAAATATCACACCATTTTCATCAAGTTATACATGTAGGCAAAGTCAACAATTTCTATAGTATTAAAGGAACAAAAGTTGGTGCGTGCTGACAACTTAATTGAATCCAACGGGTGGATGCATTTTAATTATTAGAAAACGACAATTCTGTCGCGTTCTTACCTACTTAGCATAATTATAAATCAGGAAATTAAATGTCTTCACTTCCATTCAAATTTCCTGTACCCATTACGTTGTCGTACAACATACTCCCCATGAAGCGGAACCAATTCTCGCATACATACATGGGTATATTTGCATTCACGAAAATCTAAATTTCGTAATTCTAATTAAAGTTTTCCGGTGAACTTATGCACCCACATATAATGGCATCTGAGCTTGGTCCTCGACATATCTCCAGACCAAAGCATACACACGTATATATTTGCTGAATTGCTAATGCGTAAAAAGGAATCAAAAGTTGCACATAATTTGCTAAAAGCAATTTAACTTTTTGTCTGTAATTCGCCTGTCATCGATTGTTTTATTTGCAAAACGCAGATTAAGTTAGAGAATATTACGAGTTTGTATAGGTAGAGTATTCGAGTGGAGAGGTGACAACGTACACACCAAATACGGAGAGATAGATTACGCAAGTATACAACGCCAGAAGTTTAAAAGTACTGTGCATGGCTGCTGTAAAAGTATTACATGCGGAAATGATGTGATTGAGGATTAATGTACACCATTGAATTTGTGTTTACACTTAAAGACACTGAACCGTCGACAATAGTCTTATTTGTTATATGACGATACTCTCTGCTTTTCATGTTCCTTCAAAAACGGCAGCCTGTATAGTGAAATTAAATTCTAAATTTGAAAGCCCAAAGCAGCCTACTGCAACTTAAGCGATCTTGCACCTCCTTGATACAATCTACAGGCAGTTATTAATTTATAATTAATTAATACTTGATTTGACTAGAGTGAGCCCAAAAATATTGATCCAGGGTTCTGTGTGTGTGTGGTGGTTCTAGGAGAGCCCAATTAGCACTATGTGCCGTTTTGATACCACAACTCTCTCTTGTATATGATTTCGTTAGTTAATTAATATTCTCTTACAACCATCGTGTTGCATTTAGAATATTACTTAGTTTCTCTTTCTTTGATATTTCATCGTAAATGGGCCTTCCTAGTATTCGCTATCTGATTCTAGCTGATTCAGCGCTGGGCAGCTGCACAGAAAATGAGTTAATGTTTCTTTTTCTGAAGTGTCGTTACAGCTGCGGAAATGTTTGTTGTATGGAATGCTTAGTCTGAATGCTTGGTCTCTTATCGGCCAGTGCCCCGTCATGACCGCTATTATTATGAGACCCTAATTGTATATGCACCTCCATGGCATACGAGCTGTCTAGTGCGGAATCTTAGTTAGCTAGTTCGTCCTTTCCTTACCTGGGGTGTTTCCGTTCCCGGGAACCTATACAAATCCTTACTTTTTGAGGTATTACATTTTTCAATTTCGGCGTACAAGACATTATTGTCTTTTATTGTACAATATAAAAATATATGCAAATAGAAATATCCAATTTATTTACTATAAGACTAATTTTAAACTAGGTAAATGTAGGAAAGAAGTGAAGGGGGTGAAGATGGCAAGGAAAATGCAGGGAAATAAGGAGAGTAAATATGTATAATGATCATTTAAAAATTTTTAATATTTCTTTTTTAACTGTTTTGCAGCAATTAATTGTTTTACTTTTACTTAATACGTTTACTTACTTAATACGTTAACTTAATTGTTTGAGTTGGGAGGGAGTTTCAAGGCCTGGTGACATAGATGTAAGATAAACGAGAGGAGTTTAAGTATTTTGACACGGGAAGGATAAGATTACCAGTACGGAATGATTGTGCAAATATACGTTTTTCAAATAGATATGATAGTGAACGACTGTGCATAATTTTGTGCATTAAAATGCAGCATCTAACAATTAAGAAGTCTTTTAACGTACGTCCGAGAGTAAGCCGATGCTATAGTGACATATGATCAAATCTGCGGAGCCCATACATTTATCGTACCATGTCAATGAATACGACTTGCAGTTTATGTTGTCATTGAGAGTCACGATCAAAAGCACTGCATGATCACTGCAAAGTTATCAAGGATAGGGAGAAAGAAGCAATGTCTTGTTTTTATATGATATGATAAGTTTGAGCTTGATAATTGTTGGTGTGAAATCAGCAGATAGCCAGAATTTTCATAATGCAGCATAAATATATCCAATGATGTAATTTATACGATCAGTGGGAGAGAGAGAGAGAGAGAGAGAGAGAGAGCGATTTATTCGAAACCCAATCTTATGATCTTGTCAACAAATCGGAGGGCAACATCGCTTCGATAAATACATTGCATTAAATAAGCGTCGTAATAGTTTTTAGAGATCAATATACACTGCGATTTAGCAGGGTTAAGATTAATGCCATTGATTACTGGCCAATTGTTTATACATGACATATCTTCGTTGAACCTAAGCCAATAGGTCTAGACAGATACAACTGAACATAATCAGCATAGAGATGTAGGCAATATTTTTTGCATTTAGCAAATAGTTTTTAGTCCTAACAAACTAACGCACTATGAACTTCTTTTCTTACAACTTTTCTTCAAGCATTTTAAAACGCGAATAATGCCATTGGCTTGTCCAATGTCAATAATGAATGCTCTGTAGAGACTTAGATCAATCGTTGAAATTTACGTTATTCATATTTAATCTAATCTTGATGTTAAATACCCAAATGACAAGAAACAAATAGTGTTTAATTCCGATACTTCATCAGTGGGAAACATCTAACTTTTTTTATTTTTTTGGTCCATACAAAAGAAAAAACACCGCAACCGTGTGCAATCCTCAATTTTGTTTATTTGAAGATTGGATCAATATCTTTAAATTAATGTATAACCTAAGGGCCGACACCTTGAGCGCAACATTCTGTTTTCTTCTCTTAACCCTAGGATGGGCAACTGGGCCTAATCGAGCCCAATTTGAGTTTGAACATACAAAAGTTGTCATTTTTTTATAATTCAAAAGAATCGAAACTCCCTGACTTCTTGCGCTGATGTTCGCTGAACACATTTATTCTAATCCATTTAACATTGGATACTCATATGGCGCATCATCCAGCAGGTTATGCTACTGCCTCACGAACAGCTGCCCTTACTAAGGCTTATGGTATCAATACGTCCATTTCAGGCTAACTTCTTCCTATTCGAGAAGACAATATACATAATATCGAAAATGTCAATAACCCCTCTCGATAAAGCTGATCATAAGAAAAGCCTCGAATATAGCAAATCTTTTGTACCCCACTTTTCCATGGAGGCGGTGTAAAACTATTGGTCCCATCTACTCGTGATAGAACATATGGCGCATAATTGTATTGCGTTCCTGTTGAATTTGGACTATTATTATTATTATCTCATCCTTAGTTTAGTTCAGTATGATTGGCAAACAAATGCAGTGACACTCAGATATACTATCCATTATCGGCAGTATTCAGAAGTTTAGAAAGTCCACACACATGTCCAAGATTACATATAATTAGTAAAATTAGTATTAATAACATAGTATTAATAATAATTAATTTGTTGTTTCGCCTGGCTCTACCAAAGCATTTATGCATTGGCGTCGTTGCAATGAAGTTGCATCGTGTGATTTCGTAAGTGGTTCGGTAGAAATGATTTAACAAATCAAGGGAGATACTATACTAGCACATTTATTTTAAAGAAGGTTGTACAAGAGCGCACTACATCAAGTTAAGGCCTACAATCAAATTTAGCCATCGGAAGTTTTGCATGTTTTCACTTATTTTGATACAAATCTATATACATTTGGAACAAATACGGAAATACAATTTTCTGGAAATTTTCGTTCAACTCTCAGGTTAAATTCAAATTACTCTGAACAGAATTAAAATGGAAAAATGAAACATTAAAAATGTAAGACAATTTAAATTATACGCGAATATTTAACCTCTAATCCAATTGCTTCCTCCCTTAAAGATATGTGATGCATATAATTCACCTTAGAAGTGGAACGTTGGGAAAATTATAATTTGATATCACCCGTCCAGCAGCGAGTTTTAATTTTAAATATTTCATGTGACTTTTACCAAATCAAGTGGCCGAAACGGAGAGCTGTGCAAAGGATGAATTAGCTGAGGGCGTCCCGTTTGATGGGAAGAAAGTCATAGCAACAACCATGCGCTATTATGAATGCTAGAGACATAAAGGATTTGTACATGTCCTTCCTTTTGGCGTTGTCAAGGGTTTGTTCCCTTTTTTGTTTTTCATCTGGTTTTATTTTCATATTTCACTTTTAGTGTTATAATGGGTCTGTACAAGATGCCACGGGTGTGACCTATATTCGGCAAGCGCTACTCAAATTAGCAAATGTTACACATGCTTCGAAACCCAAGGGCGCACAGCAGCTAACATACGTGTTCGTATACACATTGTATTTAGCTGCGGGCGTGGGAAAGACGCCTTACGGAGTTCTTACATTTTTTTTCTTTATGCATTTTCGCCAGCATTCCGTTTCTATTTGTTTTTTGCCCGCTCGCTTAAACAAAAAGAAGGTTAAAACAAGTTTTACCCTTCAAATGGTTATTAAAAATGAAGTTTTACCAAGCAATTAAAACATACAGCTTATGAGTTTTGAAATTAGTTTGAATTTTCAAACAATGAAAAACAGATGCATTATTATGACATGTGATTCCTTGAAACAAGAAAAAATGCCGAGAGATGTACCATGGCCATTTTGGCATACAAAATTGAAACTATTTTTTCCTTTTGAGAACACAGTTTCATAATGCTACGAATGTATTCTACAAACTGATTTTCTTTTCTTTGCTTTGACTTGGGCTTAATTTCAATTAACATTCTGTCTAGACTCTAATATGCACTGTTCCCCCGCCAACATATTTTCATATTTCATATTATATTCTCCACTTACAACTTCAGAGTGAAAATAAGACAAAAAATAAGATGTTCTTTTCCAAATAATATCTATATATAAAAAGCCGTAAAAACCCTCTGGATAGTCCTCTACCACTTGGTTGAATTAGCGATCAGGCATTAAGAAAAGTAGGAAGACAGATGCCACTGAAGCATACCGGGAGGAAGACGGGAGGAATTGAAGTTTCTAAACTTTAAGAAAATCTTTCTTTCAACCTCAGGAACGTAAAAGAGCCTAGAGATAGAAGATGCGATGTATAAGAAAGAAAACAATTTGGCTGTAGGCGTAATCTTAATACCGACTCTAGTCGGCTTGTTAATTAACAAGCTTAACCACTTGATAG
This sequence comes from Eristalis intricaria, assembly GCA_964034865.1. Lineage (NCBI taxonomy): Eukaryota > Metazoa > Arthropoda > Insecta > Diptera > Syrphidae > Eristalis > Eristalis intricaria. The sequence continues at coordinate 33,308,152 of OZ035875.1, forward strand.
TGCAAGAAAAAATACCAAAAACCACCCAGATGATAGCTTTGTACATCGTCGGACGTCTCGAAATAGCCGTTGAAGAAACTTTCACTTCTTCTTCTTCTTCTGGTGGCGCTACAGTCCGGGGTGGACCTGGGCCTCAACCAGTAAGCCTCTCCAGCCGGCACGATAATTTGCCAGCTGTCTCCAACTGCGCACACCAAGTTGGTTGAGGTCCTTCTCCACCTGGGCGCGCCATCGGTTCTGTGGGCGTCCTCTATTGCGTTGTCCCACTGGTTCGGAGTCGAAGAGTCCTCGGGCTAGAGCAGTGTTGTCCATGCGCTCTACATGGCCCAGCCATCTTAGGCGTTGAATCCGTAGACGCCTGACTAGGCTCATGCCGCTGTACAGCCCGTACAGTTCGTGGTTGAATCTTCTTCTCCAATAACCATCAAAGCAGACAGGACCAAAGATTGAACGCAGAACTTTTCTCTCGAAAAGACCAAGTGCTTTTTCATCCGCTTTTGAGATTGCCCATGCTTCCGCACCATAGAGCAGGAAAGGGATGATCAAGGTGTTATATAATGTTAGCTTGGTCCTTCGAGAGAGGACTCTACTACTCAATTGCCTTTTGAGCCCATAGAAACAGCGGTTGGCAAGAGTTACTCTGCGTTTGATCTCGGTACTGATGTTGTTCGTACTGTTCACTTGCGAGCCGAGGTAGACGATGTCCTTCACTACCTCGAAGTTATAGCTGCCTATGGTTACGTTTTGGCCAAGTCGTCGATGTTGTGCGTCCTTTCTCGATGACAGCATATACTTCGTTTTGCCCTCATTCACCGCTAGGCCCATTTTGGCCGCTTCCGCCTCAATGCCAACAAACGCCTCATTGACGGCTCGCTGTGTGCTGCCAATCACGTCAGTGTCATCCGCGTATGCTAGCAGTTGTACGGACTTCTGGAAGATCGTGCCTCTAGTGTTGGCGTGTGAGTCTTGCACGATCTTCTCCAGGATAACGTTAAAGAAATCACATGACAGCGCGTCGGCTTGTCTAAGACCTTTTTTGACATTGAAGGTCTCGGTGAGTTCGTTACCGACCTTGATGGAGCAGCGAGAATTCTTCATCGTCATCCTGCACAACCTAACGAGTTTGGCAGGAATGTCAAAACTAGACATGGCGTTGAATAGCTCATCCCTATGCACGCTGTCATGCGGCTTTGAAATCGACGAATAGGTGGTGGGTGTCGATCTGCATTTCTTGGGTTTTTTTCCCAGGAGCTTCCGTAGTGTGAAGATTTGGTCGATGGTGGACTTCCCCGGCCTGAAGCCGCACTGATTGTTGACGAATGGTTTCAGGCGCTCACACAAAACGGCAGAGAGGATCTTAAACTTTCACTTCAATATCTTAAAATTAATGTGATCGCTAGCTGCAATATTTCAAACTTTAGTTTGCCTACTTCAGAGTTAACGTAAACTTACGCAGAACCCAACTATTGGTACTCCTATTGATCTAAGCAAATTGGGTATGAAACCTGTTACGACACTAGAGCTTTTACCCCAGCGAAAAAACAATTTTAACTGAAACTTCTAATTTAAATTTTTATCTTAACCAAATTCTTTATTTAACTGATATCGGACTTTCCACTATGCTGGCTGAGCGAATACTACCACAATTTGAATTGTCTCTCAATTGTAAACATGCACACATGGATGAATTTAGCAAAATAATTATGTGCTTTTTAGTTTGCGGTACTATCGCGTTACTACTTTTTAATACATAATGTAAAATTATTATATAAATACTACAGGATAGTTAAAAGCTAATGTTTCATTTAGAAAAAGAAAAATAAGTTATACGCAACAAAACCCTAATTTTGTCGGGCCAGGTATATGAGTCCGAAGACTGAACGGAGAGAAAGTTATGCCTCCTCTAAGCTGTCCTTAGTCAATACACTATAGCCAATATGCATTGATATTCACTGTTAGCTGCCTTCCGTCTTGTTTTAGAACTTTTTAGTATGTGTCTAATTCGGTTTCGCACATTGTAAGCAAAATATGTTCTCATTCCATCTCATAACATAAATTTTACTTAATCTATGCTCATTGTGAGGAAGATACGTGCCCTTCGGATTTCGAACACGTTACCGCTGGAAAATGCAGAAGTCACTGCCACATAGATTGCTTCCCCATAGTATACACCACTTAGAGAAAATATTCTGCTGCACAAGCAGTATATGCAATATCTGGAGGAAATATACTTAAAGGAAAAACTTGATTCCAATGAAAAGGAGATTTAGATCTGCTGAGTCTGAAAAAATACCACAATTTCTATCAAAAGCATTTCCATGTAATGAGAAAGCCAGTAAGTCTATTAAACGAAAATGAAAAGAAATCAACGGAGTATTCAAACAATATTTTACAACGATGTAAACAATGATCTTGGTCAAACAAAGAATTAATTAAAAATTGTATGGAAGAAATTGAAGACCACAGTCATAAGGCCAATAACAATGGATGCCTTTTTGTTAAAAAAGTAAGATGCATGAATAGAAAATATAAACAAAAATCAGAATATACAAATTAAGGTGATTACATATTATAATTACCACTTAAGTCAATCTGAAATCGAAATAGCTGTGTTAAAAAATGGAAGCATATTATTATGTATTTACATACAGTGCTCCACAAAAGTTTGCGTACAAAGATGAAATTTCTTTTTGCGCCCCTTTTTATAAGTAGATATGTTCCAGACAAAATCGTGTAAAAAAAGGAAAACATACAAGAAAACCCTGTGTTTTGGACCGCTCGTTACTTCGAAATGATTGCTGACAGCTTGACTGGCAAATACGCTGTAATTCGAAATCAGAAGCAAGTTTCCTGTCAAAAATTCGAATTTGTTCTTGTGTGTTTCTACTAGAAATGAAGTATTACAGAGAAGAATGACTTCTACCTCTCTTGCCACTTAACATTTTTGACATCTGTTTTTTATAACGTTTTCTCAAACCAAATTGACCAATCAGAGAACGGCATCTACGTTATTTCGTGAATAACCGTCAAGAATTCATGAAATTCGTCGATGGACTAGGGAGCAATCCGCTGTGAAGTCTGCTATCTCTGTAATACTTCATTTCTGGTTTCTATGTTCTCTGCTAACTGTATACACCTTTCCAATGCTGTGATCCCATTAGATAGTGACTTGTCCGCCGAGAACAACGTAAGTAAAACATTTTCCACTCCGCACATTGGCTGCCAAGGTCCCAGGTAAGATATTAAATATCGCACGAAAATGGGCGACGTGGTAGCCAATGCGTTAACAATGCGACAGGTCGTTTATACTTCACAAATAATCAGTCGTAAATATGAGTGCAAAAATATAGGTTAGTGTTTGTCAATAGGAAGACTGGATGCAGTTAGTTAAGTGACTCCCTCTGGTGAGCGGGGTCCCCGGTTCGAATCCCAGTGAAAGCAAGGTTAATACGCTTATATCTGCTTTTCCAATCTGGTCTAGTCACCATATGCCGCTGCCGTTATCAAACGGCACTATCACTGGAGTGGCCAATCAGTGGTAGTAGTCTGACTTTGGTGATCACAATGGACCCAGATGGTCTAAGTGTGCTGGTGAATTCACTAGCATCCTCGCCTACCTTTTCAATAGGTGAGAAAAGATGATGATCTCCATTTATGAGGAGTTATAGAAAGTGGAGTAAAAATAAGATGGAGGGAACACTTTAAGATAACAAGTCGAACTCTAACTCGACAAGTTTTCGTTCATTCGAACTGTCGTTGTCGGTATGACATTCTTGAGTGACACAAAAACTGTAAAGCATAGGCGAGGATCTAATGGTCGCTTGTCCTGGACCTCCCAGACGTGGCGTAATGAGATGGTGCATTGAATCCAACTCTCGGGGTGTCAGGTATAATTCTCGAACAAAACAACTTTCATAATTCGCAGCTTCAACTCTTTCCAATCATTGACAATGGTCAAAGAGTATTCCTTTGTAGAAAAAACTTCTCTATTCGGATGTACTGTACGTCCCCATCCACTAGTTCTAGAAGATCAGCATGTACAACTCGAGTGTTGGCTGTAGAAACTATGTCAGATGTCCACTTTATTGAATTATATTTGAAATATTTTTGAAAGCCATATTCCAACAAAAGAAGGTGAAATGCTTCAGTTTTTCACAGAATATTGTTATCCAATCCAATCCAAAAATCCAAAACCAAAATAAGATGCAAAATTAACTCCATAGAGGTTAGCGTACAAGGGAAAATACTCTTTCATTTAATACTGTTGATGCAACGAAAGATATTTTCTTCACATTGCTGAGGAACGCTAGATCGCTTAAGGTATGATGAATAGGTCATATGAAAGCCTTGATCGGCCGACCATCGAAACTCATTTCAGGAGATAAGCGTGTCATAAAACGAATGGTGGTCCAAAAACTATTTAATACCGTTAAGATTATGGGTGGAGTAACAACAGCTTAAGTTGCACAGAAGCCATTTTGTATTTAATTAAGTGTTGACTAAGAAATAGCGCATCTATTTGAAAGCTAACTTTGTCGGTGTTTATTTTTGAAAAGGGCGTTAAGTCTTCAGGAGACTGATATTTGCAAATGAAGGAAATCGAGGAGAATAAATTACATAATTACCTGAAGCTTATTAGGAGGAATTAAATACCTGACGTATTACAGAGATGTACAGAGAATATCATTTCCGCAGCAATAAACAAGGTCTTTGCTTAAAGGACCTTCTTGTTGAGGACATCTGGACTTCCATTCACCATAACCTTATAGTATATCCCTTACGAGGGAGGCACTTATCCCAGTCTCACCACGGAACCTTATACTCCACTTTTCATTAAATATTTTGTTTACTATAACCTGAATTTAATTCATATACCTGAACTTATTCATATATTTATACTCCCGTTGAAACTACATTTCTGTACCACAACTACATTTTATTTTGCCTTTTTTTAAGTTTTAATATTTTGTTCGTATAATATCCTACGTTCGGTAATGGATACCTTGAATTGAAATCATTTGCACTGGATTCCAATACTCCACGCTTTTACCACCCATTTTGCACAGCGACTAGTTTGTGAAATTTCCATATTTATTTTTATTATTATTATTTTTTTTTTCACTGGCCGGAGTTAGGGATGAAATTGTATAAATAATTCTTGATGGCTGATAGCCACGTATTTGTTTTTCGATAATAGCAAGGACGCGCTACAAAAGTCACAGAGGACTGGACCAAAGGCATTTTAAAACTACAAATGAGCAAATACATCAAAAACCATTCAAATTGTAGCAAAGAAATGTGTATTTTGGATAGCATAGCACACAAACGAATTTCAACTGAACTGATATTCAGATTGCACAGTGAAACCGGATGAGATAAACCAAACATTTGATCTCGGTTTAGGGTTCAGCTGAAGTTTAAACCATCACGCGAAAATGGGTATAATATGTGTCAAAATCACACCAACTGGGATTACTGGTGTCTTTAACTTGCAGATTTAACCTCTTCAATTTTAATAACTATACTAAAATTTTTAAATTAAGCACGTTTCTAAGACGATCAACCCTTGTAATTATTAATTAAGCTTCTATTCAATTTCTTTTCTTCGACAACGAACAAACTGCCCGTAGTTTGTCTGTAATTTAATAAAACTTAACCGGTTCCATTCAAAAATTCTCATCACGTTTATTTATAAAGTTCGTCCAGTGACTTGACATCACTGCATGACCTAAGATTCATCACGTTTCAATATTTTTTTCCTAGCCCCTCGAACTTGGCGTGCAGTACAATTTTAGTATGTCTCTCATCTCACCACTGCCTTTAGTAACTAGTTTATACTAATAGCATTTAAATAAAGTTATATACAATCAGCAAACTCAACTAAGTTTCAGCCAAAATTATTTAACTTCACATGCGCAATTTCGCCGAACTTTAGTAGTAAAAACTTTTCAGACAGATACACAATGGTAGATATTAATTTTCTACCCGGGAAGTGTCTTAACTGTTTAACATAAAAGCAGTTTCTACAGAATAATGTGCAGATGTACATAGATAATTGACCGCCATCTCTGCACACCAGACAATCTTTTACCAGCCGAAGTTATGAACTAACTTGAAATACGAAAACCTTTGTCCAAATCATGCTGCGATTCGTTGTCTTGCTGTGTTCTTATTCGATGTATGTATACTTAACCGCCAAGGTCTGAAATACATCGCTATCTTACCTACTGCAGCATAAGGGAAGTTACTACTGTATTACACTTCATCGAACATAGATAATGACGCGCTAAAGCATCGGATACTCCCTTCTTCCCATTCAAAGGAAAAAAAAATCAATTGTAATTACAAGAGTTTCACTTTGAAGCTGCTGCTGCTGCTGCTGCTGCTTCTGTTGCTGAAGCAAAATAAATAAAATCAAATAAATAAATTGAACTGAAACTCTCCACCGACATGGAAGCTAAGTACATACTTCAGTCTCCACAGACATCCACTAATACATTCAGGCATGTATACTCGGCGCACAATAAAATTTGCACGTCTTCCGTTGAGAAGAATGCATCTGTGGATCAAAGAAGTTTATTTGTCCCCGAAGCAGGTGAACTACTACGGGTTGAATGTATGCCCAACCCCGATTGCATTTTATGGGGAATTTCTTCAGTACATTGCACAAATTTCGTTTAGTTCAAATAATATTTATACACATGGGCCTAGGACCAAGAGCAACAACAGAAGCAACACCACCAAATGCAAACATGTGTTGCTGTGGTGCCCTGGGGTCACACAAATTTAAATTGCTCCGAATAAATTGTTGACCATTTGGTTGCAAATTGAAAACTGAAAACTTCAACCGTAATCCCTTTCCACTTTATCTGTGTGCGCACACGTTATCCTCTTGATCTGTTTCGATGCCACAATCCGAAACCCACATCTACACGTTCATACGCACATGCACTCATACAAAAATGTGCCAATAAGCACCACGCACATGGGCGTTAAAAGGTGAAAAGCTTATGTGGGTTCCTATATTTGCGTAACGCTGGGCAAGGCTGCCGCCCAACAATAAATTGAAACTGTGCGGGTGGATAGGAGGGCGGTAGAATGATCAGACGTTCATCCCAAATGTAGGTCGGCCGGCTGTCAAGTATACAAATCGAATGTAAATTAAGATATATTTTATTCATAGCGGCACCCGTTTCGGATGTTTGCGGTGAGCTTGTAGCCATAGTATATCTGTATCAATTCATTTTGGGGTGAGATTTTTGGATTTGAATCATACAACCGGAGAGTGAGAGAGTATTGGTTAAGCCATGATGAATCGTAATTCATTCAATTCTTGAGACCGAATAGCACATGAATGAAGAGATAGATTTCACCAAAGAGTAAAATATAATTGGCAATATATCTATCTTGTTACTCTACTCAATATCCGCTTGTTAGTAAAATTAGGTTTCACAGAGAAGGCTTCTTAATGACTTATTTCTTGTTGCTTAGAAAGCAGTTTATATGCCAATAGATATATGAGCATGCTATATCCTCGTATTGTGGAAAAAGTGATTTTGGAGTTTGCAGTTCATAGATTGGAAACATGCAAAGGGTAGTCGTGGATTTTTTTCAGCGATTTGTAATAACAAACATGTTTACCAATTGATCCGCAGAAACAGAAACTTTTTATTTATAAAATGCCCGTACGTGCGTCTATTTGTCACGGGTCAATCGATTCTGGTAAATAGATACTTTAATCCAGACTCACCATTTCTGTACGGGATACGGGAACAGCTTTGGCAGCATGAGGCTGAGTTTCCAAACACTTAACTAGAGGGAGGGTGGTCGTAAGCTTGTTAGGTATCATGATCTAGGCCAACGCTCAACATTTTTTGTAGGGCCAAATGGAGGATTCACATTTCGTTGTGGGCCACTGACGGTTCCTATTTTACTTACTTTTCTACTTTTTTTATAATAAAATTAATATTATGAAGTGTAATAGTTGTTTGTTAAAATGATATAAAAAAATCAATAGCTAACATAAATTAATAAAATGTTTTGTTTCTGCTGTAATAATTTACTTATGTTAGCCATCAAATCCGATGTCGATTCTAACAAGTCGCAAATATGTCGCTCAATTTGTACTGATACATATAATTTTTACTTAGCATTGACAAAACCTTTGCACATATATATGATGATCCAAATCTACTTAAGGACTGCTAGGTCAGATCTGTAATTGCAGGAATGTGTCTTCTGTTTGTACTAATTTTCAAAATTTCCAAATTCTGTGCAATCTAAAGAATTTTTGCTTGGAAGATACTTTCTCGGTTAAAAGGTTTTTTAGCGAAAATTTATTTTAGATTTAAGTAAGTTATAACTGAATCGGCAGGATTATTAATTACTTCACTCAAACTGATTATGAAGGGATTTATAAAGATTTGTATATTTTGTTTTTTACCCTCAAAGTCCTCAAAACTGCTCTTAATTGACTTCGATGAAGAGCTTTTGCACGTATTTAATTTATGCAGCTTGCTACTGAATCCATAACATCATCCAAATTCATGACATTTGCACATAATGCATTTTGTCTCATCTCAAACTTTTTACAATGTAATCTTCAATTTTTAAAAATGTCTTTTCCTAACGCCCATGAAAAATATTTGCACTTTGTTATGATTTCATGAATCGTTTATACCAACTGCCATCTCCTCAATTCGTCTTGTAACGTAAGAGTGCAAAACTCTCGGCTTTAGACTTAACGTATTTATCATTACAATTTCTTCATGAAAAAAATGCTTAGTTTTTTTTTTATTAATAGCAATTAAATCTATGTTTTGTCATTGGATTCAAAAAAGGAAAATATTGTGTTGGTTCAATAATTCCCGTAATAATACTGTGTGGATGCGTCAATCCTCCAGTGAATATTTGAAAGAATAAGATGTCCTATTTGCTATTATAAAGATTTTTACTCAAGACGGTGTCGTAGTGTGAAGGTAGGTCCGGGGGTTATAGGTACAGAGCCTGACTAAGAAACTATAGGGGCTGTAGTAACTAGGTCCAGATCTACCTCGGGCTGTCTCCCCACTCACATTTTAATTTTATTATTATGTGTAAGGAAATATTAAACTACTGAAAAGTGAACACGGACAAGATGCCACATACTAACACTTTTTACATATCAAACTAAGAGGATCACTGTTTGACCTTGTTTATCTGAATTAAATCCTCCATACCCCTAAGTGAAACAAATCGACCATGAACTCATAGAACCCAGATTATATATCAGTATAATGCACATAATTAAAGTTAGTATTTCGAAAGCTCTGCCAAGAAAAATCGTTTTGAAGTTCCCAGGTGACGCGAATCTTTAAGCACTGGAGTACTACGAACGCTCATATTTTCGTATACAGTCGGAATTCCCCGAAAATAAGTTCGAGTTATACAGGGTGGGTCAAATACAAGTTCTATTTTATAAATGCAATAAGATGAACAAAATTGAATTCTTGCCCCCTATTAAGGCTTTTTAGTAATAACAAACATTCTCTTTAATTATGAAATACAACTTCGTTCAGTTTTAGCGTTCTCAAGCTGTAGGTCAGGCTCACTCTCCAAGCAGTGGATGATATTGGTCGTAAGAGCTTGAATTGTTTCCGGTTTGTTGGCATAAAATCGGTTCTTCACCGTAGCCCACAAAAGAAAATTTCCAAAGGGGTAAAACAGCAGTTCCGAGGCAGCTAATAGACATCGCCAAGACGCGCCATTCTGCATGAACCAGATGTCGTCCAAATCCATGTCTTTAATTTCAGCAAAAAAAAGACGGTTAACATGGCTCACCCCCACAGTGACTGAAAACGTTGTTCGCACCCTCATTTTCGAAGTAAAATGATCTAATGATGGTCTTGGCCACAGCAGCCACATGCTTGTTTTCTAGCATACCAGACTTAGGAACTTTTCTACAAACTTTCGTACAGCTGTCACGGTGGGTGCTTCATTTCAGCCAAAAATTCTTTTCAAAAACACACTGTTTAGGCTACACAGTACTCAATTTGGAAGTAAGTTTTCAATACTTCCAAACGTTGTTCGAGCGCAAAGCGACTAATTTCGTTCCGCGAAGGTATGATTCTGACTTTCTGTCCAGATTTCGAGCGGGAAACAGTTGTCAAATTACCATTGATTTAAAAATAAAAGCAATACATGGCCAACCCCGGAGAAACTTCGAGTAATAGAAAATATGCAAGATGTAGGTATTTCTCTTGGGGATTGCAAGACCGCTTTTCCTTTTCTGAAAAATCCTCCATTAGAAATAAAGTATACAAATAATCAGTGTCCACGACAAAAGTTCGAATAACATACGTTCGAGCTGGATATCGAATCGAATAGAAGTTCCACTGTACTAAAAACTCACTCTAATATTCTTCAAATGGGTTCCGCGATTTCTCAAGTTACCTCCTCAAAGAACTGGCTCTACGACAATTTCATGTTTCCAATTCTGAAGAAATGATTGTGTGGTATGAGATTTGAGTCACGCCAAGAGGACATCGCGGAAACAAACGCCTCTTTCTTTCCCGTTACAACGTTAATATTCACTCTTCACGTTCAGTGAATAATACTTGGTAAGAATTAGATAACAGAAAGACATTCCGTCAGAAAAAATTTACCTTTTCTTTGATGCCATAGTCAGGTCAATTAAAATAATAAATATCTCTTCGAGAAGAACTTCTCAACAAGCATTCACCCCCAAATCTTACTGGGAGTCTGAACACCTGACGCAATAAAACAATGTAATATCACGCACAGATATCATCATCTGCAGCGATCAAATATCTGCATTCAGTTACTTTTAACTCCAAGACTTCCCGAGATGGCCAAGTATTTTAATATCCATCCTATGTGGGTGGCGATCCACCCTCCATACCTATTGCTACCATAAATTATTATTTATTGTATTATTATAATTAGCTTTATTTCAAACAAAGTAAATTAAAATAGATGTAGTATTGACATAATTCGGTTGATACTTGTATGAAATAGTAAAAATACATTCAATTGAAAATTAAAAGTGGTGAATGTATCTATCAGAACAGTAGAACAAAATAGAAACAGTTGATGAGGAACATATTAATAACAAAATATTACAAAACATAAGCGTTCGTATAAATAGGTGCTCATATCAAAGATAAAATAAACGGGCAAGAAACAAGAGATGATTAAATAAAAGACAATGGAATAAAAAAAAATAAAACAACAAACAAACAAACTACAAAAAGGAGAAAATCCAGACAAAGTATGACATTGAGAATAAAAGTCCAAAGTAATTCGATTTCAGAATAACTGATAGACAAGAGCCACTCACTGTTTCCACTCTTTCGCATCGTAGTATTTTTGAAGAATATTTTTAACACTTTGTAACAATAAAGATGCCTTAGTGGAACAATTCTAAGGTTTTTAAACAGATCAAAGCTAGGTGTGCATCGATTTACTTTACATATTATTCTTACTGCATGTTTTTGTTTTAGTATGTACCAGCCCAACCCGACACTTAGATTTTAAGATACCATTATAAACCAGTTTCAAAACAGATTAGTTATATAAGAGACTAAGGTGGTAGAGCTCATAGTCAACTGGCACAGGATGCCTTATTACCAAAACCAACTCTGGCGATGTACGATCGACCCCAAGCGACCGCTTAGTTGGATTACTTTGAGGTGGCCGAAACTCAGAACTCTCATCGGCTTTATAACAGGGCATTTCGCCATTGAAAGTCACGCCTCCAGACTTAGCCTCCCATACAACGAAGAAGAAACCATCATTTTTCATTTTAATTCATTTTTATTGTGGAATTCATAACAACTTATATACTAGACAAAAATGCTTAAAACTAGTTGTACGTACATTGTTACTACTTTTAACTTACTGGCCCTAGGCGGGCAATCTAAGCTAAACTTAACCTTATTCTATGTCTTTCGACCTAATCTTACGGAGTGAAATATAAATGAGAATTTAAAAAGAACAACTTACTATTAAGAAAAAATTTGAAAACTTAATGACTGAACGGTTTATATTAAAAGTTACAGGCTAACTTACAATCTACCTTAAAATAAAACATACAAGCTAACTTAAGCTAACCTACGTATATATGCATATGTCCTGTCTATACCCCTATACACATGTGTATACGCATATATCCTTAATATACACAATGTAAACATGTATCGTCATGTATACACATATACATTCTTGCTAATTTTTATTTTTTTTTTTTTCACATATATACAACTTAAAAAACTACCTTAAAACTACCCTAAAATATAAAAGTCGGCCATAGGTTGCGGCTGATAGATTTCCATCTAATCCGCTGCAAGACAGAGACCGACTGCGCCCCTTAAGGGGGAACGCACTACCCTTTCTACCCCAGCCACCAGAAATTTTGGTGCTGCCTAGCAACATCCCGAATGTCTCGGCTGGATACCGCCGTACTGAACCGGAGGAGACCCTCCTCAGCTCGTTGTGCGACAGAACGGTCGTGGTTGAGTCGCCCATCCACAATTGATCTGGCTATGTGAAAAATGAGCGGTACCGCATTCATATCTTGTAACAGGCCGTGCTTATCTAAATAGAGAAAAGCTTCTGGGGGAACGAAGCCACTGTGTCGTACCTTTTCGTGGTATTCTGGATTGGGGTAGTAAGCCCCTGAGATCAAGTTATTGGACGAGTTCATCGCTCTAGCAGTATGACCTCGAATCAACTTCAACAGGAAATTGTCCACCCTTATCAGGTTTGCCCTGTTGTATAAAACCTCATTGGAATAGAATTTTATGTACTGGGACTCTGGAGTTCGATACAGGCGAAGGCAAGCCCTAAGACAAGCCCTCTCAAACAACCGAATCTTTTCCATCAAGCTTGCACTCACGTTGAACCACACGGGACAGCCATAGGTGAGCATTGGCCGGATGAGGGCCATGTAGCAGATTACCTTCACCCTTGCATCGAGTTGGCTGTTGTAAAACAGTCTCTTTGTAAGGGCAAAAGCGCCTCGGGCTCTGGCCAGAGCAGCATCTACATGTTTGTTAAAATATAGATACTGATCTAGCCAGATCCCCAGGTATCTGACTACAGTCCTTTGCGCCAGTGGTTCCCCGTGTCGTCCAACGATTGAGAACTTTCGCCAATTCTTTTTCGTGTCCGCCGAGGCCTTATACAACGGCGTCCTGAACAGAATGGTTTCCGACTTCTGGAAGTTGATACTCAACTTGCAGTCATCGCAACTTCTCATGAATGAATCGAAGTCACCCTGCGTGAGAGAAGTGATTTCCTCGATCTTTTTGCCTGGTCTGTACACGATCAAGTCATCGGCATACGCAATTGCATGAGGAAGAGAACTTAACAGATCACTCAAGTAAATGTTGAACAGAATCGGCGAATTAACGGCACCCTGTTGGAGACCATTTTTAACTTGGAATACACCTGTCGGGGTCACGTTGCCATTCTTGACTACGAACCGTCTACCGGTAAGCATGTTACACAGTAGGTACAGCAGTGGTTTGCTAATGCCCCTGCCGATTGAGCTTGTAGAAAAGTCCTTCTAACCATACGGTGTCAAAGGCCTTCTCCAGGTCAATCAAGCAGGCACCAGTACATTGTTTCTGGCTTTTGTTCCATTGGATATCCGACACCAGTTTCGACGCGGCATGAATAGTGTCATGCCCCGCTTTGAAACCGAATTGGTTATCCGGAATAATATGTTTGTCTTCAGTCCAGTTGATCAAGGCTCTATTGATCACCTTCTCGAATACCTTGCTGATGTTCGGAAGGAGACTAATTGACCGGAGGTTGCACGGATTTGAAGAATATTTTCCTCGCTTGGATATGGGTTGCACAATCGCAGTTTTCCAATGCTCCGGATAATATGCATTATTCAGCACATTGTTAAACAGGATTGTATACATATTAACCACTTCCAGGGGGAGGTGTCTTAGCACAATGTTGGAGATCCCGTCGATTCCAACAGAAGGAAGAAACCATTGTACACTTGGTATGCAACAGCAGTGCTCCCTCGTCCCGTAGATTTAGATTCGGAAATTGCGGAATTAGGCAGCTGTAAAGTCAGCCATCTTCGTCGCTTTATTAAAAGCAGTTACTGGTTTGCGTTGATCCGCGTGGTAGCACAGTATGCCTATCCTGGCCCAAGTGTGACTGCTGTCCTTTCGTACAGCCACTTCAATCTAACCTAACCAAATATACAAAGCATTGAATCAAATATGCGGCAAGAAATAAAGGGATAACTCTTTACTTTCTCAATTACATTATTAACACTAGACTTACAAAATTATCCCAGACGTCAATCTTAACAAAAACCCAAATTCGATCACCAGACATAAATTAATACAGCATGCTAAGAAAACCACCTGAGGTCATGTCAAAATCGCAGTAAGTAACACTGTTGACACCATTTATTATTTGATGAATAACATATGCAATTCTCGATAGAACTCGATTTGAAAACATGCACGTTCCTAAAATATAGACATAAAATAAGGCCTTTAACTTCATAAGGAAAATGTCGGACAATGCACTCAAGTCACACAAATGTGCCCAGCATCCCGACTTCAGAGGCGTGTTTTGAATGCGATTCCAACGCTTGGCAGACCCCAGATGGGTTTGATTGGTTCTTGTCCAGAAACTGTTCTGGTTGTGCTTGGGCATAGCTACTGATGAATAAAGTCGTTGGCGGGGGATTGAGTGTCTGAAGATCTCCCTTGCGTGGTTTGCTCTTGCGATAACTATGGTAGATCGTGCGGGGTCAAATTACATAAGATTGTTTATTATACTATCTAAATTATTTTTACCTTATCTTAGATATAATTTGAATATATAAGTAAATAAACAAATGAAAAATGTCCGCATTTTTCCTTGGAAAATTCACTGTAATAATGAAATTAGTGAGATGAATCTAATCAAATTATTTATTAAGCACTGAATGTCAACATACTAGATCCTGTATTATTCCCACCAATAAGTACAAGTGTTAAAACTTAAGTATATCAACATATATTACACAACCCGAACCCATTTTAAGTGGTAAGGAAACATGAATCGTATTGAGTACTACTCTCAAGTCATCTTAAATACGTAGAAGAAATGCTTCTTTACTACTCTCTTTTCTGACAATGTATTATATACGAATTGGCATATGAACATATGTACGTATGCATACGTAATATTGAATCACCAGAATTCTTGTAGAAGCGAATATGATAAACCATTTCACGCTAGACATTCGAAAATCTCGACCACCATACAGTTTCGGACCATCTGTGTGATAAAGGATGTTTATCGACTATGAATATGGTCATAAAGCTCATAAAATTATGGCAAAAGTATAATAGGACATTTAAGTGTCACCAATTCAAGGGAACGAGTGCCAATGTGGGTTGTGATCCCCAGGAAGAGCCATTGGTTGGAAAATTGTACTCAATTGCTGGACATAAATTACCTTATCGAAATCCTTCATTGTGTCGGTCGTATTGTTGGGAATGTAAATCGCTCACCCGGTCGCCCCTTATGTGACAAAAGGTCGAACAGTAACTCAGAGAATATTTTAAGCGCCCAACACCCAACTCTCAGCGAGCAGAACTTCATGCGAAACTGTGCTGAGTTCCGGGTGCTGAATTCACCGCTTTGTTGACTAATTGATTGATTTTCAGCAAAGTGCAATTTGCGAAATCTGTTCAGTTTCCTGTTGACCTGATTGATGTTTATTCATATTCACCACCCGACGACACTGACGACAGCGACACATTCACATCAATAGGAGCCAAATTGCAGAGCGAAGGCTCGAATCATCAGCGCCGAAGCGCATAAATGTTTACCTACAGGTATTCAGAGGTAAACGGATTTAACGAGTGGAATCGATTGATTTCTGTTTGCTAAATTATGTACAATCATAAATATGAAAGGTGAAGTGTATTTTAATGCAAATATACAAACTGAAGCGGGATATATTTTCGCAATAAGACAGGTCGACAGTCGGCATGTACGGTAAAGAATATACAAATGTAAATATTATGGCATTTGATTTTGTTTGCAATACTCTCGATTTGGCTTGTTTAGCACCCCGATAAATCACTGGGAATTAGATAAGCCAATGGGCTTACATTGGAGTGTGTCAATGATTTGAAAATCACTTAAAATTTTATAAATCAATAGAGGACTTAATTAGCACGAGATTTTAATAGCACCAGCTTATTTTGGAAGCTAATTAATGAGTCTGTGATGTCCCTGCATGTGGATTATATCGTTATCGATTACTAATTTTAGTTTCATTTTTATCCGTACAATTTTTTTATGAATACAAACTTTTGCTTTTCCTTGAAAGAGTTCGTATTTTTTTTGACAGATATTGTTTTGTTAGTTTGGGTTAGTGGGTACTGAGCAAGGTACTAGAGTTTTAGATGAGTTTGTCTGTTATTGACAACTGAACCTGATTGAGACGCCTTGAGCGAATACAATCTATCACCTTTTCTTTACCATATCCAGACATATTATTAAATCGACAGTTGTGCTCAATTAAGAAATGAAAGTCGTTTGTTTGTTACTTCAAAAAGCCGAAAGGCTTAGGGTTAGGAAGAAGTGAGCAAAAATCAATTTTTCAAAATGTAGAATTAAGGAGTAAAATTTTTGCCAGCTGTAGCTAAATACCCATGAAACAACGTACCATAGTCATAATTTATTTTCATGTACACATGTCGCTACAGCACCAGTTGAAAGTCAACGATCAAAAACTTGCGTGTTTAACTGAGAGACCTTAATAATAAGTCATAGTTCAGAGTTTCTGGCCGGAAGCTAATCAGGATGACAGAACTGTGGCAACACTGGGACGAAACGAAACAAAATGAAAATAGAATATACTCATGGGCATCCAGAAGAAGGTGGAACATTATAGTGCGATCCGCCAAAATTAAGATAAAGCGCTGTGAAATAAAACAGCGTAAAGGTCGACGCACTTACCCATGGAAATATAAATATTTACTTATATACATACTTATCAGACATACGACCCATGGCAGGTTTTGTGTCTGAGCGATTGTTGCCTTCCATCGCTGACGGTCGTGGGAACGGTGGTTCTAGTCATCAAGACCAAGCTGCCTTGCGTCCGCGATGACTTGGTCTTCATACCGGAGGTTCGGTTTTCCTCTCCTCGCACCACGAGGCTCGAATTCGGAGACCCTCCTTACTGGAACATTGTTGTCCATGCGCTCGATGTGGTCGAGCCAGGGCAGTTGATAGATTTTTGACTTCCGGACTAGATCTACATCCTGGTACAGCTAGTAGAGTTCGCGGTTGTGTCTTCTCCTCCATTCACCTTCCTCGCAGAACGAAATAAAAATTTTAGTATATGTAATAAACTTGAACTTGAACTCGAATATACTTGAAGTCATCGAAATACCATTAAACCTTGGCAAAAGGCTGTGTCTAAAAGAAATAACTAGAATAGAATGACAAATGTACCAATCCTACGCAGATAGTGAGTACCAATACTGACAATGCTTAAGGAGTATTCCTGTGTAAAGACAGCTTCTCAAGTTCGCCGTTCGGAGTTAACTTCCCAACCAATCGTGAAATGACAATAGCACGCACAACACTAGTGCTTGCTGTAGAGGCTAGGCCCAGGTCCGCCCGAACTGTGGCTCTACCCATATTATTATTATGTTAATACATTACTCCAGTAACGCTTTTCTCCAACGATACGTAATCATAAATATTTAGAAAAAAATTTGAATTTAATGTGAACACAAAAATCTTAAAATTCCCTACAATGTATATAATATACATTTTAGTGGATATTTATATTTATGGTGAGCATTCCCTTGCCACTTTAGACACGTGCTTTGGATCACTATTCAGTTGAAATCTTGACATCAACGGTATTTCAATAAAATTATTTCGAACATGGTTTTGCAACCCATTGCTGAACCGTGTTTAGTAATCAGAAGCAAAAATATTGCTCCATATTATATTTTCTATAGTGATAGCGGAACTTAACCGAGTAATGTTGATATTCGACTAGTTTTTATCGTACGTAATATACTTTCCGCTCTAAAACTTATATAACCCATTCAAATTTGTATCAAATAACAAAAAGCGAGGTGTGCAAAACAACTAAAAATATGATTTTGGAAACTTGGGAAATATATTTCCAGACCAATTAAAAGAAGCTCGTTGAAAACTTGACTAGTAAATTGCTAAAAATTGCTAAGCAAATTAGAACGTCTAGATCTACTTGCACCATTTCTTGAAAACAAATGCAAGCTGCTGCAATGAAAGAAATAATTCTAAAAAAGCAAACGTTTAAATAAGCATTATCTTCATCCAAAGAGAGTGAAAAGTAAAACAATGTGAAATGAAAATAGCCCAAATTAGACTTCTCGAAAAAAAAAAACATTTCATAACCTCGAAATTAGTTTTAATTGTACATCAATTGCTTTACTATTTCTGCACTCATCCTTTAATAATATATGCACATACAAGACCAGTTAACATGACTTACAAAGTGTTACAACACAAAACAACTCTAAAGCCTATTATGTAGGACCCGGTATTCACTTTCGAATGCATAAATAAAGGCAAGTCTCTGGTAACCAACGACAAACTTCACCCCAATTTTTCATTTAATATGCTAAAAGTAAGTTGAAAGTACCTCTGGCTTAAGTAAAATACGAGAAAACGACACCCATACACCGGACATTGAGAGGGGGAAAACTAAATGGAAGGAACTTTGAAGTTTTTCCAGCTCCTACAATTTATTCAAAAGGGGTCAACTTTTATTCATAAATATTATAAACTTGTCCATTCCAACAGCAATTTATGTGAACATTACATTCTGTCAAAATTTAAATTCACATTTCTCATATTTACCGTTGACCAAGAGTGCATCTTTGGTTGTGCTCATTCTCACCAACAAGTCGTCGCCTATTCAGTGAAAATTTCTGACCCTTTGCTTTTGACACCAAATTAAGCTCTTCTGGTAATTTAATTTCATCCAAAAGATCTTGTTTTCCCTTTGCTCACTGTGTGCATCGCACCATTTTAATTTTCTTTCGACAAGCATGACCTTTAAGCTTTTTAATCCTTAACTTTACGATCTAAAAGCTGTAAAATTAGCTCTGAAAAATCGGCAGTCAAGTAGCATCTGAAGATTACTCTCCACTTAGTTTTTCTTTATTTTCTTTTTAAAGTAAACCTCCTTCCTCTGCCTCTATTCATCCGATGCGTTGGGAATACTGCCGGCAACAGAGGACAAAGATGGACAGAAAAGTTTCACCAACTTAGAGAGCAAATGAAAAGGGAAGAAAAAAAAAGGGCAGAATCCATGAGGAAAAAATAAACTTCAAGCACAATCTTGAAGAATTAAAGAATCGAAGTTTTAATGCCTTCAACTTCTTCAATTTTGTGTTAATTTTTGAAGTTCGTTTTAATAAAAAGTTTTGTAGGTGAGATAGAACTAAGTCTACTGCGTCAACTGGCTTAGTCAGTGTGCGATGAGAAAAGCTTAACAGCTAAAATTAGACGGTGGATACAACTTTCGTCTACGGAGTTCTCAAATAAATGCTGCCAGGATATTTGCGCTTTCAAGTATGTAGGTGTACAAAATGACATTCCTGCAATAACTCATTTACAAGACTGCAGTTTCTCAAGTCGATTAAAACGGAAGAACGTTTCATTTTTCAATAGTATGTAGCGCAACACTTATTTAAGTGCTGTGTTTTTGTCAGATGCGGAAATATCCACCCAAGGTGTGTCTACGTGTTGATGCGATAGTTACACCTAAGTACATACACTAACATGTCTCGTAGGAAAACAACCACCGACGAAACCGGTTGTGGTCGATCTCATGAGCATAGAGTGGAGTATACTTTGCTTCAATAAACTTCTATCTCCACCATGTATCGTCCTCCAACACGGTTCGATAATTTTTCGGGAACAGAAAATCGGTTATGGAGGATAAAAGTTCAAGCTAACCATTTCGTTATGCTCTCCTTCATACTATTGAAGTAACCCTTAAATTTGTTTGTTCAGTGAGGGATGAAAACGATAAATTTTCCTTAGGTGTCCTATTACGTTCGTTCCGATAGTGGAAATAGTTAAACAAAAAAAAAAAAAAAAAACTAATCTAACGTCCACCCACCAATACGTGCATAAGAGTTTTGTTTGTTTGTTGTGTATCTATTTGAACCTTTCCATGCCAATCTGAAGTGTCATCGAACGCTGATACATCTATTGCTTGTGCTCAATGACTCTATTGATGTGTTTGCCTTTTGAGGCTTCCTTCTAATTAATAGCTTCACACAGAATGGAGGCGTTAATGAAAATGAATCAACAGAATGTTATCGATTATTTTTCCCCATCGCACATGCTTTTGTATGTTGTCTGACTTGGCAATTACGTGTAATGAACTCAGGCAGAGACGGTAATATAAACATCTATACATTCGTATCTATGTCGCACATAATTGCCCTCTCGAATTTCGCAATTCAATTTGAATTCAATTAAAGCCGTTTAGAAATCTATTACTACACACATCAGTAACTTTGTGGCGAATGGATGTTTAGAGACTTCATCCTTTTATGTTATAATCCCTTATAGTAAAGTGTAATTGCGAAAAATTATTATTTTTAATAGAAAAATAAACGAAAAAACTTCAGACCTAACATTTGTTGTATGTCATGGATGTTTTAAACTTCTAGGACGATATTTTGCGCATGACATGTGTGCAGTTATAAGTAAAACTTCAATGAAAATTTATGTTAGTACACATTTTACTAATTCGTACTGAATATTTTCAAATCTTCTTCTTCTTCTTTATCTGGCGCTACAGTCCGGGGTGGACCTGGGCCTCAACTAACAAGCCTCTCCAGCTAGCACGGTCTCTGGCTAGCTGTCTCCAGTGTCGCACGCCAAGTTGGTTGAGGTCCTTCTCCACCTGGGTGCGCCACCTTAAACGCGGGCGTCCTCTGTTGCGTTGTCCCAAGGGTTCGGAGTTGAAGACTCTCCGGGCCGGAGCTGGACAACTCAGCTCAACATGGCCTAGCCATCTTAGGCGTTGGATCCGAAGACACCTGACTAGACTCATGTCGTTGTACAGCCCGTACAGTTCGTGGTTGAATCTTCTCCTCCAGAAACCGTCAACGCAAACAGGACCAAAGATCGCACGCAGAACTTTTCTCTCGAAAATACCAAGGACTTCCTCATCCGCTTTTGAGATTGTCTATGCCTCCGCGCCGTACAGCAGGACTGGGATGATCAAGGTCTTGTATAAAGACAGCTTGGTCCTTCGAGAGATGGGTCTACTACTCAATTGCCTCTTGAGCCCATAGAAACAGCGGTTGGCAAGAGTTACTCTGCGTTTGATCTCGGTACTGATGTTGTTTGTACTGTTTACTGCGGAGCCGAGGTAGATGAAGTCCTTGACTACCTCGAAGTTATAGCTGCCCATTGTGACGCTCTGTCCAAGACGTCGATGTTGTGTGTCCTTTCTTGATGACAGCATATACTTCGTTTTGCCCTCATTCACCGCTAGACCCATTCTAGCCGCCTCCGCCTCAATGCCAGCAAAATCTACATATGTAAAATCAAAAAGGTGGCTGGTATTGAAGTTGGATGATGACAAAAAAAAAATATATGTATCTATGTATATATTGGTATTATAGTGAAGCTTTTCCTTGCGGGCACCCCTCAATACAAACAAAATATTATAATATGAAATATGAAAATATATATAATCTGTAGTTCCGAAATATTAAATATTATTTTCGATATTATTCCAATGTATGTATTGCTTAAATGTTACCTAAATCAATGCAATATAAAATTGTTCATATGTGGTTCACGGAATCTATTGCAGGACTTAGTTCAAGCAAAGAGACAATTAGACAAAAATTACGTAAGAATCTATCTTAGTATTTAACAATTCATGTACTTAATTCTATCTTACTGACCCATCGAGGGTACTCTAAAATATTCTAATCTACCTTTTTTGTCCTTAGGACAGACTTTATTGTTTAGGACTTACTGGCCAAGAAAACTAAGAAAAACTTGGGGCTCTATACATTCTTATTATTATTACCTAACCTAAATCTAAATCTAAACCCTACTCCCTATTAAAAAATACTTAATCTAACTTAATCTATGTTCGTAATACTACGGACGTTTGTGTACACGGGCGTGTATGTTATGTATATGCGTAACATATATAATCCACACGCCCTTGTGCACCTCTTTTGTTTTTTTTTATTTTTATTTTTATTGTATTTTATTTTTATTTTTTCTTCTAATCTACCTTACAACCAGGCAAGTGGGCCGTTATACCAACAAAACGATTAATATCATATAGGCGAAGAGAGACTGGTTCATATCACTCTCTCTACTGTCTCGAGCAGGGATCGCTCTAGTGAACCGGAGAAGATCTTCGTGTTCGCGGACGACATCCGATTCGTAGAGGAGTCGCCTGTCAACTGTTCGGCGCATCGCGTGGTAGATTACAGGACATCCTTCCGTGTCCTGGTTCAAGCCGATCGAATCGAAATAGAGGAATGCTTCAGGTGGGACAAAGCCGTTGTGGCGCACCCTCTCATGATACATATAATTGGGATAGTAAGCCCCGAAGATCAGACTGTTGGTAGAAGTCATACTTCTTGCAATGTGACTTCTTATTAATTTAATGATCAAATTGTCTATCCTCTTCACGTTTGCCCTGTTGTATAGGACCTCGTTAGGATAGTACTTCTTGTACTCAGACTCGGGTGTTCGATACAACCGGAGACAAGTCCTAAGACACCGTCTCTCGAACACCCTCATCTTTTCCATCTGGGAAGGACTCACGTTGAGCCACAGAGGACAACATTCCTTCACCCTGGTATCAAGTTGGCTGCTGTAAAACAGCTTACTTGCCACAGCAAAGGCTTTTCTAGCATTGGTCAGAGCCTTCTCTATATGTTTGTTAAAATACAGAAAATGATCCAACCAAATGCCAAGATATCTAACTACAGTTTTCACGGCTAACGGCTAACCATGGGGGTCAACTATGACGAACTTCTTCCAGTTGACGCGCGTATCCCTTGCGGCCATGGCCAGCGGGGTACGGAAAAGGACAGTTTCACACTTCTGGAAGTTGATACGCAGCTTCCAGTCATCGCAATATGTCAAAGTATTGCCAAAGTCACGTTGCAACAAGGTATTAAGGACTTCTACCTTAGGACCTGATCTGTACGCCACTAAGTCATCGGCGTACGCGATTAGGTACGGCATAGACCTTAGAAGATCTGCAATGAATATAGCAAACAATATTGGGGAACCAACAGCCCCCTGCTGTAGACCATTATTGATATTAAAGACAGTGGTAGAAGTTACGCCGCCACTTTTTACGACGAATTTTCTATCTGTTATCATGTCATATATCATGTATAGCAATGTTTTATGTAAGAAAAGTCAGACGAGCTTAAGGAAAAGGCCCTCTAGCCAAACGGTGTCGAGAACGCCTTCTCTAAGTCGATGAGACAGGCACCCTTACATTGTTTTTTTATTTTTATTACACTGAATGTCGGATACCAGCTTTGACGCGTCATGTGTGGTGTCATGCCCCGCCCTAAATCCAAACTGGTTGTCCGGTATAATATTGTTGTCCTCGACCCACGTTTTCAGGGCTCGAATAACAATCTTTTTTAAGCCCCATTATTCACTAAAGGCGTCGCCGCGTTTGTGAAAAGCATGCATGATGATCGATCTGGAGATGTTCATACAAAAAATTCATCGAAACGTTCCATCCATACATAAGGATAGATCGATGAAAATGTTTTTGATAAATAGAATAAAAAAAAGGGACACGACGACGGATGAAATTTGATTGTTGTGTGGTTTATTTTGCTCGTAAAACTTCTGAAATTCTGTTGGCAGCAGAGCCAATTTATTCAGTAAAATGAAGGTATTAAATAAAGAAAATATTATATTTTAATCAAAAAACGGATTTTTTGATGAAAAAGGAGTGAAGTGCAAAGGGGTGACAGGACATAGCAAAGTGTGTCTAGCAAGTACACCAGGGTAAAGATAATCGCTATCGTGTAGGTATTGAAGTCAGCCCTTTGTTGTGGCTTATCTCCCCTTTGCCGTGGCTGGGTTTTCCATCTAAGCATGAAGTTATGTTAAGAACTTCGTGAAATACAGCCAAGAGAAAAAAAAAGTGTTGTTTGTCACTCCTTTTTACGGTAGCTAAAAAAAGTGAAGACTACAGCTGGCATTTGCACCCTGTCACATATCGTGTTGCCAACCTGAAGCGATAAGCTTGGAACTTGGAAAACTAGAAAGTCAAATGTGACTTACAATTAATCACTCTTCTTTTCCTCCTGGTCCGAGTAGTTCACGAAATTCCCCTTGATTTAATTTCTACTTTTTTAACTTTCTTTAATTTTCCACAATCGAAGTAAAAAATAAAAAAAAATTGTAATTTTGAAAAAGACATTTTTTATTTCGAAATTAAAATTATTATTCTATCGTATATTATAATTTACATCGTTGGTTGTGTATTAACACTTTAAGGTCTATCTGTATGCATATATTATAACTTAATTCGCTTAATTTTCCAATTTGACTTTTTAATGTATTAACGTGCTTAATTGCAAAAAATCAAATTAATCAAGTGCTTGGAATATTGAAGTCTTATCATTTCTTTTAAGTCTTTTGTTATGTTCACGAGCCTGAGTGATGACATGAGTGCATGTACAAATATTCCGATAAAAAATATTCTCTTTCAAAATTGAAACTCATTTGAGTTTTTTCCCACACAAGGACTTTAAAGTGACCCTCTTTAATATTTCCATTTGAAGGATACATACTACCGTAACAACTATCGAATGAGGTTGATGATATTCATATAGAAAGTAATCAATTTCCATACTCTGGCAGCAGGGGTGAAATTACAAAATGCTGCAATTCCCGAAACCGCTGCCTGCATTCGGGTGTGTATTGCAGGATATGTTTGAAATCCCTCGAAACGTGGCAAGTTTTAATGCAACAAAGTTGGTATTCAACCAGATGTGTGCTGCGGCCGGAACCCACATTTTAATGAAGTTGCCCACCAAAAACCCACACAAATAGAGCACTCAGCCCAGCTTCTAGTTGACGACTTGTATACGTTTTAAATTAGAGCCCACTAAATGTTTTCGCTTTATAAATGCGAAACGTAATTGTCCGCGAAAATATGCCCAGCCATACATACATGAGCAATTTAATCACGAATTTCATTATGCAATATGTTGTGGCGACCTATTTAATGTGTTGTACTGACCTGCCGAAAGTCTGAGCGTAGTATACATTTTAATTTGGTCGGCATTAAAAAAAATATCGTTTAAATTCATTAAATCATTGTAAAAGAGGAAATTACACTATCGCACCTACTGCCTCTCATAAATCGATAAAGTGAAGCTGGTTACATCCGATTATGGGTAATACGAGTATTCTTCGTTTGAACAATAAATCAAAATTTCGTGAGCTTACAATTGCTTTTACAGTCAGATAATAGAACAATTCCCACCACTCTAAAGCTGTATTAACACTATTATATAAGAGCCAATTAACTTTTTTTGGTTCTACTTACTTTGCTTGATATTTGTAATCCTTAAAATATATGAAAGTGTAAGCCTATGATTTCGATTGAGTGAATATAAAATAGGCTTTTGATTCATTACAAATTCCGGATAGACCATAATATAATGCTGCGAATATTTTTTAGAATTGCATTCTGCGAAAATCTAAAACTGATTTATTATACATTTTCTACAATAATTAATAGCAAATAAAATAAATGTATCGCGTTATCTGTGAACAACATACTTAATTACTTTCATCGGATGTATGCTTTCGATTCTGTTAAGACGTCATGTACAGGCAATGGGCAATTTGTCTAGCAATGAACCTTAAAACTTCAAGTCAATGGAATTGGCATTTGCACGCTGCGTTACACTAGAAATATAAGAATGCCCATCTGTTATTATGTCAAACGTTCATAAATTCTAGGCATTTAAGAAAATATTGCTTAGGCATGGATTTCTCAACTTATCTGTATAAACCTTTCAAAAAGTAGCATTATTCGTGGTGGATCCAATATTTATAAAGCTTAAATTTGGACGTACATCATCGAATTATAATTATTTAGTTATTCAAATTAACATTATCTCAATAACCTCTTGCGCCAAGGAAGGTAGGAAGGTTCTCATATAGACCAACGTGTTGGGTCCATTGCCCAGATCTCCTATTGGCGTACGTACGTCCCTGCGACTAAAACAGCTTCGGCCATAGGGCCTTAACTGTGGCTGCATTATTCAGGCTGAGCCAGCGAGTACTGGCTCCATCCAGAGCCTTGTCTACTAGCCTTTATGGAGCTGAGTGGCGTACGCAAGAGGCTGTCTCGGATTCTGATATATCCCGGTACTCAACAGAGGGCCACCGGGTTTTCCAATGATATCTGCAAAGGGTGATATCCCCTTCTGCTGTAGCAACTCGTTCTTTAGAAATAAAGTTCTCTGTCTGGAAATCGCTGATAAAAACTTCTTTCCGGACGCAAGATTGGCGGCAGATATTCGGTTCGCCCTAAGTTTTGCGCGGCTTTCTAATTGACATCCTGGCCGTATGTATCTCTCTTTGAGCCTGAGGGCCGAGGAGGCTGCAATATTACTGCTACTGCTGTAATACTTTATTTCTGCTTGAAACATGGACGGAGAACTTCACGCACTTGTTGGATGCAAAGCTGCCTGTACTTGAAGATCGACTCAAATCGTAAATCGATGAAACTTAAGAGGTGCTGGCGCAGAAAATTGAGAAGAATTGCCAAGACATTGCGTGACTCGAGTTTCTTGTGATCCCAATAGAAAGAGAGAAAATATGATCTAATTCAGTTATTTTCGGGGTACCCGAAAATGCTGGAGAAAGCCTGAAGAGTCTCTACAACAACATTTGCTCCACAATCAGCATTCAGCCTCCAAAGCTGAAGATGATTTTCCGTGCTAGCATCATACCAAAGCTAGCGGATATGAAAGAGAAGCTAAGATGAGAGCGGTGGCCGAGTATCGTAGAAGCAAAAAAAAATCCAATAAGACTAAACAATGTTGGATTAAATTTATCTAGAAGTTTCTGATTTAATGACAACCCGACAAAAAAAATATTACCAGCTACAGACAGAAGCTCTAAAATATAAGAACAAATGTCTCTTATCTTCCGTTTACTCATATAATTGACAGTTTCATGTGCGGAAAACACCCGAACGCCCGTTCATCCTAGTTCGCAGCACCAGAGACCTAATGAATATAGTTAGACCAAGGACTGGTGAACAATTCGCAACATAAACAACAACTATCTAATTTTGAAATTTATCTTGCATTTAAATATTTGTTTCATTTTGAATTTCTAGTGTAGTACTTTCTTAATCTATTAATATATTACTTCAGTTCTTTTTAATCACTCTCTCCATCTCTTTTTCACCAATAATAGTATAAAATGGGTGGGGCGACAGTCCGAGGCGGACCTGAGCCTAGCTTCTGAGCAACCACTAGTGTTGTGGGTACTATTGTTATTTCACGAGTGGAAGGGACCCACAGTTTAATGCCGACTCAGAACGGCGAAGTTAAGAAGCTTTTTCTAGACAGGAATACTCCGTGAGCATGGTCAGTGACTCGAAAAAGGTGGGGCCGTGAATTATCAAGGTAAATACGAGTAACGAACCTGGCAACCTCTGAGTAGGAATCGACGCACTTAGCCACTACGCAACGGCGCGCCGCGGCGATCCTTTTCCTCCAATACATATTGTCTTTACTTGATCTTTCCCGTCAATACTATCTCACATCATGAACATCCATGACAGAAATCTCAGCAGCATATTGTGTACATCAAGGTTTGCATATGTTTCACATTATGCCCCAAAGTCTTTTGAATAAGCTTGAAGAATTTAAATTAATTTTTGAGATGAGTATGATTGATATCATTTGTGTTTCCAAGACATGGTTCGATTCTGGCGCTAAAGACCATGCCTTTTTGAAGGCGAAAAAATGCAATTCGTTTCTCTGGCGTAAATTATATGAAATTTCACATCGGCTTTGAATGGAAGGTCTATCTGAATTGTTACTCATGACGTGAATTCACATTATGCTAATTTTCACCACTCTCAATCACCGGCAAGGCGATAAATAATATTATTCTACCACAAAAAGTGTCTTATCCAGTAAAAATGATATTCTTATAACGGTAGATATATCCATTCTCCAACTCCATCTTCTAGATCAAGTCATAAGCTACAAAATCGGCCTGCGTCACTTTTCTGTAGGACGCACGGTTTTTGAGATATGAGCAAAGTAAGACCAACATTCATGATTTTTTCAATGTAGAAAAATCAACATCTGTAGGGGTTCTGGCGGTTCGTATGGAATTTTCGACAGCTCATATCACGAGAATGGTGCGTCCCACGTCAAAATTGCAGTATACTTTTTTGCAGCGTATGACTTGACACTATGATATCCAGAAACGAATTGCGCCCCATAGCGCGAAACCTTTCTGTACACTGTGGTGTCCAGAAACAAATAGCGCGCCCACCGCAAAACCTTTCAAATTGCGCACCATAGCGCAAAACCTTTCTGGAAACTGAGGAACTTTATTCCAATTCCGACAGAAAAAACAAACAGATGAGAAACATTGTGGTTAACTTCACTAGGAAGCTAACTAAAGTACTATTTCTAGAAAGAACAAAACAAAAGAGAACGCTAAGATATGGGGAGATGTGTTCTGCTTCGCGAGAATAATGCAATCCGGCATACACGAATCAAAATATATACATCAACGCACAATTAACACCACACTTCAAAAAGCAAATTTGGCTCACAGTAACAAAAGCTAAATCAACTAATTGGAAATTCGTTTGGTTCAAGAACCATAAGGTATTAGCAAGAAAATCAGAGGTCTCCTCGAAATCCAACCGATCAACGATATTGATAAAATTTCATAATCATATGTTTTTCTGCTATAATATTCCTATAATATCGTAAGTACACTCGTGCTCAAAATTATCACACTGAAAATGGAAAACAACACAAATGAATTAGATTTTCTAATTACTAAATAATACTTATAATTTAACTATAACTTTACTAATACTTATTTTAAAAATGTGAAATCTCAAGATGAAGCATGTTGCTATATAAAAAATAACAGCTATTGTATATCTCTAAATATAAGATCCTTAAGAACGAACTGGAATGAATTTTTATTGTATGTGAATGATTTTCCGTCAAAAGAAGATGTAATTATGCTGTGTGAGATTTATATAACAGAAGGAGAAAAACATCTGTATGGAATTGAAGGATATAGTAGTGAATTTATTACAAGAAGTAATTCCAGAGGAGGAGGTATAACCATGTATGTAAAAAATGATGTAATGTATGTGTTTAAGAATATCATGTTCATACATTTGTAAAGTCTGTACTATGTTGTATTTGTATTATATTGCATATTTACTCAGTTCGATTTTTCTAATTAACTCTAATAATCGTTCATGATATAATTTGTTCAACGTTACCTAACATTGTACATGTACCCTATATTTTCTTCGCTCAAAGAATAATGTACCTACATATTGTAACTTAATAAGCGCTCTGCTCTTTCTCTCTATTACTCTTATGTAATTTTAATTAACATTGTAATCGCATATCGCGACAAGTGGAAGCGGTTCCTTTTGGTAGAGTCCTCGATCGACTGATTTCTCTGCCATTTGGATCGGGACCACAGCGGAGCAAACATTAAAATTGGTAACCAAATAAATTGATTATTTTTCTGGAGTACAGGTTTTTTCATCGTTCGAGGAATTTTCTTTGGGCATCATCGTTCTCATCTTCGCCTCTTAACTACAATCAATCTTCCCTCGTTTCGATAATTAATTTTTACAGTCCTATACAGTATTTCATACTCTAGAACGAATAACAAAAATGTATGAAAACGTCTCTCTAAATGTATAACGAGGCAATTTTGAAGCTTCATTATTATCAGTATACAGGCCACCAAAGTTAAATGTTTAGTTTTTCATTCGTGAGCTTAATGAACATTTTGATGTAATCGAAGCAAGACGGAATTTAATAGTTATTTGCGATGTAAACATTAGTCATAAAAACAAGACTAATGCAGATGTGTGCGAATATATGTCCATGATAGCTGCAAAAGGTCTTAACAATTGCATACTCTCTCACACTAATTATGATTTGATAAGAAACACAAAAACATTAATTGATCACTGCTTGGTAAGAGCAAACAAATGTTGAAATCAATTCTCCGGTGATCTAAGTATGTATCTCAGACCAGCCTTGTATTGTGGACTGAAATCTGATGCAATTATAAGCAAATCCAGTAAATAGCGACACAAGTAGTAGCACAAGAAATACAAGATTTCAACTGGGACGAGTTAAATTCGCACACAGATGTAAATGAATTATATCACCACTTCAGGAAAGTACTTAATAATATAGTAACATCGTCAACGGTTACGAGGAAGAAAAGAAGCACTGAGCACTGTTGGGCCACGTCAGAGCTGAAATGCGAATGCAAAGAACGTGGTATAATATACAGAAGGTACAAAAACAATAGACAGAATGCGGATTATCACAATGAGTATAAACTATACAGAAACGAGCTTAACAAAAAAATAAAACGGATAAATTCAAACTTCTGCAAACAGAAATTCCAAGAAAGTAAGTACCATGCAAAAGATACGTGGAAGATTGTAAATGCATTATTTGGAAGAAGATCGAATTATATAGATGATATTATAAAAAAGAATTTTGCGCATGAAGAAAATTTTAATGACCTAGAGAACAAATTCGCAAAAACGCTATCATTGGAAATGTGTAATACAGTCCACGAGTGCAATCAAACAATATTCCGTGGCAGTTCGAACAGTGCACAAGAGTCTTTATATGTACAATATGTAACTGATACCGAGAATAAGAATATACTTTAATCAATAGTACAGACCCATTTCTATTCTATCATCTGTCGACAAGGTTATGGAGGAAGTACGAGGCTATACGAATGTGTGGAAACATTTAAAATCCTGAGTAACAATCTATTTGGTTTTCGTAAAAACAAGAGAATCAACCATCTTCTGGAAAATTTTGCGAATAACATAAACCAAACCCTGGATAAAAATCACAGCGAAGTGGTTTTATTCCTTGATTTTAAAAATGCCTTCGATACATTAAGCCACAAACAATTACTGAGGCAGTTAGAAAAAATTGCCGTTCGGGGCAGTATACTATCATGGCTTGAAAGCTACTTAAGATACCGAAAAGTTTAAGTTCAGATTAGCGAATATATATGGTGTCCCACAGGGATCAAAACTGGGTCCTCTCCTCTTTATTATCTACGCTTATGATCTGATGTCAGTGCTGAAGTACAGTACAGGATACGCATACGCGGACGATACAGCGATTGTAATTAGCCATAGGAAACGGAAATGAAGCTGCAAGCTTACTACAAATAGAATTAAATGGAATTACAGCTTGGTGTCACGACCATGGACTAATTATTAATGCACTGAAGACAACGTTTTTTAGCCCGCTGCGATTTTGCGGAAAAAATCCCTTAGTCAGAAGATTAAATGACAACAGTGCTTGAAATTGACTCTATAAACACTGTTTTGTTTATATTTAGTTATTTATTTATGTGTTTATGTGTTGTTTTTTGTACTTATATTCTACATATTTAAATTATTGATATTTTTTGTATTGATTTGTTTATTTATTTATTTATTTACTTGTGTATTTATTTATTTATTTATTCACATGTGTACCAGTCATTCATTTATTATAACATATTATTATTATTATTATTTATTTATTTATTTTTTTCTTTTTTTGTCATTAAATTGGAGGGTTTTTTCGCTTTTCCTTTCGGATACTTCTTGAATATGTAAGCAGTATTCATTTTTTTTGTTATTATAAATTTACAAATGTAAGATACTAGTTATCATATCTCTAAATTGTAAGAAGTACTAGAGTCTTGTACTAGAGTATTGTAAATTTTTTTATGCGCAATAAAGAACTTTCTATCTATATATCAAGACAAATGTAATGCATATTCATCCGCCGCATATCCCAAAAACTACTTAATAGGAATGGAGGTAACGTAAGAGAAAATGATAGATGCAACGGATATATCGACAATGTGTCAAAATACAAGTATTTTGGACTTACCGTTGATTACAACTTTAAGTAGAGTTACCACTTAAGAGAAATAAAACAGAAATTGTATCGATCCGCTCACGCACTGTTACATCTTAAAAATTTCCACACACCTGAAGATCTTAGACAATGCTACTTCGGTTTAGTCGAATCACATATGAGATATATACAAAGATACCTACAAAGAACACATGTGCGACTGCAAAAATTAGTGCAAAACCCCAGACTCAACCCTGGTGACCAAAACCTTCTGAGTATTCAACAGATCTACAATCTAGAAATGCTTGCGCACTTCTACAATGACGATACATACAGAACTCTGACGCAATAAGCAGTAAATACCAGAAGAAGACAACAGCAGGTCTATGAAGTCCTGAGGTATTGGAACGAGTACGAGAGAAGGACGCTTGATGTTGCAGTTCCATCAGTGCTTAACGAACTTTCAAGAGAATTCCGCGACCTAACAAAATCTGAAATTTTAAGATAAAACTAAAGAAATCTACTTATCTTCCAGTGTATAAAATCCACTTGTTTTCATTTTTTTAATTTTATAACGTTGATTATTGTTTTTTACATTGTATTATTTTATTAAAGTAAATTCAAATAATAGAGAAATTTAACGTTTAAACGTAACTTAACTTAATGTATATGATCGAAACCAGTCTTCTGAAGACATGCCCTTCCGGCTTTGCAGATAAAAATCTATGTGCACTATTAAATAATGAATAAAAAAAATAAAATTCTGCAAGTTCTGCAAGTTCCCTTCTACAGGCTGCGCATCTCCTTTCTTCCTTTCTTACCATAGCCATTTTCCGGTAAGATTTTTCCGAAATAGATGTACATCCATAGTGGGGAGGGGAGGAGGGGAGGTCCGAGAGGCATTCACCGCATAGATCCATACTGTACATTTACGGATATTAAAGTTAAGAACGTTATAGAGAGAACAGAATGTAACAGAATGTAACAAATTGCGCGCCATAGCACAAGACCTTTCTGGACTCTGAGTGTCCAGAAACAAATTGGATACAGTGGTGTCCAGGAACAAATTGCGCGCCATACCGCAAAGCCTCTCTGGACATCGTGGAGTCAAGAAACAAATTGCGCGCCATAGCGTAAAACCTTTCTGGACACTGGGTGTCCAGAAACAAATTGGATACTGTGGTGTCCAGAAACAAATTGCGCGCCATAGCGCAAAACCTTTTTGGACACTGTGATGTCCAGAAACAAATTGGATACTGTGGTGTCCAGAAACAAATTGCGCGCCATAGCGCAAGAACCTTTTTGGACACTGTGGTGTCCAGGAACAAATTGCGCGCCATACCGCTAAACCTTACTGGATAGTGTGGTGTCCAGAAACAAATTGCGCGCCATACCGCAAAGCCTTTCTGGACACTGTGGTGTCCAGAAGCAAATTTCGCGCCATACCCCAAAACCTCTGTGGACATCGTGGAGTCAAGAAACAAATTGCGCGCCATAGCGTAAAACCTTTCTGGACACTGGGTGTCCAGAAACAAATTGTATACTGTGGTGTCCAGAAACAAATTGCGCGCCATACCGCAAAGCCTTTCTGGACACTGTGGTGTGGAATGGCTCACGTTCTCTCGAACTTCCACGCACCCTCGTTGAAATCTGTAAAACCAATCCCATCCAATTTGGATACCCCCGCAGGTATTGCCAGGCGATTGCACCAACTTCTCAGTTCAATTAGTGACGTCATGAAAATGAAGAGCCCACTTTTCTCGAAATTCCAAGGACTCCGATAGAATTTTCTTACTGAATTAACTTCGACTACCCTTTCCCCATCCAGGCCCTTGCATTCGGGGCGAAATGTCAGCAGTGAAACCCAAAAAATCGACTTTTCAAAAATTGACGCATATCACACGAAAAAATGCAGTGAAATGGCGTCGCATTCGGGTCGCATTTTTTTGCTGAAAATAAACGTATTTTCGTCGAAGTCATTTTCATGAGAACACAATTTTGTGAATGAAATATCTCGGGAATTAAG
Source organism: Eristalis intricaria (assembly GCA_964034865.1). Lineage (NCBI taxonomy): Eukaryota > Metazoa > Arthropoda > Insecta > Diptera > Syrphidae > Eristalis > Eristalis intricaria. The sequence goes on from OZ035875.1 coordinate 33,342,403, forward strand.
ACGAATCCAAGGATGTGGGGTACCAGGATGGAAAGGAAATTTCATTTAGATGTGGATTAAGGTACGCCCTTTTAGCGGGAGTGCCCTGGTTGACAAGTTTGAAGGCAAAAACCAGATGTCCTCTAATGGCCTTAGAAATGTGATGAGTTCGAAGATGTGTTGATTTGTGAATCGAATATCTCGGAAACTAGGACGAACCCAAGATTGAGGGTTTGCACGATGAAGAGGAAATTCCATGTAGATGCGGATTGAGGTACGACATTCTAATGGGAGTGCCGTGGTTGACAAGTTTGATGCCAAAAACCAGACGTCCTCTTATGGCCTTAGAAATGTGATGAGTTCGAAGATGTGTTGATTTGTGAATCGAATATCTCGGAAACTAGGACGAACCCAAGATTGAGGGTTTGCACGATGAAGAGGAAATTCCATGTAGATGCGGATTGAGGTACGACATTCTAATGGGAGTGCCGTGGTTGCCAAGTTTGAAGCCAAAAACAAGATGTTCTCTAATGGCCTTCGAAATGTGATGAGTTCGGAGATGTGTTGATTTGTAGAGCGAATATTCTATTAATATACGTAAAAGCACATCAGCCAAAACGGCTGAAAATCGGCTTCTAGGGGTAGACAAATTTTCATGTGAAAATGTCGATGTCGGGTTACGCATTCCAAAGTCTCGGATTCGATCAATATACGTTAAGACACATCACCAAAAGTGCGCAGAAGTCATCGATAGGCGTATCATGGCCGGTTTGGCAGTCCGGAGATGATGTGGAAAAACGGTTGAAAATCGACCTCTTGGGGTAGAACAATGTCGGGCTTCGCATTCCAAAGACTCGGATTCGATAAAATTCGGAAAACGGTTTCGGGAGCTGAGGGCAGACATAGGCGCGAAGTTGACTGTAGCGATACAGAAGATGGGAAATATATATAACCTCAGGCGACGGGATGTACAATATCTGCCCAACGAGTTGGTGTGGAGACGGAATATGGTGTTGTCCGATGCAGTCAATTACTACGCAGCGAAGTTAGCACCGAAATTCGTCGGTCCTGTAGTTCGTAGCCCTAGATTTCTAGCCCTAGAATCTAGTTTCTAGAGAAACTCTAGTTTCTAGAGAAGTTTCTAGAGAAACTAGAGTCACGATTTCTAGTTTCTAGAGCGACAAACTACCGTCACACTAGTTTCTAACTACCATACTCGTTACTAACGTCACTCTAGTTACTAGAGTGAATAACGATAGTCACTCTATTTACTATCGTCACAACTAGTTAGTCACTCTAGTTACTATCGTCCTTTGTTACTGCCGTCACTCTAGTTACTACTAACGTCACGCTAGATACTGTCTAGTTGGCACTCTAGTAACTAGAGTGACGACAGTAACAAGTGACGATAGCAACTAGAATGACTGACTAGTTGTGACGGTAGTAAGTTTGTCACTCTAAAAACTAGAGTGACTAGAGTCTAGAGTGTCACTCTAGAAACTAGAGTGACTATAGCTTGTCACGCTAGAAACTAGAGCGACGATAGCTTGTCACGCTATTCTAGCCCGAGAATCTAGCGCTGGATTCTGTAGTGACTGACTATCGTCATCCTAGTCCCTGGCGTGACAAGCTATAGTCACTCTAGTTTCTAGAGTGACACTCTAGACTCTGGTCACTCTAGACTCTAGTCACTCTAGATTCTAGCGCGACAAAATATCGTCACACTAGTTTCTAGCGTGACAAACTATCGTCACTCTAGTTTCTAGCGTGACTAAATATCGTCAACTAGAGTGTCACTCTAGAAACTATAGTGACGATGATAGTTTGTCGCTAGTTTGTCACTGTAGTCACTGTCGTCACTCTAGTTACTATCGTCACTCTAGTCACTGTCGGCACTCTAGTTACAACAGTGACTAGTAGTATTTAGACTGACGTTAGTCACGACTCTCTAGACTATCGTCACTCTAGTTTCTAGAGCTAGATTCTAGAGTGACAAACTATCGTCATTCTAGTTACTAGTGTGACAAGCTATCGTCACTCTAGTTTCTCTAGGCTAGAATCTAGGCCTAAAATCTAGCGCTAGAAATCTAGGGCTAGAATCTAGTCACCCTATTTTCTAGCGTGATAAGCTATCGTCACTCTAGTTTCTAGTGTGACAAACTACCGTCACTCTAGTTACTAGAGTGACTAACGATCGTCACTCTAGTTACTATCGTCACTTGTTACTGCCGCCACTCTAGTTACTTGAGTGACAACTAGACAGTATCTAGAGTGACGTTAGTAACGATCTCTAGACTATCGGCTAGACTAACTATCGACACTCTAGTTTCTAGATTCTAGAGCGACAACCTACCGTCACTCTAGTTTCAAGTGTGACAAGCTATCGTCACTCTAGTTTCTAGTGTGACAAACTACCATCACTCTAGTTTCTAACTATCGTACTCGTTACTGCCGTCACTCCAGTTACTAGAGTGACAACTAGACAGTTTCTAGAGTGACGTTAGTAAAGACTATCTAGACTATTGTCTAGACTAACTAGAGTGGTCAACTATCGTCACTCTTGTTTCTAGTATGACAAGCTATCGTCACTCTAGTTTCTAGCATGACTAACTATCGTCAACTAGAGTGTCACTCTAGAAACTAGAGTGACGATGATAGTTTGACGCTAGTTTGTCACTCTAAAAATTAGAGTGACTAGAGTCTAGAGTGTCACTCTAGAAACTAGAGTGACTATAGCTTGTCACGCTAGAATTGCTAGAATATAGCATTAGATTTCTAGCCCTAGATTCCAGCCTTCAAATCTAGCCCTAAATTTCTAGCCCTAGAATCTAGCCCTAGAATTCTAGTCTAGATTCTAGCCCTAGATTCTAGCCCTGGATTCTAGCCCCAGAATCTAGCCCTAGATTCTAGCCCTAGAATCTAGCCCTAGATTTCTAGCCCTAGAATCTAGCCCTAGATTTCTAGCCCTAGATTTCTAGCCCTAGAATCTAGCCCTAGATTTCTAGCCTTAGAATCTAGCCCTAGATTTCTAGCCCTAGAATCTAGCCCTAGATTTCTAGCCTTAGATTCTAGCCCTAGATTCTAGCCCTAGGTTTCTAGCCCTAGAATAAAGCCCTAGAATCTAGCCCTAGATTCAAGCCCTAGATTTCTAGCCCTAGATTTCTAGCCCTAGAATCTAGCCCTAGATTTCTAGCCCTAGATTTCTAGCCCTAGATTTCTAGCCCTAGAATCTAGCCCTAGATTTCGAGCCCTAGAATCTAGCCCTAGATTTCTAGCCCTGGAATCTAGCCCTAGATTTCTAGGCCTAGAATCTAGCCCTAGATTTCTAGCCCTAGATTTCTAGCCCTAGATTTCTAGCCCTAGATTTCTAGCCCTAGAATCTAGCCCTAGATTTCTAGCCCTAGAATCAAGCCCTAGATTCTAGCCCTGGATTTCTAGCCCTAGATTTCTAGCCCTAGGATCTAGCCCTAGATTTCTAGCCCTAGATTCTAGCCCTCGATTCTAGCCCTAGATTTCTAGCCCTAGAATCTAGCCCTAGATTTCTAGCTCTAGATTTCTAGCCCTAGATTTCTAGCCCTAGAATCTAGCCCTAGATTTCTAGCCCTAGAATCTAGCCCTAGATTTCTAGCCCTAGAATTTAGCCCTAGATTTCTAGCCCTAGAATCTAGCCCTAGATTTCTAGCCCTAGAATCTAGCCCTAGATTTCTAGCCGTAGATTCTAGCCCTAGATTCTAGCCCTAGGTTTCTAGCCCTAGAATCTAGCCCTAGATTCTAGCCCTACATTTCTAGCCCTAGATTCTAGCCCTAGATTCTAGCCCTACATTCTAGCCGTAGATTCTAGGCCTAGAACCAAGTTTCTAGAGAAACTGCAGTCACGATTTCTAGTTTCTAGAGTGACAAACTACCGTCACTCTACTTTCTAGCGTGACAAGCTATCGTGACTCTAGTAACTATCGTCACTTGTTACTATAGTCACTCTAGTTACTTGAGTGACAACTAGACAGTATCTAGAGTGACGTTAGTAACGATCTCTAAACTATCGGCTAGACTACAAGAGTGACGATAGTTGACCACTCTAGTTAGTCTAGACAATAGTCTAGATAGTCTTTACTAACGTCACTCTAGAAACTGTCTAGTTGTCACTCTAGTAACTGGAGTGACGGCAGTAACGAGTACGATAGTTAGAAACTAGAGTGATGGTAGTTTGTCACACTAGAAACTAGAGTGACGATAGCTTGTCACACTTGAAACTAGAGTGACGGTAGGTTGTCGCTCTAGAATCTAGAAACTAGAGTGTCGATAGTTAGTCTAGCCGATAGTCTAGAGATCGTTACTAACGTCACTCTAGATACTGTCTAGTTGTCACTCAAGTAACTAGAGTGGCGGCAGTAACAAGTGACGATAGTAACTAGAGTGACGATCGTTAGTCACTCTAGTAACTAGAGTGACGGTAGTTTGTCACACTAGAAACTAGAGTGACGATAGCTTATCACGCTAGAAAATAGGGTGACTAGATTCTAGCCCTAGATTTCTAGCCCTAGAATCTAGCCCTAGATTTCTAGCTCTAGATTTCTAGCCCTAGATTTCTAGCCCTAGAACCTAGCCCTAGATTTCTAGCCCTAGAATCTAGCCCTAGATTTCTAGCCCTAGAACTTAGCCCTAGATTTCTAGCCCTAGAATCTAGCCCTAGATTTCTAGCCGTAGATTCTAGCCCTAGATTCTAGCCCTAGGTTTCTAGCCCTAGAATCTAGCCCTAGATTCTAGCCCTACATTTCTAGCCCTAGATTCTAGCCCTAGATTCTAGCCCTACATTCTAGCCGTAGATTCTAGGCCTAGAACCAAGTTTCTAGAGAAACTGCAGTCACGATTTCTAGTTTCTAGAGTGACAAACTACCGTCACTCTACTTTCTAGCGTGACAAGCTATCGTGACTCTAGTAACTATCGTCACTTGTTACTATAGTCACTCTAGTTACTTGAGTGACAACTAGACAGTATCTAGAGTGACGTTAGTAACGATCTCTAAACTATCGGCTAGACTAACTATAGACACTCTAGTTTCTAGATTCTAGAGCGACAAACTACCGTCACTCTAGTTTCTAGTGTGACAAGCTATCGTCACTCTAGTTTCTAGTGTGACAAACTACCGTCACTCTAGTTTCTAAGTATCACACTCGTTACTAACGTCACTCTTGTTACTACAGTGAATAACTAGTTGTGACGATAGTTACTAGAGTGACAAACTAGCGACAAACTATCATCGTCACTCTAGTTTCTAGACGTCACTCTAGATACTGTCTAGTTGTCACTCTAGTGACTAGAGTTTGTCGCTCTAGAAACTAGAAATCGTGACTCCAGTTTCTTCAGAAGCTTGATTCTAGCCATAGATTCTAGCCCTAGATTCTAGGCCTAGATCCAAGTTTCTAGACAAACTGGAGTCACGATTTCTAGTTTCTAGAGCGACAAACTACCGTCACTCTAGTTTCTAAGTATCACACTCGTTACTAACGTCACTCTTGTTACTACAGTGAATAACGATCACTCTAGTTACTATCGTCACAACTAGTTAATCACTCCAGTTACTATCGTCACTTGTTACTGCCGTCACTCTAATTACTAGAGTGACAAACTAGATAGTATCTAGAGTGACCCTAGATTCTAGAGTGACACGCTATCGTCACTCTAGTTTCTAGCTGACTAAATGTCGTCAACTAGAATGTCACTCTAGAAGCTAGAGTGACGATGATAGCATATCGCTAGCTTGTCACTCTGGCCACTATCGTCACTCCAGACTAACTATCGTCCCTCTAGTTTCTAGCGTGAAAAGCTATGGTCGCTCTAGTTTCTTGAGCGACACTCTAGTTGACAATAGTAAGTCACGCTAGAAACTAGAATGACGATAGCTTGTCACGCTAGAAACTAGAGTGACGGTAGTTAGTCTAGACGATAGTCTAGAGATCGTTACTAACGCCACTCCAGATACTTGCTAGTTGTCACTCTAGTAACTCGAGTGACGATAGTGACTAGAGTGACGATAGTAACGAGTGTGATACTTAGCAACGGGAGTGACGGAAACTAGAAATCGTGACTCTGGTTTCTCTAGAAACTAGATTCTAGCCCTCGAATCTGCGCCTAGATTTCTAGCCCTCGATTCTAGCCCTAGATTTCTAGCTTTAGTTTCTAGCCCTAGATTTCTAGCCCTAGAATCTAGGCCTAGAATCTAGTTTCTAGAGGAACTAGAGTCACGATTTCTAGTTTCTAGAGCGAAAAACTACAATCACTCTACTTTCTAAGTATCATACTCGTTACTAACGTCACTCTAGTTACTAGAGCGACACTCTAATTGACGACATTTAGTCACGCTAGAAACTAGAGTGACGATAGTTTGTCGCTCTAGAAACTAGAAATCGTCACTCTAGTAACTAGAAACTAGAGTGCCGATACTCTAGTCACTCTAGTAACTAGAAACTAGAGTGCCGATAGCCTGTCACGCTAGAAACTAAAGTGACGATAGTTAGACTAGACGATAGTCTAGAGAGTCGTTACTAACGTCACTCTAGATACTTGCTAGTTTTCACTCTAGTAATTAGAGTGACGGCAGTAACAAGTGACGATAGTAACTAGAGTGATTAACTAGTTGTGACGATAGTAACTAGAGTGACGATCGTTATTCACTCTAGTAACTAGAGTGACGTTAGTAACGAGTATGATACTTAGAAACTAGAGCGACGGTAGTTTGTCGCTCTAGAAACTAGAAATCATGACTCCAGTTTCTCTAGAAACTTGGTTCTAGGGCTAGAATCTAGGGCTAGAATGGAGGGCTTGAATCTGGCCCTAGAGGGCTAGTTCTAGATTCTTCTATCTAGATCTAGATTCTGGCGCTAGATTCTAGGGCTATACTATAGTAACTCGAGATAGTTAGATTCTAGCCCTAGATTCTAGCTAGAAATCTAGGGCTAGAATCTAGGGCTAGATTCTAGGGCTAGAAATCTAGGGCTAGAATCTAGGGCTAGAATCTAGGGCTAGATTCTAGGGCTAGAATCTAGTGCTAGAATCTAGGGCTAGAATCTAGGGCTAGAATTCTAGGGCTAGATTCTAGGGCTAGAAATTTAGGGCTAGATTTGAGGGCTAGAAATTTAGGGCTAGATTTGAGGGCTAGAAATTTAGGGCTAGATTTGAGGGCTAGGAATCGCTAGAAGCTAGCCCTAGATTTATAGCCATAGATTCTAGCCCTTGATTCTAGCTTAAGATTATAGCCCTAGATTCTAGCCCTAGGTTTCTAGCCCTAGAATCTAGTTTCTAGAGAAACTGGAGTCACGATTTCTAGTTTTTTGAGTGACAAACTACCGTCACTCTAGTTTCTAACTATCATACTCGTTACTAACGTCACTCTAGTTACTAGAGTGACACTCTAGTTGACGCTAGTTAGTCACGCTAGAAACTAGAGTGACGATAGCTTGTCACGCTAGAAACTAGAGTGACGGTAGTTTGTCACTCTAAGAACTAGAGTGACTAGTGTCTAGAGTGTCACTCTAGAAGATTTCTAGATTTCTAGCCCTAGATTCTAGCCCTAAAATCTAGCCCTAAATTTCTAGCCCTAGAATCTAGCCCTAGATTTCTAGCCCTAGATTCTAGCCCTAGATTTCTAGCCCTAGATTCTAGCCCTAGATTCTAGCCCTAGATTCTAGCCCTACATTCTAGCCTTAGATTCTAGGCCTAGAACCAAGTTTCTAGAGAAACTGCAGTCACGATTTCTAGTTTCTAGAGCGACAAACTGCCGTCACTCTAGTTTCTAAGTATCACACTCGTTACTAACGTCACTCTAGTTACTAGAGTGAATAACGATCGTCACTCTAGTTACTATCGTCACTTGTTACTGCCGTCACTCTAGTTACTTGAGTGGCAACTAGACAGTATCTAGAGTGACGTTAGTAACGATCTCTAGACTATCGGCTAGACCAACTAGAGTGAGGACAGTGACTAGAGTGACAAACTAGCGACAAACTATCATCGTCACTCTAGTTTCTAGAGTGACACTCTAGATACTGTCTAGTTGTCACTCTAGTGACTAGAGTGACGATAACTTGTCACGCTAGACACTAGGGTGACGGTAGTTTGTCACTCTAGCAACTAGAGTGACGGAGGCTTGTCACGCTAGAAACTAGAGTGACGATAGCGTGTCACTCTAGAATCTAGGGTCACTCTAGATACTATCTAGTTTGTCACTCTAGTAATTAGAGTGATGGCAGTAACAAGTGACGATAGTAACTGGAGTGATTAACTAGTTGTGACGATAGTAACTAGAGTGATCGTTATTCACTGTAGTAACAAGAGTGACGTTAGTAACGAGTGTGATACTTAGAAACTAGAGTGACGGTAGTTTGTCGCTCTAGAAACTAGAAATCGTGACTGCAGTTTCTCTAGAAACTTGGTTCTAGGCCTAGAATCTAGGGCTAGAATGTAGGGCTAGAATCTAGGGCTAGAAATCTAGGGCTAGATTCTAGGGCTAGAAATTTAGGGCTAGATTTGAGGGCTAGAATCCAGGGCTAGAAATCTAGAAATCTTCTAGAGTGACACTCTAGACTCCAGTCACTCTAGTTCTTAGAGTGACAAACTACCGTCACTCTAGTTTCTAAGTATCATACTCGTTACTAACGTCACTCTAGTTACTAGAGTGAATAACGATCGTCACTCTAGTTACTATCGTCACAACTAGTTAATCACTCTAGTTACTATCGTCACTTGTTACTGCCGTCACTCTAATTACTAGAGTGACAACTAGCAAGTATCTAGAGTGACGTTAGTAACGACTCTCTAGACTATCGTCTAGACTAACTATCGTCACTTTAATTTCTAGCGTGACAGGCTATCGGCACTCTAGTTTCTAGTTACTAGAGTGGCGATTTCTAGTTTCTAGAGCGACAAACTATCGTCACTCTAGTTTCTAGCGTGACTAAATGTCGTCAACTAGAGTGTCACTCTAGTAACTAGAGTGACGTTAGTAACGAGTATGATACTTAGAAAGTAGAGTGATGGTAGTTTTTCGCTCTAGAAACTAGAAATCGTGACTCTAGTTCCTCTAGAAACTAGATTCTAGGCCTAGATTCTAGGGCTAGAAATCTAGGGCTAGAAACTAAAGCTAGAAATCTAGGGCTCAAATCTAGCGCTTGAATCGAGGGCTAGAAATCTAGGGCTAGATTCTAGGGCTAGATTCTAGAGTGACTAACTACCGTCACTCTAGTTTCTAGTGTGACAAGCAATCGTCACTCTAGTTTCGAGAGTGGCAAACTATAGTCATTCTACTTACTAGCGTGACAAGCTATCGTCACTCTAGTTTCTAGCGTGACTTACTATTGTCAACTAGAGTGTCGCTCAAGGAACTAGAGCGACCATAGCTTTTCACGCTAGAAACTAGAGGGACGATAGTTAGTCTAGAGTGACGATAGTGACCAGAGTGACAAGCTAGCGATATGCTTTCATCGTCACTCTAGCTTCTAGAGTGACACTCTAGTTGACGACATTTAGTCAGCTAGAAACATTCTAAGGATCACACTCGTTACTAACGTCACTCTTGTTACTACAGAGAATAACTAGTTGTGACGATAGTTACTAGAGTGACAAACTAGCGTCAAACTATCATCGTCACTCTAGTTTCTAGAGTGACACTCTAGTTGACGATATTTAGTCCCGCTAGAAACTAGAGTGACGATAGCTTGTCACTCTAGAAACTAGGGTGACTAGATTCTAGCGCTAGATTACAACGCTAGAGTCTAGCCCTAGATTCTAGCCCTAGATTTCTAGCGCTAGATTTCAGGCCTAGATTCTAGCCTAGAGAAACTAGAGTGACGATAGCTTGTCAAGCTAGAAAGTAGAGTGACGATAGTAAGTTACTCAAGAACCTATGGCTAGAAACTAGAATGACGATAGCTTGTCACACTAGAAACTAGAGTGACGATAGTTAGTCACTCTAGAATCTAGCGCTAGAAACTTGAGTTGTGACACTAGAAAGATAGAAACTAGGGCTATACTATAGTAACTCGAGTGACAAGCTAGCGACAAGCTATCATCGTCACTCTAGTTTCTAGACGTCACTCTAAATACTGTCTAGTTGTCACTCTAGTGACTAGAGTTTGTCGCTCTAGAAACTAGAAATCGTGACTCCAGTTTCTTTAGAAACTTGATTCTAGGGCTAGATTCTAGGGCTAGAATCTAGGGCTAGAATCTAGGGCTAAATCTGGAGTTAGCCCTCTAGGGCCAGATTCAAGCCCCAGAATCTAGCCCTAGATTCTAGCCCTAGATTCTAGCCCTAGATTCTAGGCCTAGATCCAAGTTTCTAGAGAAACTGGAGTCACGTTTTCTAGTTTCTAGAGCGACAAACTACCGTCACTCTAGTTTCTAAGTATCACACTCGTTACTAACGTCACTCTTGTTACTACAGTGAATAACGATCACTCTAGTTACTATCGTCACAACTAGTTAATCACTCTAGTTACTATCGTCACTTGTTACTGCCGTCACTCTAGTTACTTGAGTGGCAACTAGACAGTATCTAGAGTGACGTTAGTAACGATCTCTCGACTATCGGCTAGACCAACTAGAGTGAGGACAGTGACTAGAGTGACAAACTAGCGTCAAACTATCATCGTCACTCTAGTTTCTAGAGTGACACTCTAGTTGACGATATTTAGTCCCGCTAGAAACTAGAGTGACGATAGCTTGTCACTCTAGAAACTAGGGTGACTAGATTCTAGCGCTAGATTACAACGCTAGAGTCTAGCCCTAGATTCTAGCCCTAGATTTCTAGCGCTAGATTTCAGGCCTAGATTCTAGCCTAGAGAAACTAGAGTGACGATAGCTTGTCACACTAGAAACTAGAGTGACGGTAGTTTGTCGCTCTAGAAACTAGAAATCGTGACTCCAGTTTCTCTAGAAACTTGGATCTAGGCCTAGAATCTAGGGCTAGAATCTAGGGCTAGAATCTAGGGCTGAATCTGGAGTTAGCCCTCTAGGGCCAGATTCAAGCCCCAGAATCTAGCCCTAGATTCTAGCACTAGATTCTAGCCCTAGATTCTAGCCCTAGATTCTAGGCCTAGATCCAAGTTTCTAGAGAAACTGGAGTCACGATTTCTAGTTTCTAGAGCGACAAACTACCGTCACTCTAGTTTCTAAGTATGTTACTACAGTGAATAACGATCACTCTAGTTACTATCGTCACAACTAGTTAATCACTCCAGTTACTATCGTCGCTTGTTACTGCCATCACTCTAATTAGTAGAGTGACAAACTAGATAGTATCTAGAGTGACCCTAGATTCTAGAGTGACACGCTATCGTCACTCTAGTTTCTAACTGACTAAATGTCGTCAACTAGAGTGTCACTCTAGAAGCTAGAGTGACGATGATAGCATATCGCTAGCTTGTCACTCTGGTCACTATCGTCACTCTAGACTAACTATCGTCCCTCTAGTTTCTAGCGTGAAAAGCTATGGTCACTCTAGTTTCTTGAGCGACACTCTAGTTGACAATAGTAAGTCACGCTAGAAACTAGAGTGACGATAGCTTGTCACGCTAGAAACTAGAGTGACGGTAGTTTGTCACTCTAAGAACTAGAGTGACTAGTGTCTAGAGTGTCACTCTAGAAGATTTCTAGATTTCTAGCCCTAGATTCTAGCCCTAAAATCTAGCCCTAAATTTCTAGCCCTAGAATCTAGCCCTAGATTTCTAGCCCTAGATTCTAGCCCTAGATTTCTAGCCCTAGATTCTAGCCCTAGATTCTAGCCCTAGATTCTAGCCCTACATTCTAGCCTTAGATTCTAGGCCTAGAACCAAGTTTCTAGAGAAACTGCAGTCACGATTTCTAGTTTCTAGAGCGACAAACTACCGTCACTCTAGTTTCTAAGTATCACACTCGTTACTAACGTCACTCTTGTTACTACAGTGAATAACGATCACTCTAGTTACTATCGTCACAACTAGTTAATCACTCTAGTTACTATCGTCACTTGTTACTGCCGTCACTCTAGTTACTTGAGTGGCAACTAGACAGTATCTAGAGTGACGTTAGTAACGATCTCTCGACTATCGGCTAGACCAACTAGAGTGAGGACAGTGACTAGAGTGACAAACTAGCGACAAACTATCATCGTCACTCTAGTTTCTAGAGTGACACTCTAGATACTGTCTAGTTGTCACTCTAGTGACTAGAGTGACGATAACTTGTCACGCTAGACACTAGGGTGACGGTAGTTTGTCACTCTAGCAACTAGAGTGACGGAGGCTTGTCACGCTAGAAACTAGAGTGACGATAGCGTGTCACTCTAGAATCTAGGGTCACTCTAGATACTATCTAGTTTGTCACTCTAGTAATTAGAGTGATGGCAGTAACAAGTGACGATAGTAACTGGAGTGATTAACTAGTTGTGACGATAGTAACTAGAGTGATCGTTATTCACTGTAGTAACAAGAGTGACGTTAGTAACGAGTGTGATACTTAGAAACTAGAATGACGGTAGTTTGTCGCTCTAGAAACTAGAAATCGTGACTGCAGTTTCTCTAGAAACTTGGTTCTAGGCCTAGAATCTAGGGCTAGAATGTAGGGCTAGAATCTAGGGCTAGAAATCTAGGGCTAGATTCTAGGGCTAGAAATTTAGGGCTAGATTTGAGGGCTAGAATCCAGGGCTAGAAATCTAGAAATCTTCTAGAGTGACACTCTAGACTCCAGTCACTCTAGTTCTTAGAGTGACAAACTACCGTCACTCTAGTTTCTAAGTATCATACTCGTTACTAACGTCACTCTAGTTACTAGAGTGAATAACGATCGTCACTCTAGTTACTATCGTCACTTGTTACTGCCGTCACTCTAATTACTAGAGTGACAACTAGCAAGTATCTAGAGTGACGTTAGTAACGACTCTCTAGACTATCGTCTAGACTAACTATCGTCACTTTAATTTCTAGCGTGACAGGCTATCGGCACTCTAGTTTCTAGTTACTAGAGTGGCGATTTCTAGTTTCTAGAGCGACAAACTATCGTCACTCTAGTTTCTAGCGTGACTAAATGTCGTCAACTAGAGTGTCACTCTAGTAACTAGAGTGACGTTAGTAACGAGTATGATACTTAGAAAGTAGAGTGATGGTAGTTTTTCGCTCTAGAAACTAGAAATCGTGACTCTAGTTCCTCTAGAAACTAGATTCTAGGCCTAGATTCTAGGGCTAGAAATCTAGGGCTAGAAACTAAAGCTAGAAATCTAGGGCTCAAATCTAGCGCTTGAATCGAGGGCTAGAAATCTAGGGCTAGATTCTAGGGCTAGATTCTAGAGTGACTAACTACCGTCACTCTAGTTTCTAGTGTGACAAGCTATCGTCACTCTAGTTTCGAGAGTGGCAAACTATAGTCATTCTACTTACTAGCGTGACAAGCTATCGTCACTCTAGTTTCTAGCGTGACTTACTATTGTCAACTAGAGTGTCGCTCAAGGAACTAGAGCGACCATAGCTTTTCACGCTAGAAACTAGAGGGACGATAGTTAGTCACTCTAGAATCTAGCGCTAGAAACTTGAGTTGTCACACTAGAAAGATAGAAACTAGGGCTATACTATAGTAACTCGAGTGACAAACTAGCGACAAGCTATCATCGTCACTCTAGTTTCTAGACGTCACTCTAGATACTGTCTAGTTGTCACTCTAGTGACTAGAGTTTGTCGCTCTAGAAACTAGAAATCGTGACTTCAGTTTCTTTAGAAACTTGATTCTAGGGCTAGATTCTAGGGCTAGAATCTAGGGCTAGAATCTAGGGCTAAATCTGGAGTTAGCCCTCTAGGGCCAGATTCAAGCCCCAGAATCTAGCCCTAGATTCTAGCCCTAGATTCTAGGCCTAGATCCAAGTTTCTAGAGAAACTGGAGTCACGTTTTCTAGTTTCTAGAGCGACAAACTACCGTCACTCTAGTTTCTAAGTATCACACTCGTTACTAACGTCACTCTTGTTACTACAGTGAATAACGATCACTCTAGTTACTATCGTCACAACTAGTTAATCACTGTAGTTACTATCGTCACTTGTGACTGCCGTCACTCTAGTTACTTGAGTGGCAACTAGACAGTATCTAGAGTGACGTTAGTAACGATCTCTCGACTATCGGCTAGACCAACTAGAGTGAGGACAGTGACTAGAGTGACAAACTAGCGTCAAACTATCATCGTCACTCTAGTTTCTAGAGTGACACTCTAGTTGACGATATTTAGTCCCGCTAGAAACTAGAGTGACGATAGCTTGTCACTCTAGAAACTAGGGTGACTAGATTCTAGCGCTAGATTACAACGCTAGAGTCTAGCCCTAGATTCTAGCCCTAGATTTCTAGCGCTAGATTTCAGGCCTAGATTCTAGCCTAGAGAAACTAGAGTAACGATAGCTTGTCAAGCTAGAAAGTAGAGTGACGGTAGTAAGTTACTCAAGAACCTATGGCTCGAAACTAGAATGACGATAGCTTGTCACACTAGAAACTAGAGTGACGATAGTTAGTCACTCTAGAATCTAGCGCTAGAAACTTGAGTTGTCACACTAGAAAGATAGAAACTAGGGCTATACTATAGTAACTCGAGTGACAAACTAGCGACAAACTATCATCGTCACTCTAGTTTCTAGACGTCACTCTAGATACTGTCTAGTTGTCACTCTAGTGACTAGAGTTTGTCGCTCTAGAAACTAGAAATCGTGACTCCAGTTTCTTTAGAAACTTGATTCTAGGGCTAGATTCTAGGGCTAGAATCTAGGGCTAGAATCTAGGGCTAAATCTGGAGTTAGCCCTCTAGGGCCAGATTCAAGCCCCAGAATCTAGCCCTAGATTCTAGCACTAGATTCTAGCCCTAGATTCTAGCCCTAGATTCTAGGCCTAGATCCAAGTTTCTAGAGAAACTGGAGTCACGATTTCTAGTTTCTAGAGCGACAAACTACCGTCACTCTAGTTTCTAAGTATGTTACTACAGTGAATAACGATCACTCTAGTTACTATCGTCACAACTAGTTAATCACTCCAGTTACTATCGTCACTTGTTACTGCCATCACTCTAATTAGTAGAGTGACAAACTAGATAGTATCTAGAGTGACCCTAGATTCTAGAGTGACACGCTATCGTCACTCTAGTTTCTAACTGACTAAATGTCGTCAACTAAAGTGTCACTCTAGTAACTAGAGTGACGTTAGTAACGAGTATGATACTTAGAAAGTAGAGTGATGGTAGTTTTTCGCTCTAGAAACTAGAAATCGTGACTCTAGTTCCTCTAGAAACTAGATTCTAGGCCTAGATTCTAGGGCTAGAAATCTAGGGCTAGAAACTAAAGCTAGAAATCTAGGGCTCAAATCTAGCGCTTGAATCGAGGGCTAGAAATCTAGGGCTAGATTCTAGGGCTAGATTCTAGAGTGACTAACTACCGTCACTCTAGTTTCTAGTGTGACAAGCTATCGTCACTCTAGTTTCGAGAGTGGCAAACTATAGTCATTCTACTTACTAGCGTGACAAGCTATCGTCACTCTAGTTTCTAGCGTGACTTACTATTGTCAACTAGAGTGTCGCTCAAGGAACTAGAGCGACCATAGCTTTTCACGCTAGAAACTAGAGGGACGATAGTTAGTCACTCTAGAATCTAGCGCTAGAAACTTGAGTTGTCACACTAGAAAGATAGAAACTAGGGCTATACTATAGTAACTCGAGTGACAAACTAGCGACAAACTATCATCGTCACTCTAGTTTCTAGACGTCACTCTAGATACTGTCTAGTTGTCACTCTAGTGACTAGAGTTTGTCGCTCTAGAAACTAGAAATCGTGACTCCAGTTTCTTTAGAAACTTGATTCTAGGGCTAGATTCTAGGGCTAGAATCTAGGGCTAGAATCTAGGGCTAAATCTGGAGTTAGCCCTCTAGGGCCAGATTCAAGCCCCAGAATCTAGCCCTAGATTCTAGCACTAGATTCTAGCCCTAGATTCTAGCCCTAGATTCTAGGCCTAGATCCAAGTTTCTAGAGAAACTGGAGTCACGATTTCTAGTTTCTAGAGCGACAAACTACCGTCACTCTAGTTTCTAAGTATGTTACTACAGTGAATAACGATCACTCTAGTTACTATCGTCACAACTAGTTAATCACTCCAGTTACTATCGTCACTTGTTACTGCCATCACTCTAATTAGTAGAGTGACAAACTAGATAGTATCTAGAGTGACCCTAGATTCTAGAGTGACACGCTATCGTCACTCTAGTTTCTAACTGACTAAATGTCGTCAACTAAAGTGTCACTCTAGAAGCTAGAGTGACGATGATAGCATATCGCTAGCTTGTCACTCTGGTCACTATCGTCACTCTAGACTAACTATCGTCCCTCTAGTTTCTAGCGTGAAAAGCTATGGTCACTCTAGTTTCTTGAGCGACACTCTAGTTGACAATAGTAAGTCACGCTAGAAACTAGAGTGACGATAGCTTGTCACGCTAGTGAGTAGAATGACTATAGTTTGAAACTCTCGAAACTAGAGTGACGATAGCTTGTCACACTAGAAACTAGAGTGACGGTAGTTATTCTAGACGATAGTCTAGAGATCGTTACTAACGCCACTCCAGATACTTGCTAGTTGTCACTCTAGTAACTCGAGTGACGATAGTGACTAGAGTGACGATAGTAACGAGTGTGATACTTAGAAACGGGAGTGACGGAAACTAGAAATCCTGACTCTAGTTTCTCTAGAAACTAGATTCTATCCCTCGAATCTACGCCTAGATTTCTAGCCCTCGATTCTAGTGCTAGATTTGAGCCCTAGATTTCTTGCTTTAGTTTCTAGCCCTAGATTTCTAGCCCTAGAATCTAGGCCTAGAATCTAGTTTCTAGAGGAACTAGAGTCACGATTTCTAGTTTCTAGAGCGAAAAACTACCATCACTCTACTTTCTAAGTATCATACTCGTTACTAACGTCACTCTAGTTACTAGAGTGACACTCTAGTTGACGACATTTAGTCACGCTAGAAACTAGAGTGACGATAGTTTGTCGCTCTAGAAACTAGAAATCGCCACTCTAGTAACTAGAAACTAGAGTGCCGATAGCCTGTCACGCTAGAAATTAAAGCGACGATAGTTAGTCTAGACGATAGTCTAGAGAGTCGTTACTAACGTCACTCTAGATACTTGCTAGTTGTCACTCTAGTAATTAGAGTGACGGCAGTAACAAGTGACGGCAGTAACAAGTGACGATAGTAACTGGAGTGATTAACTAGTTGTGACGATAGTAACTAGAGTGATCGTTATTAACTGTAGTAACAAGAGTGACGTTAGTAACGAGTGTGATACTTAGAAACTAGAGCGATGGTAGTTTTTCGCTCTAGAAACTAGAAATCGTGACTCTAGTTCCTCTATAAACTAGATTCTAGGCCTAGATTCTAGGGATAGAATCTAGGGCTAGAATCTAAAGCTAGAAACAAGGGCTGGATTCAAGCGCTCGAATATAGGGCTAGAAATCTAGGGCTAGAAATCTAGGGCTAGAAATCTAGGGCTAGAAATCTAGGGCTAGAAATCTAGGGCTAGAAATCTAGGGCTAGAATCTAGGGCTAGAATCTAAGGCTAGATTCTAGGGCTAGAATCTAGGGCTAGAATCTAGGGCTAGAAATCTAGGACTAGAGTCTCGGGCTAGAATCTAGGGCTAGAAAACTAGGGCTAGAATCTAGGGCTAGAAATCTAGGGCTAGAATCTAGGGCTAGAATCTAGGCCTAGAATCTAGGGCTAGAAATCTAGGGCTAGAATCTAGGGCTAGAATCTAGGCCTAGAATCTAGGGCTAGATTCTAGGGCTAGAATCTAGGCCTAGAATCTAGGGCTAGAAATCTAGGGCTAGAATCTAGGGCTAGAATCTAGGCCTAGAATCTAGGGCTAGAAATCTAGGGCTAGAAATCTAGGGCTAGAATCTAGGCCTAGAATCTAGGGCTAGAAATCTAGGGCTAGAAATCTAGTGCTAGAATCTAGGGCTAGATTCTAGGGCTAGAAATCTAGGGCTAGAAATCTCGGGCTAGAATCTAGGGCTAGATTCTAGGGCTAGAAATCTAGGGCTAGAATCTAGGGCTAGAATCTAGGGCTAGAAATCTAGGGCTACAAATCTAGGGCTAGATTCTAGGGCTAGAAATCTAGGGCTAGAAATCTAGGGCTAGAAATCTAGGGCTAGAAATCTAGGGCTAGAAATCTTGGGCTAGAAATCTAGGGCTAGAATCTAGGGCTAGAATCTAGGGCTAGAATCTAGGGCTAGAATCTAAGGCTACATTCTAGGGCTAGAATCTAGGGCTAGAATCTAGGGCTAGAATCTAGGGCTAGAAATCTAGGGCTAGAGTCTCGGGCTAGAATATAGGGCTAGAAATCTAGGGCTAGAAATCTAGGGCTAGAATCTAGGGCTAGAATCTAGGGCTAGAATCTAGGGCTAGAAATCTAGGGCTAGATTCTAGGGCTAGAATCTAGGGCTACCATCACTGTAGTTTCTAGCGTGACAAGCTATCGTCACTCTAGTTGCTAGAGTGAAAAACTACCGTCACTCTAGTTTCTAGCGTGACAAGCTTTCGTCACTTTAGTTGCTAGAGTGACAAACTACCGTCACTCTAGTTTCTAGCGTGACAAGCTATCGTCACTCTAGTTGCTAGAGTGAAAAACTACCGTCACTCTAGTTACTATCGTCACAACTAGTTAATCACTCTAATTACTAGAGTGACGACTAGCAAGTATCTAGAGTGACGTTAGTAACGACTCTCTAGACTATCGTCTAGACTAACTACCGCCACTCTAGTTTCTAGCTTGACAAGCTATCGTCACTCTAGTTTCTCTAGGCTAGAATCTAGGCATAAAATCTAGCGCTAGAATACTAAGGCTAGAATCTGGGGCTAGACTCTAGCGTAGTAATATAGCGCTAGAATGCAGTCACCCTAGTTTTTAGAGTGACACGCTATCGTCGCTCTAGTTTCTAGCGTGACTAAATATCGTCAACTAGAGTGTCACTCTAGAAACTAGAGTGACGATGACAGCTTGTGGCTAGTTTGTCACTCTAGTCACTATCGTCACTCCAGTTACTAGAGTGAAAACTAGACAGTATCTAGAGTGACGTTAGTAAAGACTCTCTAGACTATCGTCTAGACTAACTAGAGTGACGACAGTGACTAGAGTGACAAACTAGCGACAAACTGTCATCGTCACTCTAGTTTCTAGAGTGACACTCTAGTTGGCCATAGTAAGTTACGCTAGAAACTAGAGTGACGATAGCTTGTCACACTAGAACCAGAGTGACGATAGTTAACCAGTCTCGTTAGTCTAGACGATAGTCTAGAGAGTCTTTATTAACGTCACTCTAGATACTGTCTAGTTTTCACTCTAGTAACTGGAGTGACGATAGTGGTTAGAGTGACAAACTAGCCACAAGCTATCATCGTCAATCTAGTTTCTAGAATGACACTCTAGTTGACGATATTTAGTCACGCTAGAAACTAGAGTGACGATAGCTTATCACGCTAGAAACTAGAGTGACTAGAGTGACGATAGCTTATCACGCTAGAAACTAGAGTGACTATAGCCCGTGATTTCTAGCCCTATAATCTAGCCCTAGATTTCTAGCCCTAGATTCTAGCCCTAGATTTCTAGCTCTAGATTCTAGCCCTACATTCTAGCCGTAGATTCTAGGCCTAGAACCAAGTTTCTAGAGAAACTGCAGTCACGATTTCTAGTTTCTAGAGTGACAAACTACCGTCACTCTACTTTCTAGTGTGACAAGCTATCGTCACTCTAGTTACTATCGTCACTGGTTACTATAGTCACTATAGTTACTTGAGTGACAACTAGACAGTGTCTAGAGTGACGTTAATAACGATCTCTAAACTATCGGCTAGACTAACTATCGACACTCTAGTTTCTAGATTCTAGAGCGACAAACTACCGTCACTCTAGTTTCTAGTGTGACAAGCTATCGTCACTCTAGTTTCTAGTGTGACAAACTACCGTCACTCTAGTTTCTAGTGTGACAAGCTATCGTCACTCTAGTTTCTAGCATGACTAACTATCGTCAACTAGAGTGTCACTCTAGAAACTAGAGTGACGATGATAGTTTGACGCTAGTTTGTCACTCTAGAAACTAGAGTGACTAGAGTCTAGAGTGTCACTCTAGAAACTAGAGTGACTATAGCTTGTCACGCTAGAGTTGCTAGAATATAGCCCTAGATTTCTAGCCCTAGATTCTAGCCTTCAAATCTAGCAGTAGATTTCTAGCCCTAGAATTCTAGCCCTAGATTATAGCCCTAGTTTCTAGCCCTAGATTCTAGCCCTAGAATCCTGGCCTAGAATCTAGTTTCTAGAGGAACTAGAGTCACGATTTCTAGTTTCTAGAGCGAAAAACTACCATCACTCTACTTTCTAAGTATCATACTCGTTACTAACGTCACTCTAGTTACTAGAGTGACACTCTAGTTGACGATATTTAGTTTAGAAATCTAGGGCTCAAATCTAGCGCTAGAATCGAGGGCTAGAAATCTAGGCGTAGATTCGAGGGCTAGGATCTAGTTTCTAGAGGAACTAGAGTCACGATTTCTAGTTTCCGTCACTCCCGTTTCTAAGTATCACACTCGTTACTATCGTCACTCTAGTCACTATCGTCACTCGAGTTACTAGAGTGACAACTAGCAAGTATCTGGAGTGGCGTTAGTAACGATCTCTAGACTATCGTCTAGACTAACTACCGTCACTCTAGTTTCTAGTGTGACAAGCTATCGTCACTCTAGTTTCGAGAGTGGCAAACTATAGTTATTCTACTTACTAGCGTGACAAGCTATCGTCACTCTAGTTTCTAGCGTGACTTACTATTGTCAACTAGAGTGTCGCTCAAGAAACTAGAGCGACCATAGCTTTTCACGCTAGAAACTAGAGGGACGATAGTTAGTCTAGAGTGACGATAGTGACCAGAGTGACAAGCTAGCGATATGCTATCATCGTCACTCTAGCTTCTAGAGTGACACTCTAGTTGACGACATTTAGTCAGCTAGAAACTAGAGTGACGATAGCGTGTCACTCTAGAATCTAGGGTCACTCTAGATACTATCTAGTTTGTCACTCTAGTAATTAGAGTGACGGCAGTAACAAGTGACGATAGTAACTGGAGTGATTAACTAGTTGTGACGATAGTAACTAGAGTGATCGTTATTCACTGTAGTAACTAGAGTGACGTTAGTAACAAGTATGATACTTAGAAACTAGAGTTATGGTAGTTTTCGCTCTAGAAACTAGAAATCGTGACTCTAGTTCCTCTAGAAACTAGATTCAAAGGCTAGAATATAGTCCTCGAATTTACGCCTAGATTTCTAGCCCTTGATTCGAGCCCTAGCATATAGGCCTAGAAGCTAGTTTCTAGAGGAACTAGAGTCAGGCTAGTCTAGTACTAGTCTAGAGAGTCTTTACTAACGTCACTCTAGATACTATCTAATTGTCACTCTACTAACTGGAGTGACGGCAGTAACAAGTGACGACAGTAACTAGAGTGACTAACTAGTTGTGACGATAGTTACTAGAGTGACGATCGTTATTCACTGTAGTAACAAGAGTGACGTTAGTAACGAGTGTGATACTTAGAAACTAGAGTGACGGTAGTTTGTCGCTCTAGAAACTAGAAATCGTGACTCCAGTTTCTCTAGAAACTTGGTTCTAGGCCTAGAATCTAGGGCTAGAATCAAGGGCTAGATTCTGGGGCTTGAATCTGGCCCTAGAGGGCTTATTCCAGATTTAGCCATAGATTCTAGCCCTAGATTCTAGCCCTAGAATCTAGCCCTAGAATCAAGTTTCTAAGGAAACTGGAGTCACGATTTCTAGTTTCTAGAGCGACACACTCTAGTCACTAAAGTGACAACTAGACAGTATCTAGAGTGACGTCTAGAAACTAGAGTGACGGTAGTTTGTCGCTCTAGAAACTAGAAATCGTGACTCCAGTTTCTTTAGAAACTTGATTCTAGGGCTAGTTTCTAGGGCTAGAAATCTAGGGCTAGAATCTAGGCCTCGAATCTAGGGCTAGAAATCTAGGGCTAGATTGTAGGGCTAGAAATCTAGGGCTAGAAATCTAGGGCTAGATTCTAGGGCTAGAATCTAGGGCTAGAATCTAGGGCTAGAAATCTGGGGCTAGAATCTAGGGCTAGAATCTAGGGCTAGAATCTAGGGCTAGAAATCTGGGGCTAGAATCTAGGGCTAGAAATCTAGGGCTAGATTCTAGGGCTAGAATCTAGGGCTAGATTTTAGGGCTAGAAATCTAGGGCTAGAAATCTAGGGCTAGAATCTAGGGCTAGAATCTAGGGCTAGATTCTAGGGCTAGAATCTAGGGCTACCGTCACTGTAGTTTCTAGCGTGATAAGCTATCGTCGCTCTAGTTGCTAGAGTGAAAAACTACCGTCACTCTAGTTTCTAGCGTGACAAGCTTTCGTCACTTTAGTTGCTAGAGTGACAAACAACCGTCACTCTAGTTTCTAGCGTGACAAGCTATCGTCACTCTAGTTGCTAGAGTGACAAACTACCGTCACTCTAGTTACTATCGTCACAACTAGTTAATCACTCTAGTTACTATCGTCACTTGTTACTGCCATCACTCTAATTACTAGAGTGACGACTAGCAAGTATCTAGAGTGACGTTAGTAACGACTCTCTAGACTATCGTCTAGACTAACTATCGTCACTTTAGTTTCTAGCGTGACAGGCTATCGGCACTCTAGTTTCTAGTTACTAGAGTGACGATTTCTAGTTTCTAGAGCGACAAACTATCGTCACTCTAGTTTCTAGCGTGACTAAATGTCGTCAACTAGAGTGTCACTCTAGTAACTAGAGTGACGTTAGTAACGAGTATGATACTTAGAAAGTAGAGTGATGGTAGTTTTTCGCTCTAGAAACTAGAAATCGTGACTCTAGTTCCTCTAGAAACTAGATTCTAGGCCTAGATTCTAGGGCTAGAAATCTAGGGCTGGAACTCTAGGGCTAGAATCTAGGGCTAGAATCTAGGGCCAGAATCTAGGGCTAGAATCTAGGGCTAGAAATATAGGGCTAGATTCTAGGGCTAGAAATCTAGAGCTAGAAATCTAGGGCTAGAATCTAGGGCTAGAATCTAGGGCTAGAATCTAGGGCTAGAATCTAGGACTAGAAATCTAGGGCTAGAGTCTAGGGCTAGAATCTAGGGCTAGAATCTAGGGCTAGAAATCTAGGGCTAGATTCTAGGGCTAGAATCTAGGGCTACCGTCACTCTAGTTTCTAGCGTGACAAGCTATCGTCACTCTAGTTTCTAGTGTGACAAACTACCGTCACTCTAGTTTCTAACTGTCATACTCGTTACTGCCGTCACTCCAGTTACTAGATTGACAACTAGACAGTATCTAGAGTGACGTTAGTAACGATCTCTAAACTATCGTCTAGACTAACTATCGACACTCTAGTTTCTAGATTCTAGAGCGACAAACTACCGTCACTCTAGTTTCTAGTGTGACAAGCTATCGTCACTCTAGTTTCTAGTGTGACAAACTACCGTCACTCTAGTTTCTAACTATCATACTCGTTACTGCCGTCACTCCAGTTACTAGATTGACAACTAGACAGTATCTAGAGTGACGTTAGTAAAGACTTTCTAGACTATCGTGTGGACTAACTAGAGCGACAAACTACCGTCACTCTAGTTTCTAGTGTGACAAGCTATCGTCACTCTAGTTTCTAGCATGACTAACTATCGTCAACTAGAGTGTCACTCTAAAAACGAGAGTGACGATGATAGTTTGACGCTAGTTTGTCACTCTAAAAACTAGAGTGACTAGAGTCTAGAGTGTCACTCTAGAAACTAGAGTGACTATAGCTTGTCACGCTAGAATTGCTAGAATATAGCCCTAGATTTCTAGCCCTAGATTCTAGCCTTCAAATCAAGCAGTAGATTTCTAGCCCTAGAATCTAGCCCTAGAATTCTAGCCCTAGATTCTAGCCCTAGATTCTAGCCCTAGAATCTAGCCCTAGATTCTAGCCCTAGATTCTAGCCAAAGACTTCTAGCCCTAGAATCTAGCCCTAGATTCTAGCCCTAGATTTCTAGCCCTAGAATAAAGCCCTAGAATCTAGCCCTAGATTCTAGCCCTTGATTCTAGCCCTAGATTTCTAGCCCTAGAATCTAGCCCTAGATTCTAGCCCTAGATTCTAGCCCT
This sequence comes from Eristalis intricaria, assembly GCA_964034865.1. Classification (NCBI taxonomy): domain Eukaryota; kingdom Metazoa; phylum Arthropoda; class Insecta; order Diptera; family Syrphidae; genus Eristalis; species Eristalis intricaria. The sequence continues at coordinate 33,366,581 of OZ035875.1, forward strand.
AGATTTCTAGCCCTAGAATCTAGCCCTAGATTCTAGACCTAGATTCTAGCCCTAGATTTCTAGCCCTAGAATCCTGGCCTAGAATCTAGTTTCTAGAGGAACTAGTTTCACGATTTCTAGTTTCTAGAGCGAAAAACTACCATCACTCTACTTTCTAAGTATCATACTCGTTACTAACGTCACTCTAGTTACTAGAGTGACACTCTAGTTGACGACATTTAGTTTGGAAATCTAGGGCTCAAATCTAGCGCTAGAATCGAGGGCTAGAAATCTAGGCGTAGATTCGAGGGCTAGAATCTAGTTTCTAGAGGAACTAGAGTCACGATTTCTAGTTTCCGTCACTCCCGTTTGTAAGTATCACACTCGTTACTATCGTCACTCTAGTCACTATCGTCACTCGAGTTACTAGAGTGACAACTAGCAAGTATCTGGAGTGGCGTTAGTAACGATCTCTAGACTATCGTCTAGACTAACTACCGTCACTCTAGTTTCTAGTGTGACAAGCTATCGTCACTCTAGTTTCGAGAGTGGCAAACTATAGTCATTCTACTTACTAGCGTGACAAGCTATCGTCACTCTAGTTTCTAGCGTGACTTACTATTGTCAACTAGAGTGTCGCTCAAGAAACTAGAGCGACCATAGCTTTTCACGCTAGAAACTAGAGGGACGATAGTTAGTCTAGAGTGACGATAGTGACCAGAGTGACAAGCTAGCGATATGCTATCATCGTTACTCTAGCTTCTAGAGTGACACTCTAGTTGACGACATTTAGTCAGCTAGAAACTAGAGTGACGATAGCGTGTCACTCTAGAATCTAGGGTCACTCTAGATACTATCCAGTTTGTCACTCTAGTAATTAGAGTGACGGCAGTAACAAGTGACGATAGTAACTGGAGTGATTAACTAGTTGTGACGATAGTAACTAGAGTGATCGTTATTCACTGTAGTAACTAGAGTGACGTTAGTAACAAGTATGATACTTAGAAACTAGAGTGATGGTAGTTTTCGCTCTAGAAACTAGAAATCGTGACTCTAGTTTCTCTAGAAACTAGATTCAAAGGCTAGAATATAGTCCTCGAACTTAAGCCTAGATTTCTAGCCCTTGATTCTAGCCCTAGCATCTAGGCCTAGAAGCTAGTTTCTAGAGGAACTAGAGTCAGGCTAGTCTAGTACTAGTCTAGAGAGTCTTTACTAACGTCACTCTAGACACTATCTAATTGTGACTCTACTAACTGGAGTGACGGCAGTAACAAGTGACGATAGTAACTAGAGTGACTAACTAGTTGTGACGATAGTTACTAGAGTGACGATCGTTATTCACTGTAGTAACAAGAGTGACGTTAGTAACGAGTGTGATACTTAGAAACTAGAGTGACGGTAGTTTGTCGCTCTAGAAACTAGATATCGTGACTCCAGTTTCTCTACAAACTTGGTTCTAGGCCTAGAATCTAGGGCTAGAATCTAGGGCTAGAATCTAGGGCTAGATTCTGGGGCTTGAATCTAGGCTAGATTCTAGGGCTAGAATCAAGGGCTAGAAATCTAGGGCTAGAAATCTAGGGCTAGATTCTAGGGCTAGAAATCTAGGGCTAGAAATCTAGGGCTAGAATCTAGGGCTAGAAATCTAGGGCTAGAATCTAGGGCTAGAAATCTAGGGCTAGAGTCTCGGGCTAGAATCTAGGGCTAGAATCTAGGGCTAGAAATCTAGGGCTAGAATCTAGGGCTAGAATCTAGGGCTAGAATCTAGGGCTAGAATCTAGGGCTAGAAATCTAGGGCTAGAATCTAGGGCTAGAATCTAGGGCTAGAATCTAGGGCTAGAAATCTAGGGCTAGAATCTAGGGCTACCGTCACTGTAGTTTCTAGCGTGACAAGCTATCGTCACTCTAGTTGCTAGAGTGAAAAGCTACCGTCACTCTAGTTACTATCGTCACAACTAGTTAATCACTCTAGTTACTATCGTCACTTGTTACTGCCATCACTCTAATTACTAGAGTGACAACTAGCAAGTATCTAGAGTGACGTTAGTAACGACTCTCTAGACTATCGTCTAGACTAACTATCGTCACTCTAGTTTCTAGCGCTAGATTCTAGAGTGACAAACTACCGCCACTCTAGTTTCTAGCTTGACAAGCTATCGTCACTCTAGTTTCTCTAGGCTAGAATCTAGGCGTAAAATCTAGCGCTAGAATACTAGGGCTAGAATCATCTAGAATGTAGTCACCCTAGTTTTTAGAGTGACACGCTATCGTCGCTCTAGTTTCTAGCGTGACTAAATATCGTCAACTAGAGTGTCACTCTAGAAACTAGAGTGACGATGACAGCTTGTGGCTAGTTTGTCACTCTAGTCACTATCGTCACTCCAGTAACTAGAGTGAAAACTAGACAGTATCTAGAGTGACGTTAGTAAAGACTCTCTAGACTATCGTCCAGACTAACTAGAGTGACGACAGTGACTAGAGTGACAAACTAGCGACAAACTGTCATCGTCACTCTAGTTTCTAGAGTGACACTCTAGTTGGCGATAGTAAGTTACGCTAGAAACTAGAGTGACGATAGCTTGTCACACTAGAACCAGAGTGACGATAGTTAACCAGTCTCGTTAGTCTAGACGATAGTCTAGAGAGTCTTTATTAACGTCACTCTAGATACTGTCTAGTTTTCACTCTAGTAACTGGAGTGACGATAGTGGTTAGAGTGACAAACTAGCCACAAGCTGTCATCGTCACTCTAGTTTCTAGAATGACACTCTAGTTGACGATATTTAGTCACGCTAGAAACTAGAGTGACGATAGCTTATCACGCTAGAAACTACAGTGACGGTAGCCCTAGATTTTAGCCCTAGATTTCTAGCCCTAGATTCTAGCCCTAGATTCTAGCCCTAGATTCTAGCCCTAGATTTCTAGCTCTAGATTTCTAGCTCTAGATTTCTAGCCCTAGAATCTAGCCCTAGATTTCTAGCCCTAGATTCTAGCCCTAGATTCTCGCCCTAGATTTCTAGCCCTAGATTCTAGCCCGAGACTCTAGCCCTAGATTTCTAGCCCTAGATTCTAGCACTAGATTCTAGCCCTAGATTCTAGCCCTAGATTTCTAGCTCTAGATTCTAGCCCTAGATTCTAGCCCTAGATTCTAGCCCTAGATTCTAGCCCTAGATTTCTAGCCCTAGATTCTAGCACTAGATTCTAGCCCTAGATTCTAGCCCTAGATTTCTAGCTCTAGATTCTAGCCCTAGATTCTAGCCCTAGATTCTAGCCCTAGATTCTAGCCCTAGATTTCTAGCCCTAGATTTCTAGCCCTAGATTTCTGGCCCTAGAATCTAGCCCTAGATTCTAGCCCTAGAATCTAGCCCTAGATTCTAGCCCTAGATTCTAGCCCTAGATTTCTAGCCCTAGATTCTAGCCCTAGATTCTAGCCCTAGATTCTAGCCCTAGATTCTAGCCCTAGATTCTAGCCCTAGATTCTAGCCCTAGATTTCTAGCCCTAGATTCTAGCCCTAGATTCTAGCCCTAGATTCTAGCCCTAGATTTCTAGCCCTAGATTTCTAGCCCTAGATTTCTGGCCCTAGAATCTAGCCCTAGATTCTAGCCCTAGAATCTAGCCCTAGATTCTAGCCCTAGATTCTAGCCCTAGATTTCTAGCCCTAGATTCTAGCCCTAGATTCTAGCCCTAGATTCTAGCCCTAGATTTCTAGCCCTAGATTTATAGCCCTAGATTCTAGCCCGAGACTCTAGCCCTAGATTTCTAGCCCTAGATTCTAGCACTAGATTCTAGCCCTAGATTCTAGCCCTAGATTTCTAGCTCTAGATTTCTAGCTCTAGATTTCTAGCCCTAGAATCTAGCCCTAGATTTCTAGCCCTAGATTCTAGCCCTAGATTCTCGCCCTAGATTTCTAGCCCTAGATTCTAGCCCGAGACTCTAGCCCTAGATTTCTAGCCCTAGATTCTAGCCCTAGATTCTAGCCCTAGATTCTAACCCTAGATTCTAGCCCTAGATTCTAGCCCTAGATTTCTAGCCCTAGAATCTAGCCCTAGATTCTAGCCCTACATTCTAGCCGTAGATTCTAGGCCTAGAACCAAGTTTCTAGAGAAACTGCAGTCACGATTTCTAGTTTCTAGAGTGACAAACTACCGTCACTCTACTTTCTAGCGTGACAAGCTATCGTCACTCTAGTTACTATCGTCACTTGTTACTATAGTCACTCTAGTTACTTGAGTGACAACTAGACAGTATCTAGAGTGACGTTAGTAACGATCTCTAAACTATCGGCACTCTAGTTTCTAGATTCTAGAGCGACAAACTACTGTCACTCTAGTTTCTAGCGTGACAAGCTATCGTCACTCTAGTTGCTAGAGTGACAAACTACCGTCACTCTAGTTTCTAACTATCATACTCGTTACTAACGTCACTCTAGTTACTAGAGTGAATAACGATCGTCACTCTAGTTCCTAATGTGTCAAGCTATCGTCACTCTATTTTCTAGCGTGACTAACTATCGTCAACTAGAGTGTCACTCTAGAAGCTAGAGTGACGATGATAGCATATCGCTAGCTTGTCACTCTGGTCACTATCGTCACTCTAGACTAACTATCGTCCCTCTAGTTTCTAGCGTGAAAATCTATGGTCGCTCTAGTTTCTTGAGCGACACTCTAGGTGACGATAGTTAGTCACGCTAGAAACTAGAGTGACGATAGCTTGACACATTAGGAACTAGAGTGACGATCGTTATTCACTCTAGTAACTAGAGTGACGTTAGTAACGAGTATGATAGTTAGAAACTAGAGTGACGGTAGTTTGTCACTCTAGAAACTAGAAATAGTGACTCCAGTTTCTCTAGAAACTTGGTTCTAGGGCTAGAAACTAAAGCTAGAAATCTAGGGCTCAAATCTAGCGCTAGAATCGAGGGCTAGAAATCTAGGCGTAGATTCGAGGGCTAGAATCTAGTTTCTAGAGAAACTAGAGTCACGATTTCTAGTTTCCGTCACTCCCGATTCTAAGTATCACACTCGTTACTATCGTCACTCTAGTCACTATCGTCACTCGAGTTACTAGAGTGACAACTAGCAAGTATCTGGAGTGGCGTTAGTAACGATCTCTAGACTATCGTCTAGACTAACTACCGTCACTCTAGTTTCTAGTGTGACAAGCTATCGTCACTCTAGTTTCTAGCGTGACTTACTATTGTCAACTAGAGTGTCGCTCAAGAAACTAGAGCGACCATAGATTTTCACGCTAGAAACTAGAGGGACGATAGTTAGTCTAGAGTGACGATAGTGACCAGAGTGACAAGCTAGCGATATGCTATCATCGTCACTCTAGCTTCTAGAGTGACACTCTAGTTGACGACATTTAGTCAGCTAGAAACTAGAGTGACGATAGCGTGTCACTCTAGAATCTAGGGTCACTCTAGATACTATCTAGTTTGTCACTCTAGTAATTAGAGTGACGGCAGTAACAAGTGACGATAGTAACTGGAGTGATTAACTAGTTGTGACGATAGTAACTAGAGTGATCGTTATTCACTGTAGTAACAAGAGTGACGTTAGTAACGAGTGTGATACTTAGAAACTAGAGTGACGGTAGTTTGTCGCTCTAGAAACTAGAAATCGTGACTCCAGTTTCTCTAGAAACTTGGATCTAGGCCTAGAATCTAGGCCTAGATTCTAGGGCTAGAATCTAGGGCTAGATTCTGGGGCTTGAATCTGGCCCTAGAGGGCTAACTCCAGATTTAGCCCTAGATTCTAGCCCTAGATTCTAGCCCTAGAATCTAGCCCTAGAATCAAGTTTCTAAAGAAACTGGAGTCACGATTTCTAGTTTCTAGAGCGACAAACTCTAGTCACTAGAGTGACAACTAGACAGTATCTAGAGTGACGTCTAGAAACTAGAGTGACGATGATAGTTTGTCGCTAGTTTGTCACTCGAGTTACTATAGTATAGCCCTGGTATCTATCTTTCTAGTGTGACAACTCAAGTTTCTAGCGCTAGATTCTAGAGTGACTAACTATCGTCACTCTAGTTTCTAGTGTGACAAGCTATCGTCATTCTAGTTTCTAGCCATAGGTTCTTGAGTGACTTACTATCGTCACTCTACTTTCTAGCTTGACAAGCTATCGTCACTCTAGTTTCTCTAGGCTAGAATCTAGGCCTGAAATCTAGCGCTAAAAATCTAGGGTTAGAAATCTAGGGCTAGAAATCTAGGGCTAGATTCTAGGGCTAGAAATCTAGGGCTAGAATCTAGGGCTAGAAATCTAGGGCTAGAATCTAGGGCTAGAATCTAGGGCTAGAATCTAGGGCTAGATTCTAGGGCTAGAATCTAGGGCTAGAAATCTAGGGCTAGAATCTAGGGCTAGAAATCTAGGGCTAGAAATCTAGGGCTAGAAATCTAGGGCTAGAATCTAGGGCTAGAATCTAGGGCTAGAAATCTAGGGCTAGAAATCTAGGGCTAGATTCTAGGGCTAGAAATCTAGGGCTAGATTCAAGGGCTAGAAATCTAGGGCTAGAAATTTAGGGCTAGATTCTAGGGCTAGAATAAAGGGCTAGAATCTAGGGCTAGAATCTAGGGCTAGAAATCTAGGGCTAGAGTCTCGGGCTAGAATCTAGGGCTAGAAATCTAGGGCTAGAATCTAGGGCTAGAATCTAGGGCTAGAAATCTAGGGCTAGAATCTAGGGCTAGAATCTAGGGCTAGAATCTAGGGCTAGAATCTAGGGCTAGAATCTAGGGCTAGAATCTAGGGCTAGAGTCTGGGGCTTGAATCTGGCCCTAGAGGGCTAACTCCAGATTTTGCCCTAGATTCTAGCCCTAGATTCTAGCCCTAGAATCTAGCCCTAGAGTGACTAACTATCGTCACTCTAGTTTCTAGTGTCACAAGCTATCGTCATTCTAGTTTCTAGCCATAGGTTCTTGAGCGACTTACTATCGTCACTCTACTTTCTAGCTTGACAAGCTAACGTCACTCTAGTTTCTCTAGGCTAGAATCTAGGCCTGAAATCTAGCGCTAGAAATCTAGGGTTAGAAATCTAGGGCTAGAAATCTAGGGCTAGATTCTAGGGCTAGAAATCTAGGGCTAGAATCTAGGGCTAGAATCTAGGGCTAGAATCTAGGGCTAGAATCTAGGGCTAGAATCTAGGGCTAGAATCTAGGGCTAGATTCTAGGGCTAGAATCTAGGGATAGAAATCTAGGGCTAGATTCTAGGGCTAGAAATCTAGGACTAGATATCTAGGGCTAGATTCTAGGGCTAGAAATCTAGGACTAGATATCTAGGGCTAGAATCTAGGGCTAGAATCTAGGGCTAGAATCTTGGGCTAGAATCTAGGGCTAGAATCTAGGGCTAGAAATCTAGGGCTAGAGTCTCGGGCTAGAATCTAGGGCTAGAATCTAGTTCTAGATTCTAGGGCTAGAATCTAGGGCTAGATTCTAGGGCTAGAAATCTAGGGCTAGAATCTAGGGCTAGAATCTAGGGCTTGAAATCTAGGGCTAGATTCTAGGGCTAGAAATCTAGGGCTAGAAATCTAGGGCTAGAAATCTAGGGCTAGAATCTAGGGCTAGAATCTAGGGCTAGAATCTAGGGCTAGAATCTAGGGCTAGAAATCTAGGGCTAGAAATCTAGGGCTAGAATCTAGGGCTAGAATCTAGGGCTAGAAATCTAGGGCTAGAATCTAGGGCTAGAATCTAGGGCTAGAAATCTAGGGCTAGAAATCTAGGGCTAGATTCTAGGGCTAGAAATCTAGGGCTAGAAATCTAGGGCTAGAATCTAGGGCTAGAATCTAGGGCTAGAAATCTAGGGCTAGAATCTAGGGCTAGAATCTAGGGCTACCATCACTCTAGTTTCTAGCGTGACAAGCTATCGTCACTCTAGTTGCTAGAGTGACAAACTACCGTCACCCTAGTTTCTAGCTTGACAAGCTATCGTCACTCTAGTTTCTCTAGGCTAGAATCTAGGCGTAAAATCTAGCGCTAGAATACTAGGGCTAGAATCTGGGGCTAGACTCTAGCGTAGTAATATAGCGCTAGAATGTAGTCACCCTAGTTTTTAGAGTGACACGCTATCGTCGCTCTAGTTTCTAGCGTGACTAAATATCGTCAACTAGAGTGTGACTCTAGAAACTAGAGTGACGATGACAGCTTGTGGCTAGTTTGTCACTCTAGTCACTATCGTCACTCCAGTTACTAGAGTGACAACTAGACAGTATCTAGAGTGACGTCTAGAAACTAGAGTGACGATGATAGTTTGTCGCTAGTTTGTCACTCGAGTTACTATAGTATAGCCCTAGTATCTATCTTTCTAGTGTGACAACTCAAGTTTCTAGCGCTAGATTCTAGAGTGACTAACTATCGTCACTCTAGTTTCTAGTGTGACAAGCTATCGTCATTCTAGTTTCTAGCCATAGGTTCTTGAGTGACTTACTATCGTCACTCTACTTTCTAGCTTGACAAGCTATCGTCACTCTAGTTTCTCTAGGCTAGAATCCAGGGATAGACTCTATCGTAGTAATCTAGCGCTAGAATCTAGTCACCCTAGTTTCTAGAGTGAATAGCTATCGTCACTCTAGTTTCTAGCGGGACTAAATATCGTCAACTAGAGTGTCACTCTAGAATCTAGAGTGACGATGACTTGTGGCTAGTTTGTCATCGGCTTTGAAGGAAGGTCAATCTGAATTGTTGCTCATGACGTGAATTCACATTGCGCAAGTTTTCATCTCGCTCAATCACCGGCAAGGTGATAATTAAAATTATTTTCCCCAAAAAAAGTGCCTTATCCATTAAAAATTATACTCTTATAACGGTAAATTTTCCCGCTCTCCGACCCCATCCTCTAGATCAAGTCATCAGCTAGAAAATCGTCCTGCATCACTTTGCTGTAGGCCGCACGGTTTTTGAGATATGAGCAAAGTAAGACCAACATTCCTTATTTTTTCAATGCAGAAAAATCGACATCTGTAGGGGTGTTGGCGGTTCGTATGGAATTTTCGACAGCTTATTTCTCGAGAACGGTGCGTCCTACGAGAAAAAACCTGTACATATTTTGTGTAGCTCGTGACTTGATCTAGAGGATGGCATTGGAAAATTCACGAAATTCCCATAATTTGAGCAAATTTTTGAAAAAAACAGGGAAATTTGTTTCTCTGGCGTAAATTATATGAAATTTTACATCGGCTTTGAAGGAAGGTCAATCTGAATTGTTGCTCTTGACGTGAATTCACTATCGTCACAACTAGTTATTCACTGTAGTAACAAGAGTGACGTTAGTAACGAGTGTGATACTTAGAAACTAGAGTGACGGTAGTTTGTCGCTCTAGAAACTAGAAATCGTCACTCTAGTAACTAGAAACTAGAGTGACGATAGTCTGTCACGCTAGAAACTAGATTGACGATAGTTAGTCTAGACGATAGTCTAGAGATTCGTTACTAAGGTCACTCTAGGTACTTGCTAGTTGTCACTCTAGTAACTGGAGTGACGTTAGTAACGAGTATGATACATAGAAACTAGAGTGACGGTAGTTTGTCGTTCTAGAAACTAGAATTCGTGGCTCTTGTTTCTCTAGAAACTAGATTCTAGGGCTAGAATCCAGCCCTAGATTCTGGGGCTAGAATCGAGCCCTAGAATTAAGAGCTAGAAATCTAGGGATAGAATCTAGGGCTAGAATCTAAAGCTAGAATCGAGGGCTAGATTCTAGGGCTAGAAATCTAGGGCTAGAAATCTAGGGCTAGAATCTAGGGCTAGAATCTAGGGCTAGAATCTAGGGCTAGAATCTAGGGCTGGGATCTAGGGCTAGAAATCTAGGGCTAGAAATCTAGGGCTAGAAATCTAGGGCTAGAATCTAGGGCTAGAATCTAGGGCTAGAAATCTAGGGCTAGAAATCTAGGGCTAGATTCTAGGGCTAGAAATCTAGGGCTAGAAATCTAGGGCTAGATTCTAGGGCTAGAAATCTAGGGCTAGATTCAAGGGCTAGAAATCTAGGGCTAGAAATCTAGGGCTAGATTCTAGGGCTAGAATCTAGGGCTAGAGTCTCGGGCTAGAATCTAGGGCTAGAATCTAGGGCTAGAATCTAGGGCTAGAATCTAGGGCTAGAATCTAGGGCTAGAATCTAGGGCTAGAATCTTGGGCTAGAATCTAGGGCTAGAATCTAGGGCTAGAAATCTAGGGCTAGAGTCTCGGGCTAGAATCTAGGGCTAGAATCTAGTTCTAGATTCTAGGGCTAGAATCTAGGGCTAGATTCTAGGGCTTGAAATCTAGGGCTAGAATCTAGGGCTAGAATCTAGGGCTTGAAATCTAGGGCTAGATTCTAGGGCTAGAAATCTAGGGCTAGAAATCTAGGGCTAGAATCTAGGGCTAGAATCTAGGGCTAGAATCTAGGGCTAGAAATCTAGGGCTAGAATCTAGGGCTAGAATCTAGGGCTAGAAATCTAGGGCTAGAAATCTAGGGCTAGATTCTAGGGCTAGAAATCTAGGGCTAGAAATCTAGGGCTAGAATCTAGGGCTAGAATCTAGGGCTAGAAATCTAGGGCTAGAATCTAGGGCTAGAATCTAGGGCTAGAATCTAGGGCTACCATCACTCTAGTTTCTAGCGTGACAAGCTATCGTCACTCTAGTTGCTAGAGTGACAAACTACCGTCACTCTAGTTTCTAGCGTGACAAGCTATCGTCACTCTAGTTTCTAAGTATCATACTCGTTACTAACGTCACTAGTGAATAACGATCGTCACTCTAGTTACTATCGTCACTTGTTACTGCCATCACTCTAATTACTAGAGTGACAACTAGCAAGTATCTAGAGTGACGTTAGTAACGACTCTCTAGACTATCGTCTAGACTAACTATCGTCACTCTAGTTTCTAGCGCTAGAGTCTAGAGTGACAAACTACCGCCACCCTAGTTTCTAGCTTGACAAGCTATCGTCACTCTAGTTTCTCTAGGCTAGAATCTAGGCGTAAAATCTAGCGCTAGAATACTAGGGCTAGAATCTGGGGCTAGACTCTAGCGTAGTAATATAGCGCTAGAATGTAGTCACCCTAGTTTTTAGAGTGACACGCTATCGTCGCTCTAGTTTCTAGCGTGACTAAATATCGTCAACTAGAGTGTGACTCTAGAAACTAGAGTGACGATGACAGCTTGTGGATAGTTTGTCACTCTAGTCACTATCGTCACTCCAGTTACTAGAGTGACAACTAGACAGTATCTAGAGTGACGTCTAGAAACTAGAGTGACGATGATAGTTTGTCGCTAGTTTGTCACTCGAGTTACTATAGTATAGCCCTAGTATCTATCTTTCTAGTGTGACAACTCAAGTTTCTAGCGCTAGATTCTAGAGTGACTAACTATCGTCACTCTAGTTTCTAGTGTGACAAGCTATCGTCATTCTAGTTTCTAGCCATAGGTTCTTGAGTGACTTACTATCGTCACTCTACTTTCTAGCTTGACAAGCTATCGTCACTCTAGTTTCTCTAGGCTAGAATCCAGGGATAGACTCTAGCGTAGTAATCTAGCGCTAGAATCTAGTCACCCTAGTTTCTAGAGTGAATAGCTATCGTCACTCTAGTTTCTAGCGGGACTAAATATCGTCAACTAGAGTGTCACTCTAGAATCTAGACTGACGATGACTTGTGGCTAGTTTGTCATCGGCTTTTAAGGAAGGTCAATCTGAATTGTTGCTCATGACGTGAATTCACATTGCGCAAGTTTTCATCTCGCTCAATCACCGGCAAGGTGATAATTAAAATTATTTTCCCCAAAAAAAGTGCCTTATCCATTAAAAATTATACTCTTATAACGGTAAATTTTCCCGCTCTCCGACCCCATCCTCTAGATCAAGTCATCAGCTAGAAAATCGTCCTGCATCACTTTGCTGTAGGCCGCACGGTTTTTGAGATATGAGCAAAGTAAGACCAACATTCCTTATTTTTTCAATGCAGAAAAATCGACATCTGTAGGGGTGTTGGCGGTTCGTATGGAATTTTCGACAGCTTATTTCTCGAGAACGGTGCGTCCTACGAGAAAAAACCTGTACATATTTTGTGTAGCTCGTGACTTGATCTAGAGGATGGCATTGGAAAATTCACGAAATTCCCATAATTTGAGCAAATTTTTGAAAAAAACAGGGAAATTTGTTTCTCTGGCGTAAATTATATGAAATTTTACATCGGCTTTGAAGGAAGGTCAATCTGAATTGTTGCTCTTGACGTGAATTCACATTATGCAAGTCTTCATCTCGCTCAATCACCGGCAAGGCGATAATTAAAATTATTTTCCCAAAAAAAGTGCCTTATCCATTAAAAATTATACCCTTATAACGGTAAATTTTCCCGCTCTCCGACCCCATCCTCTAGATCAAGTCATCAGCTAGAAAATCGTCCTGCATCACTTTGCTGTAGGCCGCACGGTTTTTGAGATATGAGCAAAGTAAGACCAACATTCCTTATTTTTTCAATGTAGAAAAATCGACATCTGTAGGGGTGTTGGCGGTTCGTATGGAATTTTCGACAGCTTATTTCTCGAGAACGGTGCGTCCTACGAGAAAAAACCTGTACATATTTTTTGTAGCTCGTGACTTGATCTAGAGAATGGCATTGGAAAATTCACGTAATTCCCATTATTTGAGCAAAGTTTTGAAAAAAAACAGGGAAATTTGTTTTTCTGGCGTAAATTATATGAAATTTTACATCGGCTTTGAAGGAAGGTTAATCTGAATTGTTGCTCTTGACGTGAATTCACTATCGTCACAACTAGTTATTCACTGTAGTAACAAGAGTGACGTTAGTAACGAGTGTGATACTTAGAAACTAGAGTGACGGTAGTTTGTCGCTCTAGAAACTAGAAATCGTCACTCTAGTAACTAGAAACTAGAGTGACGATAGTCTGTCACGCTAGAAACTAGATTGACGATAGTTAGTCTAGACGATAGTCTAGAGATTCGTTACTAAGGTCACTCTAGGTACTTGCTAGTTGTCACTCTAGTAACTGGAGTGACGTTAGTAACGAGTATGATACATAGAAACTAGAGTGACGGTAGTTTGTCGTTCTAGAAACTAGAATTCGTGGCTCTTGTTTCTCTAGAAACTAGATTCTAGGGCTAGAATCCAGCCCTAGATTCTGGGGCTAGAATCGAGCCCTAGAATTTAGAGCTAGAAATCTAGGGATAGAATCTAGGGCTAGAATCTAAAGCTAGAATCGAGGGCTAGATTCTAGGGCTAGAAATCTAGGGCTAGAAATCTAGGGCTAGAATCTAGGGCTAGAATCTAGGGCTAGAATCTAGGGCTACCATCACTCTAGTTTCTAGCGTGACAAGCTATCGTCACTCTAGTTTCTAAGTATCATACTCGTTACTAACGTCACTAGTGAATAACGATCGTCACTCTAGTTACTATCGTCACTTGTTACTGCCATCACTCTAATTACTAGAGTGACAACTAGCAAGTATCTAGAGTGACGTTAGTAACGACTCTCTAGACTATCGTCTAGACTAACTATCGTCACTCTAGTTTCTAGCGCTAGATTCTAGAGTGACAAACTACCGCCACTCTAGTTTCTAGCTTGACAAGCTATCGTCACTCTAGTTTCTCTAGGCTAGAATCTAGGCGCAAAATCTAGCGCTAGAATACTAGGGCTAGAATCTGGGGCTAGACTCTAGCGTAGTAATATAGCGCTAGAATGTAGTCACCCTAGTTTTTAGAGTGACACGCTATCGTCGCTCTAGTTTCTAGCGTGACTAAATATCGTCAACTAGAGTGTCACTCTAGAAACTAGAGTGACGATGACAGCTTGTGGCTAGTTTGTCACTCTAGTCACTATCGTCACTCCAGTTACTAGAGTGAAAACTAGACAGTATCTAGAGTGACGTTAGTAAAGACTCTCTAGACTATCGTCTAGACTAACTAGAGTGACGACAGTGACTAGAGTGACAAACTAGCGACAAACTGTCATCGTCACTCTAGTTTCTAGAGTGACACTCTAGTTGGCCATAGTAAGTTACGCTAGAAACTAGAGTGACGATAGCTTGTCACACTAGAACCAGAGTGACGATAGTTAACCAGTCTCGTTAGTCTAGACGATAGTCTAGAGAGTCTTTATTATCGTCACTCTAGATACTGTCTAGTTTTCACTCTACTAACTGGAGTGACGGCAGTAACAAGTGACGATAGTAACTAGAGTGACTAACTAGTTGTGACGATAGTTACTAGAGTTACTATCGTTATTCACTGTAATAACAAGAGTGGGCTTGAATCTGGCCCTAGAGGGCTAACTCCAGATTTAGCCCTAGATTCTAGCCCTAGATTCTAGCCCTAGAATCTAGCCCTAGAATCAAGTTTCTAAAGAAACTGGAGTCACGATTTCTAGTTTCTATAGCGACAAACTCTAGTCACTAGAGTGACAACTAGACAGTGTCTAGAGTGACGTCTAGAAACTAGAGTGACGATGATAGTTTGTCGCTAGTTTGTCACTCGAGCTACTATAGTATAGCCCTAGTATCTATCTTTCTAGTGTGACAACTCAAGTTTCTAGCGCTAGATTCTAGAGTGACTAACTATCGTCACTCTAGTTTCTAGTGTGACAAGCTATCGTCATTCTAGTTTCTAGCCATAGGTTCTTGAGTGACTTACTATCGTCACTCTACTTTCTAGCTTGACAAGCTATCGTCACTCTAGTTTCTCTAGGCTAGAATCCAGGGATAGACTCTAGCGTAGTAATCTAGCGCTAGAATCTAGTCACCCTAGTTTCTAGAGTGAATAGCTATCGTCACTCTAGTTTCTAGCGGGACTAAATATCGTCAACTAGAGTGTCACTCTAGAATCTAGAGTGACGATGACTTGTGGCTAGTTTGTCATCGGCTTTTAAGGAAGGTCAATCTGAATTGTTGCTCATGACGTGAATTCACATTGCGCAAGTTTTCATCTCGCTCAATCACCGGCAAGGTGATAATTAAAATTATTTTCTCCAAAAAAAGTGCCTTATCCATTAAAAATTATACCCTTATAACGGTAAATTTTCCCGCTCTCCGACCCCATCCTCTAGATCAAGTCATCAGCTAGAAAATCGTCCTGCATCACTTTGCTGTAGGCCGCACGGTTTTTGAGATATGAGCAAAGTAAGACCAACATTCCTTATTTTTTCAATGTAGAAAAATCGACATCTGTAGGGGTGTTGGCGGTTCGTATGGAATTTTCGACAGCTTATTTCTCGAGAACGGTGCGTCCTACGAGAAAAAACCTGTACATATTTTGTGTAGCTCGTGACTTGATCTAGAGGATGGCATTGGAAAATTCACGAAATTCCCATAATTTGAGCAAATTTTTGAAAAAAACAGGGAAATTTGTTTCTCTGGCGTAAATTATATGAAATTTTACATCGGCTTTGAAGGAAGGTCAATCTGAATTGTTGCTCTTGACGTGAAGTCTTCATCTCGCTCAATAACCGGCAAGGCGATAATTAAAATTATTTTCCCAAAAAAAGTGCCTTATCCATTAAAAATTATACCCTTATAACGGTAAATTTTCCCGCTCTCCGACCCCATCCTCTAGATCAAGTCATCAGCTACAAAATCGTACTGCATCACTTTGCTGTAGGACGCATGGTTTTTGAGATATGAGCAAAGTAAGACCAACATTCATTATTTTTTCAATGTAGAAAAATCGACATCTGTAGGGGTGCTGGCGGTTCGTATGGAATTTTCGACAGCTTATTTCTCGAGACCGGTGCGTCCTACGAGAAAAAACCTGTACATATTTTTTGTAGCTCGTGACTTGATCTAGAGAATGGCATTGGAAAATTCACGTAATTCCCATTATTTGAGCAAAGTTTTGAAAAAAAACAGGGAAATTTGTTTTTCTGGCGTAAATTATATGAAATTTTACATCGGCTTTGAAGGAAGGTTAATCTGAATTGTTGCTCTTGACGTGAATTCACTATCGTCACAACTAGTTATTCACTGTAGTAACAAGAGTGACGTTAGTAACGAGTGTGATACTTAGAAACTAGAGTGACGGTAGTTTGTCGCTCTAGAAACTAGAAATCGTCACTCTAGTAACTAGAAACTAGAGTGACGATAGTCTGTCACGCTAGAAACTAGATTGACGATAGTTAGTCTAGACGATAGTCTAGAGATTCGTTACTAAGGTCACTCTAGGTACTTGCTAGTTGTCACTCTAGTAACTGGAGTGACGTTAGTAACGAGTATGATACATAGAAACTAGAGTGACGGTAGTTTGTCGTTCTAGAAACTAGAATTCGTGGCTCTTGTTTCTCTAGAAACTAGATTCTAGGGCTAGAATCCAGCCCTAGATTCTGGGGCTAGAATCGAGCCCTAGAATTTAGAGCTAGAAATCTAGGGATAGAATCTAGGGCTAGAATCTAAAGCTAGAATCGAGGGCTAGATTCTAGGGCTAGAAATCTAGGGCTAGAAATCTAGGGCTAGAATCTAGGGCTAGAATCTAGGGCTAGAAATCTAGGGCTAGAATCTAGGGCTAGAAATCTAGGGCTAGAATCTAGGGCTAGAATCTAGGGCTAGAATCTAGGGCTAGAAATCTAGGGCTAGATTCTAGGGCTCGAAATCTAGGGCTAGAAATCTAGGGCTAGAATCTAGGGCTAGAATCTAGGGCTAGAATCTAGGGCTAGAATCTAGGGCTAGAAATCTAGGGCTAGAATCTAGGGCTAGAATCTAGGGCTACCATCACTCTAGTTTCTAGCGTGACAAGCTATCGTCACTCTAGTTGCTAGAGTGACAAACTACCGTCACTCTAGTTTCTAGCGTGACAAGCTATCGTCACTCTAGTTTCTAAGTATCATACTCGTTACTAACGTCACTAGTGAATAACGATCGTCACTCTAGTTACTATCGTCACTTGTTACTGCCATCACTCTAATTACTAGAGTGACAACTAGCAAGTATCTAGAGTGACGTTAGTAACGACTCTCTAGACTATCGTCTAGACTAACTATCGTCACTCTAGTTTCTAGCGCTAGATTCTAGAGTGACAAACTACCGCCACTCTAGTTTCTAGCTTGACAAGCTATCGTCACTCTAGTTTCTCTAGGCTAGAATCTAGGCGCAAAATCTAGCGCTAGAATACTAGGGCTAGAATCTGGGGCTAGACTCTAGCGTAGTAATATAGCGCTAGAATGTAGTCACCCTAGTTTTTAGAGTGACACGCTATCGTCGCTCTAGTTTCTAGCGTGACTAAATATCGTCAACTAGAGTGTGACTCTAGAAACTAGAGTGACGATGACAGCTTGTGGCTAGTTTGTCACTCTAGTCACTATCGTCACTCCAGTTACTAGAGTGAAAACTAGACAGTATCTAGAGTGACGTTAGTAAATACTCTCTAGACTATCGTCTAGACTAACTAGAGTGACGACAGTGACTAGAGTGACAAACTGTCATCGTCACTCTAGTTTCTAGAGTGACACTCTAGTTGGCCATAGTAAGTTACGCTAGAAACTAGAGTGACGATAGCTTGTCACACTAGAACCAGAGTGACGATAGTTAACCAGTCTCGTTAGTCTAGACGATAGTCTAGACAGTCTTTATTAACGTCACTCTAGATACTGTCTAGTTTTCACTCTACTAACTGGAGTGACGGCAGTAACAAGTGACTATAGTAACTAGAGTGACTAACTAGTTGTGACGATAGTTACTAGAGTTACGATCGTTATTCACTGTAGTAACAAGAGTGACGTTAGTAACGAGTGTGATACTTAGAAACTAGAGTGACGGTAGTTTGTCGCTATAGAAACTAGAAATCGTGACACCAGTTTCTCTAGAAACTTGGTTCTAGGCCTAGAATCTAGGGCTAGAATCTAGAGCTAGAATCTAGGGCTAGAATCTAGGGCTTGAATCTGGCCCTAGAGGGCTAACTCCAGATTTAGCCCTAGATTCTAGCCCTAGATTCTAGCCCTAGAATCTAGCCCTAGAATCAAGTTTCTAAAGAAACTGGAGTCACGATTTCTAGTTTCTATAGCGACAAACTCTAGTCACTAGAGTGACAACTAGACAGTGTCTAGAGTGACGTCTAGAAACTAGAGTGACGATGATAGTTTGTCGCTAGTTTGTCACTCGAGTTACTATAGTATAGCCCTAGTATCTATCTTTCTAGTGTGACAACTCAAGTTTCTAGCGCTAGATTCTAGAGTGAGTAACTATCGTCACTCTAGTTTCTAGTGTCACAAGCTATCGTCATTCTAGTTTCTAGCCATAGGTTCTTGAGTGGCTTACTATCGTCACTCTACTTTCTAGCTTGACAAGCTATCGTCACTCTAGTTTCTCTAGGCTAGAATCTAGGCCTGAAATCTAGCGCTAGAAATCTAGGGTTAGAAATCTAGGGCTAGAAATCTAGGGCTAGATTCTAGGGCTAGAAATCTAGGGCTAGAAATCTAGGGCTAGAATCTAGGGCTAGAATCTAGGGCTAGAATCTAGGGCTAGAAATGTAGGGCTATAATCTAGGGCTAGAATCTAGGGCTAGAAATCTAGGGCTAGAATCTAGGGCTAGAATCTAGGGCTAGAATCTAGGGCTACCATCACTCTAGTTTCTAGCGTGACAAGCTATCGTCACTCTAGTTTCTAAGTATCATACTCGTTACTAACGTCACTAGTGAATAACGATCGTCACTCTAGTTACTATCGTCACAACTAGTTAATCACTCTAGTTACTATCGTCACTTGTTACTGCCATCACTCTAATTACTAGAGTGACAACTAGCAAGTATCTAGAGTGACGTTAGTAACGACTCTCTAGACTATCGTCTAGACTAACTATCGTCACTCTAGTTTCTAGCGCTAGATTCTAGAGTGACAAACTACCGCCACTCTAGTTTCTAGCTTGACAAGCTATCGTCACTCTAGTTTCTCTAGGCTAGAATCTAGGCGTAAAATCTAGCGCTAGAATACTAGGGCTAGAATCTGGGGCTAGACTCTAGCGTAGTAATATAGCGCTAGAATGTAGTCACCCTAGTTTTTAGAGTGACACGCTATCGTCGCTCTAGTTTCTAGCGTGACTAAATATCGTCAACTAGAGTGTCACTCTAGAAACTAGAGTGACGATGACAGCTTGTGGCTAGTTTGTCACTCTAGTCACTATCGTCACTCCAGTTACTAGAGTGAAAACTAGACAGTATCTAGAGTGACGTTAGTAAACACTCTCTAGACTATCGTCTAGACTAACTAGAGTGACGACAGTGACTAGAGTGACAAACTAGCGACAAACTGTCATCGTCACTCTAGTTTCTAGAGTGACACTCTAGTTGGCCATAGTAAGTTACGCTAGAAACTAGAGTGACGATAGCTTGTCACACTAGAACCAGAGTGACGATAGTTAACCAGTCTCGTTAGGCTAGACGATAGTCTAGAGAGTCTTTATTAACGTCACTCTAGATACTGTCTAGTTTTCACTCTACTAACTGGAGTGACGGCAGTAACAAGTGACGATAGTAACTAGAGTGACTAACTAGTTGTGACGATAGTTACTAGAGTTACGATCGTTATTCACTGTAGTAACAAGAGTGACGTTAGTAACGAGTGTGATACTTAGAAACTAGAGTGACGGTAGTTTGTCGCTCTAGAAACTAGAAATCGTGACTCCAGTTTCTCTAGAAACTTGGTTCTAGGCCTAGAATCTAGGGCTAGAATCTAGGGCTAGAATCTAGGGCTAGATTCTGGGGCTTGAATCTGGCCCTAGAGGGCTAACTCCAGATATAGATTCTAGCCCTAGAATCTAGCCCTAGAATCAAGTTTCTAAAGAAACTGGAGTCACGATTTCTAGTTTCTAGAGCGACAAACTCTAGTCACTAGAGTGACAACTAGACAGTATCTAGAGTGACGTCTAGAAACTAGAGTGACGATGATAGTTTGTCGCTAGTTTGTCACTCGAGTTACTATAGTATAGCCCTAGTATCTATCTTTCTAGTGTGACAACTCAAGTTTCTAGCGCTAGATTCTAGAGTGACTAACTATCGTCACTCTAGTTTCTAGTGTGACAAGCTATCGTCATTCTAGTTTCTAGCCATAGGTTCTTGAGTGACTTACTATCGTCACTCTACTTTCTAGCTTGACAAGCTATCGTCACTCTAGTTTCTCTAGGCTAGAATCCAGGGATAGACTCTAGCGTAGTAATCTAGCGCTGGAATCTAGTCACCCTAGTTTCTAGAGTGAATAGCTATCGTCACTCTAGTTTCTAGCGGGACTAAATATCGTCAACTAGAGTGTCACTCTAGAATCTAGAGTGACGATGACTTGTGGCTAGTTTGTCATCGGCTTTGAAGGAAGGTCAATCTGAATTGTTGCTCATGACGTGAATTCACATTGCGCAAGTTTTCATCTCGCTCAATCACCGGCAAGGTGATAATTAAAATTATTTTCCCCAAAAAAAGTGCCTTATCCATTAAAAATTATACTCTTATAACGGTAAATTTTCCTGCTCTCCGACCCCATCCTCTAGATCAAGTCATCAGCTAGAAAATCGTCCTGCATCACTTTGCTATAGGCCGCACGGTTTTTGAGATATGAGCAAAGTAAGACCAACATTCCTTATTTTTTCAATGCAGAAAAATCGACATCTGTAGGGGTGTTGGCGGTTCGTATGGAATTTTCGACAGCTTATTTCTCGAGAACGGTGCCTCCTACGAGAAAAAACCTGTACATATTTTGTGTAGCTCGTGACTTGATCTAGAGGATGGCATTGGAAAATTCACGAAATTCCCATAATTTGAGCAAATTTTTGAAAAAAACAGGGAAATTTGTTTCTCTGGCGTAAATTATATGAAATTTTACATCGGCTTTGAAGGAAGGTCAATCTGAATTGTTGCTCTTGACGTGAATTCACATTATGCAAGTCTTCATCTCGCTCAATCACCGGCAAGGCGATAATTAAAATTATTTTCCCAAAAAAAGTGCCTTATCCATTAAAAATTATACCCTTATAACGGTAAATTTTCCCGCTCTCCGACCCCATCCTCTAGATCAAGTCATCAGCTAGAAAATCGTCCTGCATCACTTTGCTGTAGGCCGCACGGTTTTTGAGATATGAGCAAAGTAAGACCAACATTCCTTATTTTTTCAATGTAGAAAAATCGACATCTGTAGGGGTGTTGGCGGTTCGTATGGAATTTTCGACAGCTTATTTCTCGAGAACGGTGCGTCCTACGAGAAAAAACCTGTACATATTTTGTGTAGCTCGTGACTTGATCTAGAGGATGGCATTGGAAAATTCACGAAATTCCCATAATTTGAGCAAATTTTTGAAAAAAACAGGGAAATTTGTTTCTCTGGCGTAAATTATATGAAATTTTACATCGGCTTTGAAGGAAGGTCAATCTGAATTGTTGCTCTTGACGTGAATTCACATTATGCAAGTCTTCATCTCGCTCAATCACCGGCAAGGCGATAATTAAAATTATTTTCCCAAAAAAAGTGCCTTATCCATTAAAAATTATACCCTTATAACGGTAAATTTTCCCGCTCTCCGACCCCATCCTCTAGATCAAGTCATCAGCTACAAAATCGTACTGCATCACTTTGCTGTAGGACGCATGGTTTTTGAGATATGAGCAAAGTAAGACCAACATTCATCATTTTTTCAATGTAGAAAAATCGACATCTGTAGGGGTGCTGGCGGTTCGTATGGAATTTTCGACAGCTTATTTCTCGAGACCGGTGCGTCCTACGAGAAAAAACCTGTACATATTTTTTGTAGCTCGTGACTTGATCTAGAGAATGGCATTGGAAAATTCACGTAATTCCAATTATTTGAGCAAAGTTTTGAAAAAAAACAGGGAAATTTGTTTTTCTGGCGTAAATTATATGAAATTTTACATCGGCTTTGAAGGAAGGTTAATCTGAATTGTTGCTCTTGACGTGAATTCACTATCGTCACAACTAGTTATTCACTGTAGTAACAAGAGTGACGTTAGTAACGAGTGTGATACTTAGAAACTAGAGTGACGGTAGTTTGTCGCTCTAGAAACTAGAAATCGTCACTCTAGTAACTAGAAACTAGAGTGACGATAGTCTGTCACGCTAGAAACTAGATTGACGATAGTTAGTCTAGACGATAGTCTAGAGATTCGTTACTAAGGTCACTCTAGGTACTTGCTAGTTGTCACTCTAGTAACTGGAGTGACGTTAGTAACGAGTATGATACATAGAAACTAGAGTGACGGTAGTTTGTCGTTCTAGAAACTAGAATTCGTGGCTCTTGTTTCTCTAGAAACTAGATTCTAGGGCTAGAATCCAGCCCTAGATTCTGGGGCTAGAATCGAGCCCTAGAATTAAGAGCTAGAAATCTAGGGATAGAATCTAGGGCTAGAATCTAAAGCTAGAATCGAGGGCTAGATTCTAGGGCTAGAAATCTAGGGCTAGAAATCTAGGGCTAGAATCTAGGGCTAGAATCTAGGGCTAGAATCTAGGGCTAGAATCTAGGGCTAGAATCTAGGGCTGGAATCTAGGGCTAGAAATCTAGGGCTACAAATCTAGGGCTAGATTTTAGGGCAAGAATCTAGGGCTTGAATCTAGAGCTAGAAATCTAGGGCTAGAATCTAGGGCTAGAATCTAGGGCTAGAAATCTAGGGCTAGAAATCTAGGGCTAGATTCTAGGGCTAGAAATCTAGGGCTAGAATCTAGGGCTAGAATCTAGGGCTACAAATCTAGGGCTAGATTCTAGGGCTAGAATCTAGGGCTAGAAATCTAGGGCTAGAATCTAGGGCTAGAATCTAGGGCTAGAATCTAGGGCTAGAAATCTAGGGCTAGAAATCTAGGGCTAGAATCTAGGGCTAGAATCTAGTGCTAGAATCTAGGGCTAGAAATCTAGGGCTAGAATCTAGGGCTAGAATCTAGGGCTAGATTCTAGGGCTAGAATCTAGGGCTAGATTCTAGGGCTAGAATCTAGGGCTAGAATCTAGGGCTAGATTCTAGGGCTAGAATCTAGGGCTAGAAATCTAGGGCTAGAATTTAGGGCTAGAATCTAGGGCTAGAAATCTAGGGCTAGAAATCTAGGGCTAGATTCTAGGGCTAGAATCTAGGGCTAGAAATCTAGGGCTAGAAATCTTGGGCTAGATTCTAGGGCTAGAAATCTAGGGCTAGAAATCTATAACTAGAATCTAGGGCTAGAATCCAGGGCTAGAAATCTAGGGCTAGAAATCTAGGGCTAGAAATCTATAACTAGAATCTAGGGCTAGATTTCAGGCCTAGATTCTAGCCTAGAGAAACTAGAGTGACGATAGCTTGTCAAGCTAGAAAGTAGAGTGACGATAGTAAGTCACTCAAGAACCTATGGCTAGAAACTAGAATGACGATAGCTTGTCACACTAGAAACTAGAGTGACGATAGTTAGTCACTCTAGAATCTAGCGCTAGAAACTTGAGTTGTCACACTAGAAAGATAGATACTAGGGCTATACTATAGTAACTCGAGTGACAAACTAGCGACAAACTATCATCGTCACTCTAGTTTCTAGACGTCACTCTAGATACTGTCTAGTTGTCACTCTAGTGACTAGAGTTTGTCGCTCTAGAAACTAGAAATCGTGACTCCAGTTTCTTTAGAAACTTGATTCTAGGGCTAGATTCTAGGGCTAGAATCTAGGGCTAGAATCTAGGGCTAAATCTGGAGTTAGCCCTCTAGGGCCAGATTCAAGCCCCAGAATCTAGCCCTAGATTCTAGCCCTAGATTCTAGCCCTAGAATCTAGGCCTAGACTCTAGGCCTAGATCCAAGTTTCTAGAGAAACTGGAGTCACGATTTCTAGTTTCTAGAGCGACAAACTACCGTCACTCTAGTTTCTAAGTATCACACTCGTTACTAACGTCACTCTTGTTACTACAGTGAATAACGATCACTCTAGTTACTATCGTCACAACTAGTTAATCACTCCAGTTACTATCGTCACTTGTTACTGCCGTCACTCTAATTACTAGAGTGACAAACTAGATAGTATCTAGAGTGACCCTAGATTCTAGAGTGACACGCTATCGTCACTCTAGTTTCTAGCTGACTAAATGTCGTCAACTAGAGTGTCACTCTAGAAGCTAGAGTGACGATGATAGCATATCGCTAGCTTGTCACTCTGGTCACTATCGTCACTCTAGACTAACTATCGTCCCTCTAGTTTCTAGCGTGAAAATCTATGGTCGCTCTAGTTTCTTGAGCGACACTCTAGTTGACAATAGTAAGTCACGCTAGAAACTAGAGTGACGATAGCTTGTCACACTAGAAACTAGAGTGACGGTAGTTAGTCTAGACGATAGTCTAGAGATCGTTACTAACGACACTCCAGATACTTGCTAGTTGTCACTCTAGTAACTCGAGTGACGATAGTGACTAGAGTGACGATAGTAACGAGTGTGATACTTAGAATCGGGAGTGACGGAAACTAGAAATCGTGACTCTAGTTTCTCTAGAAACTAGATTCTAGCCCTCGAATCTACGCCTAGATTTCTAGCCCTCGATTCTAGCGCTAGATTTGAGCCCTAGATTTCTAGCTTTAGTTTCTAGCCCTAGAACCAAGTTTCTAGAGAAACTGGAGTCACGATTTCTAGTTTCTTGAGTGACAAACTACCGTCACTCTAGTTTCTAACTATCATACTCGTTACTAACGTCACTCTAGTTACTAGAGTGAATAACGATCGTCACTCTAGTTCCTAATGTGTCAAGCTATCGTCACTCTAGTTTCTAGCGTGACTAACTATCGTCACCTAGAGTGTCGCTCAAGAAACTAGAGCGACCATAGATTTTAACGCTAGAAACTAGAGGGACGATAGTTAGTCTAGAGTGACGATAGTGACCAGAGTGACAAGCTAGCGATATGCTATCATCGTCACTCTAGCTTCTAGAGTGACACTCTAGTTGACGATAGTTAGTCACGCTAGAAAATAGAGTGACGATAGCTTGACACATTAGGAACTAGAGTGACGATCGTTATTCACTCTAGTAACTAGAGTGACGTTAGTAACGAGTATGATAGTTAGAAACTAGAGTGACGGTAGTTTGTCACTCTAGCAACTAGAGTGACGATAGCTTGTCACGCTAGAAACTAGAGTGACAGTAGTTTGTCGCTCTAGAATCTAGAAACTAGAGTGCCGATAGTTTAGAGATCGTTACTAACGTCACTCTAGATACTGTCTAGTTGTCACTCAAGTAACTAGAGTGACTATAGTAACAAGTGACGATAGTAACTAGAGTGACGATAGCTTGTCACGCTAGAAAGTAGAGTGACGGTAGTTTGTCACTCTAGAAACTAGAAATCGTGACTGCAGTTTCTCTAGAAACTTGGTTCTAGGCCTAGAATCTACGGCTAGAATGTAGGGCTAGAATCTAGGGCTAGATTCTAGGGCTAGAAATCTAGGGCTAGAATCTAGGGCTAGAATCTAGGGCTAGAATCTAGGGCTAGAATCTAGGGCTAGAAATCTAGGGCTAGAAATCTAGGGCTAGATTCTAGGGCTAGAAATCTAGGGCTAGAAGTCTAGGGCTAGATTCTAGCTAGATTCTAAGGCTAGATTTTAGGGCTAGATTCTAGCTAGATTCTAAGGCTAGAATCTAGGGCTAGAATCTAGGGCTAGAAATCTAGGGCTAGATTCTAGGGCTAGAAATCTAGGGCTAGAAATCTAGGGCTAGAAATCTAGGGCTAGAATCTAGGGCTAGAATCTAGGGCTAGAATCTAGGGCTAGAAATCTAGGGCTAGAATCTAGGGCTAGATTCAAGGGCTAGAAATCTAGGGCTAGAAATCTAGGGCTAGATTCTAGGGCTAGAAATCTAGGGCTAGATTCAAGGGCTAGAAATCTAGGGCTAGAAATCTAGGGCTAGAAATCTAGGGCTAGATTCTAGGGCTAGAAATCTAGGGCTAGATTCAAGGGCTAGAAATCTAGGGCTAGAAATCTGGGGCTAGATTCTAGGGCTAGAAATCTAGGGCTAGAATCTAGGGCTAGAAATCTAGGGCTAGAATCTAGGGCTAGAATCTAGGGCTAGAATCTAGGGCTAGAATCTAGGGCTGAAATCTAGGGCTAGAATCTAGGGCTAGAAATCTAGGACTAGAAATCTAGGGCTAGAATCTAGGGCTAGAATCTAGGGCTAGAAATCTAGGGCTAGAAATCTAGGGCTAGATTCTAGGGCTAGAAATCTAGGGCTAGATTCAAGGGCTAGAAATCTAGGGCTAGAAATCTAGGGCTAGATTCTAGGGCTAGAATAAAGGGCTAGAATCTAGGGCTAGAATCTAGAGCTAGAAATCTAGGGCTAGAGTCTCGGGCTAGAATCTAGGGCTAGAAATCTAGGGCTAGAATCTAGGGCTAGAATCTAGGGCTAGAAATCTAGGGCTAGAATCTAGGGCTAGAATCTAGGGCTAGAATCTAGGGCTAGAATCTAGGGCTAGAATCTAGGGCTAGAATCTAGGGCTAGAATCTAGGGCTAGAGTCTGGGGCTTGAATCTGGCCCTAGAGGGCTAACTCCAGATTTTGCCCTAGATTCTAGCCCTAGATTCTAGCCCTAGAATCTAGCCCTAGAGTGACTAACTATCGTCACTCTAGTTTCTAGTGTCACAAGCTATCGTCATTCTAGTTTCTAGCCATAGGTTCTTGAGTGACTTACTATCGTCACTCTACTTTCTAGCTTGACAAGCTAACGTCACTCTAGTTTCTCTAGGCTAGAATCTAGGCCTGAAATCTAGCGCTAGAAATCTAGGGTTAGAAATCTAGGGCTAGAAATCTAGGGCTAGATTCTAGGGCTAGAAATCTAGGGCTAGAATCTAGGGCTAGAATCTAGGGCTAGAATCTAGGGCTAGAATCTAGGGCTAGAATCTAGGGCTAGATTCTAGGGCTAGAATCTAGGGATAGAAATCTAGGGCTAGATTCTAGGGCTAGAAATCTAGGACTAGATATCTAGGGCTAGATTCTAGGGCTAGAAATCTAGGACTAGATATCTAGGGCTAGAATCTAGGGCTAGAATCTAGGGCTAGAATCTTGGGCTAGAATCTAGGGCTAGAATCTAGGGCTAGAAATCTAGGGCTAGAGTCTCGGGCTAGAATCTAGGGCTAGAATCTAGTTCTAGATTCTAGGGCTAGAATCTAGGGCTAGATTCTAGGGCTAGAATCTAGGGCTAGATTCTAGGGCTAGAAATCTAGGGCTAGAATCTAGGGCTTGAAATCTAGGGCTAGATTCTAGGGCTAGAAATCTAGGGCTAGAAATCTAGGGCTAGAATCTAGGGCTAGAAACTAGGGCTAGAATCTAGGGCTAGAATCTAGGGCTAGAAATCTAGGGCTAGAAATCTAGGGCTAGAATCTAGGGCTAGAATCTAGGGCTAGAAATCTAGGGCTAGAATCTAGGGCTAGAATCTAGGGCTAGAAATCTAGGGCTAGAAATCTAGGGCTAGAATCTAGGGCTAGAAACTAGGGCTAGAATCTAGGGCTAGAATCTAGGGCTAGAAATCTAGGGCTAGAAATCTAGGGCTAGAATCTAGGGCTAGAAATCTAGGGCTAGAATCTAGGGCTAGAATCTAGGGCTAGAATCTAGGGCTACCATCACTCTAGTTTCTAGCGTGACAAGCTATCGTCACTCTAGTTGCTAGAGTGACAAACTACCGTCACTCTAGTTTCTAGCGTGACAAGCTATCGTCACTCTAGTTTCTAAGTATCATACTCGTTACTAACGTCACTAGTGAATAACGATCGTCACTCTAGTTACTATCGTCACTTGTTACTGCCATCACTCTAATTACTAGAGTGACAACTAGCAAGTATCTAGAGTGACGTTAGTAACGACTCTCTAGACTATCGTCTAGACTAACTATCGTCACTCTAGTTTCTAGCGCTAGAGTCTAGAGTGACAAACTACCGCCACCCTAGTTTCTAGCTTGACAAGCTATCGTCACTCTAGTTTCTCTAGGCTAGAATCTAGGCGTAAAATCTAGCGCTAGAATACTAGGGCTAGAATCTGGGGCTAGACTCTAGCGTAGTAATATAGCGCTAGAATGTAGTCACCCTAGTTTTTAGAGTG
Organism: Eristalis intricaria; assembly: GCA_964034865.1. Taxonomy (NCBI): domain Eukaryota; kingdom Metazoa; phylum Arthropoda; class Insecta; order Diptera; family Syrphidae; genus Eristalis; species Eristalis intricaria. The sequence continues at coordinate 33,394,532 of OZ035875.1, forward strand.
ACACGCTATCGTCGCTCTAGTTTCTAGCGTGACTAAATATCGTCAACTAGAGTGTGACTCTAGAAACTAGAGTGACGATGACAGCTTGTGGCTAGTTTGTCACTCTAGTCACTATCGTCACTCCAGTTACTAGAGTGACAACTAGACAGTATCTAGAGTGACGTCTAGAAACTAGAGTGACGATGATAGTTTGTCGCTAGTTTGTCACTCGAGTTACTATAGTATAGCCCTAGTATCTATCTTTCTAGTGTGACAACTCAAGTTTCTAGCGCTAGATTCTAGAGTGACTAACTATCGTCACTCTAGTTTCTAGTGTGACAAGCTATCGTCATTCTAGTTTCTAGCCATAGGTTCTTGAGTGACTTACTATCGTCACTCTACTTTCTAGCTTGACAAGCTATCGTCACTCTAGTTTCTCTAGGCTAGAATCCAGGGATAGACTCTAGCGTAGTAATCTAGCGCTAGAATCTAGTCACCCTAGTTTCTAGAGTGAATAGCTATCGTCACTCTAGTTTCTAGCGGGACTAAATATCGTCAACTAGAGTGTCACTCTAGAATCTAGAGTGACGATGACTTGTGGCTAGTTTGTCATCGGCTTTTAAGGAAGGTCAATCTGAATTGTTGCTCATGACGTGAATTCACATTGCGCAAGTTTTCATCTCGCTCAATCACCGGCAAGGTGATAATTAAAATTATTTTCCCCAAAAAAAGTGCCTTATCCATTAAAAATTATACTCTTATAACGGTAAATTTTCCCGCTCTCCGACCCCATCCTCTAGATCAAGTCATCAGCTAGAAAATCGTCCTGCATCACTTTGCTGTAGGCCGCACGGTTTTTGAGATATGAGCAAAGTAAGACCAACATTCCTTATTTTTTCAATGCAGAAAAATCGACATCTGTAGGGGTGTTGGCGGTTCGTATGGAATTTTCGACAGCTTATTTCTCGAGAACGGTGCGTCCTACGAGAAAAAACCTGTACATATTTTGTGTAGCTCGTGACTTGATCTAGAGGATGGCATTGGAAAATTCACGAAATTCCCATAATTTGAGCAAATTTTTGAAAAAAACAGGGAAATTTTTTTCTCTGGCGTAAATTATATGAAATTTTACATCGGCTTTGAAGGAAGGTCAATCTGAATTGTTGCTCTTGACGTGAATTCACATTATGCAAGTCTTCATCTCGCTCAATCACCGGCAAGGCGATAATTAAAATTATTTTCCCAAAAAAAGTGCCTTATCCATTAAAAATTATACCCTTATAACGGTAAATTTTCCCGCTCTCCGACCCCATCCTCTAGATCAAGTCATCAGCTACAAAATCGTACTGCATCACTTTGCTGTAGGACGCATGGTTTTTGAGATATGAGCAAAGTAAGACCAACATTCATTATTTTTTCAATGTAGAAAAATCGACATCTGTAGGGGTGCTGGCGGTTCGTATGGAATTTTCGACAGCTTATTTCTCGAGACCGGTGCGTCCTACGAGAAAAAACCTGTACATATTTTTTGTAGCTCGTGACTTGATCTAGAGAATGGCATTGGAAAATTCACGTAATTCCCATTATTTGAGCAAAGTTTTGAAAAAAAACAGGGAAATTTGTTTTTCTGGCGTAAATTATATGAAATTTTACATCGGCTTTGAAGGAAGGTTAATCTGAATTGTTGCTCTTGACGTGAATTCACTATCGTCACAACTAGTTATTCACTGTAGTAACAAGAGTGACGTTAGTAACGAGTGTGATACTTAGAAACTAGAGTGACGGTAGTTTGTCGCTCTAGAAACTAGAAATCGTCACTCTAGTAACTAGAAACTAGAGTGACGATAGTCTGTCACGCTAGAAACTAGATTGACGATAGTTAGTCTAGACGATAGTCTAGAGATTCGTTACTAAGGTCACTCTAGGTACTTGCTAGTTGTCACTCTAGTAACTGGAGTGACGTTAGTAACGAGTATGATACATAGAAACTAGAGTGACGGTAGTTTGTCGTTCTAGAAACTAGAATTCGTGGCTCTTGTTTCTCTAGAAACTAGATTCTAGGGCTAGAATCCAGCCCTAGATTCTGGGGCTAGAATCGAGCCCTAGAATTAAGAGCTAGAAATCTAGGGATAGAATCTAGGGCTAGAATCTAAAGCTAGAATCGAGGGCTAGATTCTAGGGCTAGAAATCTAGGGCTAGAAATCTAGGGCTAGAATCTAGGGCTAGAATCTAGGGCTAGAATCTAGGGCTAGAATCTAGGGCTGGGATCTAGGGCTAGAAATCTAGGGCTAGAAATCTAGGGCTAGAAATCTAGGGCTAGAATCTAGGGCTAGAATCTAGGGCTAGAAATCTAGGGCTAGAAATCTAGGGCTAGATTCTAGGGCTAGAAATCTAGGGCTAGATTCAAGGGCTAGAAATCTAGGGCTAGAAATCTAGGGCTAGATTCTAGGGCTAGAATCTAGGGCTAGAATCTAGGGCTAGAATCTAGGGCTAGAAATCTAGGGCTAGAGTCTCGGGCTAGAATCTAGGGCTAGAAATCTAGGGCTAGAATCTAGGGCTAGAATCTAGGGCTAGAATCGAGAGCTAGAAATCTAGGGCTAGAATCTAGGGCTAGAATCTAGGGCTAGAATCGAGGGCTAGAAATCTAGGGCTAGATTCTAGGGCTAGAAATCTAGGGCTAGAAATCTAGGGCTAGAATCTAGGGCTAGAATCTAGGGCTAGAGTCTGGGGCTTGAATCTGGCCCTAGAGGGCTAACTCCAGATTTAGCCCTAGATTCTAGCCCTAGATTCTAGCCCTAGAATCTAGCCCTAGAATCAAGTTTCTAAAGAAACTGGAGTCACGATTTCTAGTTTCTAGAGCGACAAACTCTAGTCACTAGAGTGACAACTAGACAGTATCTAGAGTGACGTCTAGAAACTAGAGTGACGATGATAGTTTGTCGCTAGTTTGTCACTCGAGTTACTATAGTATAGCCCTAGTATCTATCTTTCTAGTGTGACAACTCAAGTTTCTAGCGCTAGATTCTAGAGTGACTAACTATCGTCACTCTAGTCACTCTAGTACTTTCTAGCTTGACAAGCTATCGTCACTCTAGTTTCTCTAGGCTAGAATCCAGGGATAGACTCTAGCGTAGTAATCTAGCGCTAGAATCTAGTCACCCTAGTTTCTAGAGTGAATAGCTATCGTCACTCTAGTTTCTAGCGGGACTAAATATCGTCAACTAGAGTGTCACTCTAGAATCTAGAGTGACGATGACTTGTGGCTAGTTTGTCATCGGCTTTTAAGGAAGGTCAATCTGAATTGTTGCTCATGACGTGAATTCACATTGCGCAAGTTTTCATCTCGCTCAATCACCGGCAAGGTGATAATTAAAATTATTTTCCCCAAAAAAAGTGCCTTATCCATTAAAAATTATACTCTTATAACGGTAAATTTTCCCGCTCTCCGACCCCATCCTCTAGATCAAGTCATCAGCTAGAAAATCGTCCTGCATCACTTTGCTGTAGGCCGCACGGTTTTTGAGATATGAGCAAAGTAAGACCAACATTCCTTATTTTTTCAATGTAGAAAAATCGACATCTGTAGGGGTGTTGGCGGTTCGTATGGAATTTTCGACAGCTTATTTCTCGAGAACGGTGCGTCCTACGAGAAAAAACCTGTACATATTTTGTGTAGCTCGTGACTTGATCTAGAGGATGGCATTGGAAAATTCACGAAATTCCCATAATTTGAGCAAATTTTTGAAAAAAACAGGGAAATTTGTTTCTCTGGCGTAAATTATATGAAATTTTACATCGGCTTTGAAGGAAGGTCAATCTGAATTGTTGCTCTTGACGTGAATTCACATTATGCAAGTCTTCATCTCGCTCAATCACCGGCAAGGCGATAATTAAAATTATTTTCCCAAAAAAAGTGCCTTATCCATTAAAAATTATACCCTTATAACGGTAAATTTTCCCGCTCTCCGACCCCATCCTCTAGATCAAGTCATCAGCTAGAAAATCGTCCTGCATCACTTTGCTGTAGGCCGCACGGTTTTTGAGATATGAGCAAAGTAAGACCAACATTCCTTATTTTTTCAATGTAGAAAAATCGACATCTGTAGGGGTGTTGGCGGTTCGTATGGAATTTTCGACAGCTTATTTCTCGAGAACGGTGCGTCCTACGAGAAAAAACCTGTACATATTTTGTGTAGCTCGTGACTTGATCTAGAGGATGGCATTGGAAAATTCACGAAATTCCCATAATTTGAGCAAATTTTTGAAAAAAACAGGGAAATTTGTTTCTCTGGCGTAAATTATATGAAATTTTACATCGGCTTTGAAGGAAGGTTAATCTGAATTGTTGCTCTTGACGTGAATTCACTATCGTCACAACTAGTTATTCACTGTAGTAACAAGAGTGACGTTAGTAACGAGTGTGATACTTAGAAACTAGAGTGACGGTAGTTTGTCGCTCTAGAAACTAGAAATCGTCACTCTAGTAACTAGAAACTAGAGTGACGATAGTCTGTCACGCTAGAAACTAGATTGACGATAGTTAGTCTAGACGATAGTCTAGAGATTCGTTACTAAGGTCACTCTAGGTACTTGCTAGTTGTCACTCTAGTAACTGGAGTGACGTTAGTAACGAGTATGATACATAGAAACTAGAGTGACGGTAGTTTGTCGTTCTAGAAACTAGAATTCGTGGCTCTTGTTTCTCTAGAAACTAGATTCTAGGGCTAGAATCCAGCCCTAGATTCTGGGGCTAGAATCGAGCCCTAGAATTTAGATCTAGAAATCTAGGGATAGAATCTAGGGCTAGAATCTAAAGCTAGAATCGAGGGCTAGATTCTAGGGCTAGAAATCTAGGGCTAGAAATCTAGGGCTAGAATCTAGGGCTAGAATCTAGGGCTAGAATCTAGGGCTAGAATCTAGGGCTAGAAATCTAGGGCTGGAAATCTAGGGCTAGATTCTAGGGCTAGAAATCTAGGGCTAGATTCAAGGGCTAGAAATCTAGGGCTAGAAATCTAGGGCTAGATTCTAGGGCTAGAATCTAGGGCTAGAATCTAGGGCTAGAATCTAGGGCTAGAAATCTAGGGCTAGAGTCTCGGGCTAGAATCTAGGGCTAGAAATCTAGGGCTAGAATCTAGGGCTAGAATCTAGGGCTAGAATCGAGAGCTAGAAATCTAGGGCTAGAATCTAGGGCTAGAATCTAGGGCTAGAATCGAGGGCTAGAAATCTAGGGCTAGATTCTAGGGCTAGAAATCTAGGGCTAGAAATCTAGGGCTAGAATCTAGGGCTAGAATCTAGGGCTAGAGTCTGGGGCTTGAATCTGGCCCTAGAGGGCTAACTCCAGATTTAGCCCTAGATTCTAGCCCTAGATTCTAGCCCTAGAATCTAGCCCTAGAGTGACTAACTATCGTCACTCTAGTTTCTAGTGTCACAAGTTATCGTCATTCTAGTTTCTAGCCATAGGTTCTTGAGTGACTTACTATCGTCACTCTACTTTCTAGCTTGACAAGCTAACGTGACTCTAGTTTCTCTAGGCTAGAATCTAGGCCTGAAATCTAGCGCTAGAAATCTAGGGTTAGAAATCTAGGGCTAGAAATCTAGGGCTAGATTCTAGGGCTAGAAATCTAGGGCTAGAATCTAGGGCTAGAATCTAGGGCTAGAATCTAGGGCTAGAATCTAGGGCTAGAATCTAGGGCTTGAAATCTAGGGCTAGATTCTAGGGCTAGAAATCTAGGGCTAGAAATCTAGGGCTAGAATCTAGGGCTAGAAACTAGGGCTAGAATCTAGGGCTAGAATCTAGGGCTAGAAATCTAGGGCTAGAAATCTAGGGCTAGAATCTAGGGCTAGAATCTAGGGCTAGAAATCTAGGGCTAGAATCTAGGGCTAGAATCTAGGGCTAGAAATCTAGGGCTAGAAATCTAGGGCTAGAATCTAGGGCTAGAAACTAGGGCTAGAATCTAGGGCTAGAATCTAGGGCTAGAAATCTAGGGCTAGAAATCTAGGGCTAGAATCTAGGGCTAGAAATCTAGGGCTAGAATCTAGGGCTAGAATCTAGGGCTAGAATCTAGGGCTACCATCACTCTAGTTTCTAGCGTGACAAGCTATCGTCACTCTAGTTGCTAGAGTGACAAACTACCGTCACTCTAGTTTCTAGCGTGACAAGCTATCGTCACTCTAGTTTCTAAGTATCATACTCGTTACTAACGTCACTAGTGAATAACGATCGTCACTCTAGTTACTATCGTCACTTGTTACTGCCATCACTCTAATTACTAGAGTGACAACTAGCAAGTATCTAGAGTGACGTTAGTAACGACTCTCTAGACTATCGTCTAGACTAACTATCGTCACTCTAGTTTCTAGCGCTAGAGTCTAGAGTGACAAACTACCGCCACCCTAGTTTCTAGCTTGACAAGCTATCGTCACTCTAGTTTCTCTAGGCTAGAATCTAGGCGTAAAATCTAGCGCTAGAATACTAGGGCTAGAATCTGGGGCTAGACTCTAGCGTAGTAATATAGCGCTAGAATGTAGTCACCCTAGTTTTTAGAGTGACACGCTATCGTCGCTCTAGTTTCTAGCGTGACTAAATATCGTCAACTAGAGTGTGACTCTAGAAACTAGAGTGACGATGACAGCTTGTGGCTAGTTTGTCACTCTAGTCACTATCGTCACTCCAGTTACTAGAGTGACAACTAGACAGTATCTAGAGTGACGTCTAGAAACTAGAGTGACGATGATAGTTTGTCGCTAGTTTGTCACTCGAGTTACTATAGTATAGCCCTAGTATCTATCTTTCTAGTGTGACAACTCAAGTTTCTAGCGCTAGATTCTAGAGTGACTAACTATCGTCACTCTAGTTTCTAGTGTGACAAGCTATCGTCATTCTAGTTTCTAGCCATAGGTTCTTGAGTGACTTACTATCGTCACTCTACTTTCTAGCTTGACAAGCTATCGTCACTCTAGTTTCTCTAGGCTAGAATCCAGGGATAGACTCTAGCGTAGTAATCTAGCGCTAGAATCTAGTCACCCTAGTTTCTAGAGTGAATAGCTATCGTCACTCTAGTTTCTAGCGGGACTAAATATCGTCAACTAGAGTGTCACTCTAGAATCTAGAGTGACGATGACTTGTGGCTAGTTTGTCATCGGCTTTTAAGGAAGGTCAATCTGAATTGTTGCTCATGACGTGAATTCACATTGCGCAAGTTTTCATCTCGCTCAATCACCGGCAAGGTGATAATTAAAATTATTTTCCCCAAAAAAAGTGCCTTATCCATTAAAAATTATACTCTTATAACGGTAAATTTTCCCGCTCTCCGACCCCATCCTCTAGATCAAGTCATCAGCTAGAAAATCGTCCTGCATCACTTTGCTGTAGGCCGCACGGTTTTTGAGATATGAGCAAAGTAAGACCAACATTCCTTATTTTTTCAATGCAGAAAAATCGACATCTGTAGGGATGTTGGCGGTTCGTATGGAATTTTCGACAGCTTATTTCTCGAGAACGGTGCGTCCTACGAGAAAAAACCTGTACATATTTTGTGTAGCTCGTGACTTGATCTAGAGGATGGCATTGGAAAATTCACGAAATTCCCATAATTTGAGCAAATTTTTGAAAAAAACAGGGAAATTTTTTTCTCTGGCGTAAATTATATGAAATTTTACATCGGCTTTGAAGGAAGGTCAATCTGAATTGTTGCTCTTGACGTGAATTCACATTATGCAAGTCTTCATCTCGCTCAATCACCGGCAAGGCGATAATTAAAATTATTTTCCCAAAAAAAGTGCCTTATCCATTAAAAATTATACCCTTATAACGGTAAATTTTCCCGCTCTCCGACCCCATCCTCTAGATCAAGTCATCAGCTACAAAATCGTACTGCATCACTTTGCTGTAGGACGCATGGTTTTTGAGATATGAGCAAAGTAAGACCAACATTCATTATTTTTTCAATGTAGAAAAATCGACATCTGTAGGGGTGCTGGCGGTTCGTATGGAATTTTCGACAGCTTATTTCTCGAGACCGGTGCGTCCTACGAGAAAAAACCTGTACATATTTTTTGTAGCTCGTGACTTGATCTAGAGAATGGCATTGGAAAATTCACGTAATTCCCATTATTTGAGCAAAGTTTTGAAAAAAAACAGGGAAATTTGTTTTTCTGGCGTAAATTATATGAAATTTTACATCGGCTTTGAAGGAAGGTTAATCTGAATTGTTGCTCTTGACGTGAATTCACTATCGTCACAACTAGTTATTCACTGTAGTAACAAGAGTGACGTTAGTAACGAGTGTGATACTTAGAAACTAGAGTGACGGTAGTTTGTCGCTCTAGAAACTAGAAATCGTCACTCTAGTAACTAGAAACTAGAGTGACGATAGTCTGTCACGCTAGAAACTAGATTGACGATAGTTAGTCTAGACGATAGTCTAGAGATTCGTTACTAAGGTCACTCTAGGTACTTGCTAGTTGTCACTCTAGTAACTGGAGTGACGTTAGTAACGAGTATGATACATAGAAACTAGAGTGACGGTAGTTTGTCGTTCTAGAAACTAGAATTCGTGGCTCTTGTTTCTCTAGAAACTAGATTCTAGGGCTAGAATCCAGCCCTAGATTCTGGGGCTAGAATCGAGCCCTAGAATTAAGAGCTAGAAATCTAGGGATAGAATCTAGGGCTAGAATCTAAAGCTAGAATCGAGGGCTAGATTCTAGGGCTAGAAATCTAGGGCTAGAAATCTAGGGCTAGAATCTAGGGCTAGAATCTAGGGCTAGAATCTAGGGCTAGAATCTAGGGCTGGGATCTAGGGCTAGAAATCTAGGGCTAGAAATCTAGGGCTAGAAATCTAGGGCTAGAATCTAGGGCTAGAATCTAGGGCTAGAAATCTAGGGCTAGAAATCTAGGGCTAGATTCTAGGGCTAGAAATCTAGGGCTAGATTCAAGGGCTAGAAATCTAGGGCTAGAAATCTAGGGCTAGATTCTAGGGCTAGAATCTAGGGCTAGAATCTAGGGCTAGAATCTAGGGCTAGAAATCTAGGGCTAGAGTCTCGGGCTAGAATCTAGGGCTAGAAATCTAGGGCTAGAATCTAGGGCTAGAATCTAGGGCTAGAATCGAGAGCTAGAAATCTAGGGCTAGAATCTAGGGCTAGAATCTAGGGCTAGAATCGAGGGCTAGAAATCTAGGGCTAGATTCTAGGGCTAGAAATCTAGGGCTAGAAATCTAGGGCTAGAATCTAGGGCTAGAATCTAGGGCTAGAGTCTGGGGCTTGAATCTGGCCCTAGAGGGCTAACTCCAGATTTAGCCCTAGATTCTAGCCCTAGATTCTAGCCCTAGAATCTAGCCCTAGAATCAAGTTTCTAAAGAAACTGGAGTCACGATTTCTAGTTTCTAGAGCGACAAACTCTAGTCACTAGAGTGACAACTAGACAGTATCTAGAGTGACGTCTAGAAACTAGAGTGACGATGATAGTTTGTCGCTAGTTTGTCACTCGAGTTACTATAGTATAGCCCTAGTATCTATCTTTCTAGTGTGACAACTCAAGTTTCTAGCGCTAGATTCTAGAGTGACTAACTATCGTCACTCTAGTCACTCTAGTACTTTCTAGCTTGACAAGCTATCGTCACTCTAGTTTCTCTAGGCTAGAATCCAGGGATAGACTCTAGCGTAGTAATCTAGCGCTAGAATCTAGTCACCCTAGTTTCTAGAGTGAATAGCTATCGTCACTCTAGTTTCTAGCGGGACTAAATATCGTCAACTAGAGTGTCACTCTAGAATCTAGAGTGACGATGACTTGTGGCTAGTTTGTCATCGGCTTTTAAGGAAGGTCAATCTGAATTGTTGCTCATGACGTGAATTCACATTGCGCAAGTTTTCATCTCGCTCAATCACCGGCAAGGTGATAATTAAAATTATTTTCCCCAAAAAAAGTGCCTTATCCATTAAAAATTATACTCTTATAACGGTAAATTTTCCCGCTCTCCGACCCCATCCTCTAGATCAAGTCATCAGCTAGAAAATCGTCCTGCATCACTTTGCTGTAGGCCGCACGGTTTTTGAGATATGAGCAAAGTAAGACCAACATTCCTTATTTTTTCAATGTAGAAAAATCGACATCTGTAGGGGTGTTGGCGGTTCGTATGGAATTTTCGACAGCTTATTTCTCGAGAACGGTGCGTCCTACGAGAAAAAACCTGTACATATTTTGTGTAGCTCGTGACTTGATCTAGAGGATGGCATTGGAAAATTCACGAAATTCCCATAATTTGAGCAAATTTTTGAAAAAAACAGAGAAATTTGTTTCTCTGGCGTAAATTATATGAAATTTTACATCGGCTTTGAAGGAAGGTCAATCTGAATTGTTGCTCTTGACGTGAATTCACATTATGCAAGTCTTCATCTCGCTCAATCACCGGCAAGGCGATAATTAAAATTATTTTCCCAAAAAAAGTGCCTTATCCATTAAAAATTATACCCTTATAACGGTAAATTTTCCCGCTCTCCGACCCCATCCTCTAGATCAAGTCATCAGCTAGAAAATCGTCCTGCATCACTTTGCTGTAGGCCGCACGGTTTTTGAGATATGAGCAAAGTAAGACCAACATTCCTTATTTTTTCAATGTAGAAAAATCGACATCTGTAGGGGTGTTGGCGGTTCGTATGGAATTTTCGACAGCTTATTTCTCGAGAACGGTGCGTCCTACGAGAAAAAACCTGTACATATTTTGTGTAGCTCGTGACTTGATCTAGAGGATGGCATTGGAAAATTCACGAAATTCCCATAATTTGAGCAAATTTTTGAAAAAAACAGGGAAATTTGTTTCTCTGGCGTAAATTATATGAAATTTTACATCGGCTTTGAAGGAAGGTTAATCTGAATTGTTGCTCTTGACGTGAATTCACTATCGTCACAACTAGTTATTCACTGTAGTAACAAGAGTGACGTTAGTAACGAGTGTGATACTTAGAAACTAGAGTGACGGTAGTTTGTCGCTCTAGAAACTAGAAATCGTCACTAACTAGAAACTAGAGTGACGATAGTCTGTCACGCTAGAAACTAGATTGACGATAGTTAGTCTAGACGATAGTCTAGAGATTCGTTACTAAGGTCACTCTAGGTACTTGCTAGTTGTCACTCTAGTAACTGGAGTGACGTTAGTAACGAGTATGATACATAGAAACTAGAGTGACGGTAGTTTGTCGTTCTAGAAACTAGAATTCGTGGCTCTTGTTTCTCTAGAAACTAGATTCTAGGGCTAGAATCCAGCCCTAGATTCTGGGGCTAGAATCGAGCCCTAGAATTTAGATCTAGAAATCTAGGGATAGAATCTAGGGCTAGAATCTAAAGCTAGAATCGAGGGCTAGATTCTAGGGCTAGAAATCTAGGGCTAGAAATCTAGGGCTAGAATCTAGGGCTAGAATCTAGGGCTAGAATCTAGGGCTAGAATCTAGGGCTAGAAATCTAGGGCTGGAAATCTAGGGCTAGATTCTAGGGCTAGAAATCTAGGGCTAGATTCAAGGGCTAGAAATCTAGGGCTAGAAATCTAGGGCTAGATTCTAGGGCTAGAATCTAGGGCTAGAATCTAGGGCTAGAATCTAGGGCTAGAAATCTAGGGCTAGAGTCTCGGGCTAGAATCTAGGGCTAGAAATCTAGGGCTAGAATCTAGGGCTAGAATCTAGGGCTAGAATCGAGAGCTAGAAATCTAGGGCTAGAATCTAGGGCTAGAATCTAGGGCTAGAATCGAGGGCTAGAAATCTAGGGCTAGATTCTAGGGCTAGAAATCTAGGGCTAGAAATCTAGGGCTAGAATCTAGGGCTAGAATCTAGGGCTAGAGTCTGGGGCTTGAATCTGGCCCTAGAGGGCTAACTCCAGATTTAGCCCTAGATTCTAGCCCTAGATTCTAGCCCTAGAATCTAGCCCTAGAGTGACTAACTATCGTCACTCTAGTTTCTAGTGTCACAAGTTATCGTCATTCTAGTTTCTAGCCATAGGTTCTTGAGTGACTTACTATCGTCACTCTACTTTCTAGCTTGACAAGCTAACGTGACTCTAGTTTCTCTAGGCTAGAATCTAGGCCTGAAATCTAGCGCTAGAAATCTAGGGTTAGAAATCTAGGGCTAGAAATCTAGGGCTAGATTCTAGGGCTAGAAATCTAGGGCTAGAATCTAGGGCTAGAATCTAGGGCTAGAATCTAGGGCTAGAATCTAGGGCTAGAATCTAGGGCTAGATTCTAGGGCTAGAATCTAGGGCTAGAAATCTAGGGCTAGAATCTAGGGCTAGAATCTAGGGCTAGAATCTAGGGCTAGATTCTAGGGCTAGAATCTAGGGCTAGAAATCTAGGGCTAGAATCTAGGGCTAGAATCTAGGGCTAGAACCTAGGGCTAGAATCTAGGGCTAGAATCTAAGGCTAGCTTCTAGGGCTAGAATCTAGGGCTAGAAATCTAGGGCTAGAAATCTAGGGCTAGAATCTAGGGCTAGAATCTAGGGCTAGAGATCTAGGGCTAGAATCTAGGGCTAGAATCTAGGGCTAGAAATCTAGGGCTAGAAATCTAGGGCTAGATTCTAGGGCTAGAAATCTAGGGCTAGAAATCTAGGGCTAGAATCTAGGGCTAGAATCTAGGGCTAGAATCTAGGGCTAGAAATCTAGGGCTAGAATCTAGGGCTAGAATCTAGGGCTAGAATCTAGGGCTAGAATCTAGGGCTACCATCACTCTAGTTTCTAGCGTGACAAGCTATCGTCACTCTAGTTGCTAGAGTGACAAACTACCGTCACTCTAGTTTCTAGCGTGACAAGCTATCGTCACTCTAGTTTCTAAGTATCATACTCGTTACTAACGTCACTAGTGAATAACGATCGTCACTCTAGTTACTATCGTCACTTGTCTACTGCCATCACTCTAATTACTAGAGTGACAACTAGCAAGTATCTAGAGTGACGTTAGTAACGACTCTCTAGACTATCGTCTAGACTAACTATCGTCACTCTAGTTTCTAGCGCTAGATTCTAGAGTGACAAACTACCGCCACTCTAGTTTCTAGCTTGACAAGCTATCGTCACTCTAGTTTCTCTAGGCTAGAATCTAGGCGCAAAATCTAGCGCTAGAATACTAGGGCTAGAATCTGGGGCTAGACTCTAGCGTAGTAATATAGCGCTAGAATGTAGTCACCCTAGTTTTTAGAGTGACACGCTATCGTCGCTCTAGTTTCTAGCGTGACTAAATATCGTCAACTAGAGTGTCACTCTAGAAACTAGAGTGACGATGACAGCTTGTGGCTAGTTTGTCACTCTAGTCACTATCGTCACTCCAGTTACTAGAGTGAAAACTAGACAGTATCTAGAGTGACGTTAGTAAAGACTCTCTAGACTATCGTCTAGACTAACTAGAGTGACGACAGTGACTAGAGTGACAAACTAGCGACAAACTGTCATCGTCACTCTAGTTTCTAGAGTGACACTCTAGTTGGCCATAGTAAGTTACGCTAGAAACTAGAGTGACGATAGCTTGTCACACTAGAACCAGAGTGACGATAGTTAACCAGTCTCGTTAGTCTAGACGATAGTCTAGAGAGTCTTTATTTACGTCACTCTAGATACTGTCTAGTTTTCACTCTACTAACTGGAGTGACGGCAGTAACAAGTGACGATAGTAACTAGAGTGACTAACTAGTTGTGACGATAGTTACTAGAGTTACGATCGTTATTCACTGTAGTAACAAGAGTGACGTTAGTAACGAGTGTGATACTTAGAAACTAGAGTGACGGTAGTTTGTCGCTATAGAAACTAGAAATCGTGACTCCAGTTTCTCTAGAAACTTGGTTCTAGGCCTAGAATCTAGGGCTAGAATCTAGGGCTAGAATCTAGGGCTAGAATCTAGGGCTTGAATCTGGCCCTAGAGGGCTAACTCCAGATTTAGCCCTAGATTCTAGCCCTAGATTCTAGCCCTAGAATCTAGCCCTAGAATCAAGTTTCTAAAGAAACTGGAGTCACGATTTCTAGTTTCTATAGCGACAAACTCTAGTCACTAGAGTGACAACTAGACAGTGTCTAGAGTGACGTCTAGAAACTAGAGTGACGATGATAGTTTGTCGCTAGTTTGTCACTCGAGTTACTATAGTATAGCCCTAGTATCTATCTTTCTAGTGTGACAACTCAAGTTTCTAGCGCTAGATTCTAGAGTGACTAACTATCGTCACTCTAGTTTCTAGTGTGACAAGCTATCGTCATTCTAGTTTCTAGCCATAGGTTCTTGAGTGACTTACTATCGTCACTCTACTTTCTAGCTTGACAAGCTATCGTCACTCTAGTTTCTCTAGGCTAGAATCCAGGGATAGACTCTAGCGTAGTAATCTAGCGCTAGAATCTAGTCACCCTAGTTTCTAGAGTGAATAGCTATCGTCACTCTAGTTTCTAGCGGGACTAAATATCGTCAACTAGAGTGTCACTCTAGAATCTAGAGTGACGATGACTTGTGGCTAGTTTGTCATCGGCTTTTAAGGAAGGTCAATCTGAATTGTTGCTCATGACGTGAATTCACATTGCGCAAGTTTTCATCTCGCTCAATCACCGGCAAGGTGATAATTAAAATTATTTTCTCCAAAAAAAGTGCCTTATCCATTAAAAATTATACCCTTATAACGGTAAATTTTCCCGCTCTCCGACCCCATCCTCTAGATCAAGTCATCAGCTAGAAAATCGTCCTGCATCACTTTGCTGTAGGCCGCACGGTTTTTGAGATATGAGCAAAGTAAGACCAACATTCCTTATTTTTTCAATGTAGAAAAATCGACATCTGTAGGGGTGTTGGCGGTTCGTATGGAATTTTCGACAGCTTATTTCTCGAGAACGGTGCGTCCTACGAGAAAAAACCTGTACATATTTTGTGTAGCTCGTGACTTGATCTAGAGGATGGCATTGGAAAATTCACGAAATTCCCATAATTTGAGCAAATTTTTGAAAAAAACAGGGAAATTTGTTTCTCTGGCGTAAATTATATGAAATTTTACATCGGCTTTGAAGGAAGGTCAATCTGAATTGTTGCTCTTGACGTGAATTCACATTATGCAAGTCTTCATCTCGCTCAATCACCGGCAAGGCGATAATTAAAATTATTTTCCCAAAAAAAGTGCCTTATCCATTAAAAATTATACCCTTATAACGGTAAATTTTCCCGCTCTCCGACCCCATCCTCTAGATCAAGTCATCAGCTACAAAATCGTACTGCATCACTTTGCTGTAGGACGCATGGTTTTTGAGATATGAGCAAAGTAAGACCAACATTCATTATTTTTTCAATGTAGAAAAATCGACATCTGTAGGGGTGTTGGCGGTTCGTATGGAATTTTCGACAGCTTATTTCTCGAGAACGGTGCGTCCTACGAGAAAAAACCTGTACATATTTTGTGTAGCTCGTGACTTGATCTAGAGGATGGCATTGGAAAATTCACGAAATTCCCATAATTTGAGCAAATTTTTGAAAAAAACAGGGAAATTTGTTTCTCTGGCGTAAATTATATGAAATTTTACATCGGCTTTGAAGGAAGGTTAATCTGAATTGTTGCTCTTGACGTGAATTCACTATCGTCACAACTAGTTATTCACTGTAGTAACAAGAGTGACGTTAGTAACGAGTGTGATACTTAGAATCTAGAGTGACGGTAGTTTGTCGCTCTAGAAACTAGAAATCGTCACTCTAGTAACTAGAAACTAGAGTGACGATAGTCTGTCACGCTAGAAACTAGATTGACGATAGTTAGTCTAGACGATAGTCTAGAGATTCGTTACTAAGGTCACTCTAGGTACTTGCTAGTTGTCACTCTAGTAACTGGAGTGACGTTAGTAACGAGTATGATACATAGAAACTAGAGTGACGGTAGTTTGTCGTTCTAGAAACTAGAATTCGTGGCTCTTGTTTCTCTAGAAACTAGATTCTAGGGCTAGAATCCAGCCCTAGATTCTGGGGCTAGAATCGAGCCCTAGAATTTAGAGCTAGAAATCTAGGGATAGAATCTAGGGCTAGAATCTAAAGCTAGAATCGAGGGCTAGATTCTAGGGCTAGAAATCTAGGGCTAGAAATCTAGAGCTAGAATCTAGGGCTAGAATCTAGGGCTAGAATCTAGGGCTAGAATCTAGGGCTGGAATCTAGGGCTAGAAATCTAGGGCTACAAATCTAGGGCTAGATTTTAGGGCAAGAATCTAGGGCTTGAATCTAGGGCTAGAAATCTAGGGCTAGAATCTAGGGCTAGAATCTAGGGCTAGAAATCTAGGGCTAGAAATCTAGGGCTAGAATCTAGGGCTAGAATCTAGGGCTAGAAATCTAGGGCTAGAATCTAGGGCTAGAAATCTAGGGCTAGAATCTAGGGCTAGAATCTAGGGCTAGAATCTAGGGCTAGAAATCTAGGGCTAGATTCTAGGGCTAGAAATCTAGGGCTAGAAATCTAGGGCTAGAATCTAGGGCTAGAATCTAGGGCTAGAAATCTAGGGCTAGAAATCTAGGGCTAGATTCTAGGGCTAGAAATCTAGGGCTAGATTCAAGGGCTAGAAATCTAGGGCTAGAAATCTAGGGCTAGATTCTAGGGCTAGAGTCTCGGGCTAGAATCTAGGGCTAGAAATCTAGGGCTAGAATCTAGGGCTAGAATCTAGGGCTAGAATCGAGAGCTAGAAATCTAGGGCTAGAATCTAGGGCTAGAATCTAGGGCTAGAATCGAGGGCTAGAAATCTAGGGCTAGATTCTAGGGCTAGAATCTAGGGCTAGAATCGAGGGCTAGAAATCTAGGGCTAGATTCTAGGGCTAGAAATCTAGGGCTAGAAATCTAGGGCTAGAATCTAGGGCTAGAATCTAGGGCTAGAGTCTGGGGCTTGAATCTGGCCCTAGAGGGCTAACTCCAGATTTAGCCCTAGATTCTAGCCCTAGATTCTAGCCCTAGAATCTAGCCCTAGAGGGACTAACTATCGTCACTCTAGTTTCTAGTGTCACAAGTTATCGTCATTCTAGTTTCTAGCCATAGGTTCTTGAGTGACTTACTATCGTCACTCTACTTTCTAGCTTGACAAGCTAACGTCACTCTAGTTTCTCTAGGCTAGAATCTAGGCCTGAAATCTAGCGCTAGAAATCTAGGGTTAGAAATCTAGGGCTAGAAATCTAGGGCTAGATTCTAGGGCTAGAAATCTAGGGCTAGAATCTAGGGCTAGAATCTAGGGCTAGAATCTAGGGCTAGAATCTAGGGCTAGAATCTAGGGCTAGATTCTAGGGCTAGAATCTAGGGCTAGAAATCTAGGGCTAGAATCTAGGGCTAGAATCTAGGGCTAGAATCTAGGGCTAGATTCTAGGGCTAGAATCTAGGGCTAGAAATCTAGGGCTAGAATCTAGGGCTAGAATCTAGGGCTAGAATCTAGAGCTAGAATCTAGGGCTAGAAATCTAGGGCTAGAGTCTCGGGCTAGAATCTAGGGCTAGAATCTAGTTCTAGATTCTAGGGCTAGAATCTAGGGCTAGATTCTAGGGCTAGAAATCTAGGGCTAGAAATCTAGGGCTAGAATCTAGGGCTAGAACCTAGGGCTAGAATCTAGGGCTAGAATCTAAGGCTAGCTTCTAGGGCTAGAATCTAGGGCTAGAAATCTAGGGCTAGAAATCTAGGGCTAGAATCTAGGGCTAGAATCTAGGGCTAGAGATCTAGGGCTAGAATCTAGGGCTAGAATCTAGGGCTAGAATCTAGGGCTAGAATCTAGGGCTAGAATCTAGGGCTAGATTCTAGGGCTAGAATCTAGGGCTAGAATCTAGGGCTAAATCTGGAGTTAGCCCTCTAGGGCTAGAAATCTAGGGCTAGAGTCTGGGGCTTGAATCTGGCCCTAGAGGGCTAACTCCAGATTTAGCCCTAGATTCTAGCCCTAGATTCTAGCCCTAGAATCTAGCCCTAGAGTGACTAACTATCGTCACTCTAGTTTCTAGTGTCACAAGTTATCGTCATTCTAGTTTCTAGCCATAGGTTCTTGAGTGACTTACTATCGTCACTCTAGTTTCTAGCGTGACAAGCTATCGTCACTCTAGTTGCTAGAGTGACAAACTACCGTCACTCTAGTTTCTAGCGTGACAAGCTATCGTCACTCTAGTTTCTAAGTATCATACTCGTTACTAACGTCACTAGTGAATAACGATCGTCACTCTAGTTACTATCGTCACTTGTTACTGCCATCACTCTAATTACTAGAGTGACAACTAGCAAGTATCTAGAGTGACGTTAGTAACGACTCTCTAGACTATCGTCTAGACTAACTATCGTCACTCTAGTTTCTAGCGCTAGATTCTAGAGTGACAAACTACCGCCACTCTAGTTTCTAGCTTGACAAGCTATCGTCACTCTAGTTTCTCTAGGCTAGAATCTAGGCGCAAAATCTAGCGCTAGAATACTAGGGCTAGAATCTGGGGCTAGACTCTAGCGTAGTAATATAGCGCTAGAATGTAGTCACCCTAGTTTTTAGAGTGACACGCTATCGTCGCTCTAGTTTCTAGCGTGACTAAATATCGTCAACTAGAGTGTCACTCTAGAAACTAGAGTGACGATGACAGCTTGTGGCTAGTTTGTCACTCTAGTCACTATCGTCACTCCAGTTACTAGAGTGAAAACTAGACAGTATCTAGAGTGACGTTAGTAAATACTCTCTAGACTATCGTCTAGACTAACTAGAGTGACGACAGTGACTAGAGTGACAAACTAGCGACAAACTGTCATCGTCACTCTAGTTTCTAGAGTGACACTCTAGTTGGCCATAGTAAGTTACGCTAGAAACTAGAGTGACGATAGCTTGTCACACTAGAACCAGAGTGACGATAGTTAACCAGTCTCGTTAGTCTAGACGATAGTCTAGACAGTCTTTATTAACGTCACTCTAGATACTGTCTAGTTTTCACTCTACTAACTGGAGTGACGGCAGTAACAAGTGACGATAGTAACTAGAGTGACTAACTAGTTGTGACGATAGTTACTAGAGTTACGATCGTTATTCACTGTAGTAACAAGAGTGACGTTAGTAACGAGTGTGATACTTAGAAACTAGAGTGACGGTAGTTTGTCGCTATAGAAACTAGAAATCGTGACTCCAGTTTCTCTAGAAACTTGGTTCTAGGCCTAGAATCTAGGGCTAGAATCTAGGGCTAGAATCTAGGGCTAGAATCTAGGGCTTGAATCTGGCCCTAGAGGGCTAACTCCAGATTTAGCCCTAGATTCTAGCCCTAGATTCTAGCCCTAGAATCTAGCCCTAGAATCAAGTTTCTAAAGAAACTGGAGTCACGATTTCTAGTTTCTATAGCGACAAACTCTAGTCACTAGAGTGACAACTAGACAGTGTCTAGAGTGACGTCTAGAAACTAGAGTGACGATGATAGTTTGTCGCTAGTTTGTCACTCGAGTTACTATAGTATAGCCCTAGTATCTATCTTTCTAGTGTGACAACTCAAGTTTCTAGCGCTAGATTCTAGAGTGACTAACTATCGTCACTCTAGTTTCTAGTGTGACAAGCTATCGTCATTCTAGTTTCTAGCCATAGGTTCTTGAGTGACTTACTATCGTCACTCTACTTTCTAGCTTGACAAGCTATCGTCACTCTAGTTTCTCTAGGCTAGAATCCAGGGATAGACTCTAGCGTAGTAATCTAGCGCTAGAATCTAGTCACCCTAGTTTCTAGAGTGAATAGCTATCGTCACTCTAGTTTCTAGCGGGACTAAATATCGTCAACTAGAGTGTCACTCTAGAATCTAGAGTGACGATGACTTGTGGCTAGTTTGTCATCGGCTTTGAAGGAAGGTCAATCTGAATTGTTGCTCATGACGTGAATTCACATTGCGCAAGTTTTCATCTCGCTCAATCACCGGCAAGGTGATAATTAAAATTATTTTCCCCAAAAAAAGTGCCTTATCCATTAAAAATTATACTCTTATAACGGTAAATTTTCCTGCTCTCCATCCTCTAGATCAAGTCATCAGCTAGAAAATCGTCCTGCATCACTTTGCTATAGGCCGCACGGTTTTTGAGATATGAGCAAAGTAAGACCAACATTCCTTATTTTTTCAATGCAGAAAAATCGACATCTGTAGGGGTGTTGGCGGTTCGTATGGAATTTTCGACAGCTTATTTCTCGAGAACGGTGCCTCCTACGAGAAAAAACCTGTACATATTTTGTGTAGCTCGTGACTTGATCTAGAGGATGGCATTGGAAAATTCACGAAATTCCCATAATTTGAGCAAATTTTTGAAAAAAACAGGGAAATTTGTTTCTCTGGCGTAAATTATATGAAATTTTACATCGGCTTTGAAGGAAGGTCAATCTGAATTGTTGCTCTTGACGTGAATTCACATTATGCAAGTCTTCATCTCGCTCAATCACCGGCAAGGCGATAATTAAAATTATTTTCCCAAAAAAAGTGCCTTATCCATTAAAAATTATACCCTTATAACGGTAAATTTTCCCGCTCTCCGACCCCATCCTCTAGATCAAGTCATCAGCTACAAAATCGTACTGCATCACTTTGCTGTAGGACGCATGGTTTTTGAGATATGAGCAAAGTAAGACCAACATTCATTATTTTTTCAATGTAGAAAAATCGACATCTGTAGGGGTGCTGGCGGTTCGTATGGAATTTTCGACAGCTTATTTCTCGAGACCGGTGCGTCCTACGAGAAAAAACCTGTACATATTTTTTGTAGCTCGTGACTTGATCTAGAGAATGGCATTGGAAAATTCACGTAATTCCCATTATTTGAGCAAAGTTTTGAAAAAAAACAGGGAAATTTGTTTTTCTGGCGTAATTATATGAAATTTTACATCGGCTTTGAAGGAAGGTTAATCTGAATTGTTGCTCTTGACGTGAATTCACTATCGTCACAACTAGTTATTCACTGTAGTAACAAGAGTGACGTTAGTAACGAGTGTGATACTTAGAAACTAGAGTGACGGTAGTTTGTCGCTCTAGAAACTAGAAATCGTCACTCTAGTAACTAGAAACTAGAGTGACGATAGTCTGTCACGCTAGAAACTAGATTGACGATAGTTAGTCTAGACGATAGTCTAGAGATTCGTTACTAAGGTCACTCTAGGTACTTGCTAGTTGTCACTCTAGTAACTGGAGTGACGTTAGTAACGAGTATGATACATAGAAACTAGAGTGACGGTAGTTTGTCGTTCTAGAAACTAGAATTCGTGGCTCTTGTTTCTCTAGAAACTAGATTCTAGGGCTAGAATCCAGCCCTAGATTCTGGGGCTAGAATCGAGCCCTAGAATTTAGAGCCAGAAATCTAGGGATAGAATCTAGGGCTAGAATCTAAAGCTAGAATCGAGGGCTAGATTCTAGGGCTAGAAATCTAGGGCTAGAAATCTAGGGCTAGAATCTAGGGCTAGAATCTAGGGCTAGAAATCTAGGGCTAGAATCTAGGGCTAGAAATCTAGGGCTAGAATCTAGGGCTAGAATCTAGGGCTAGAATCTAGGGCTAGAAATCTAGGGCTAGATTCTAGGGCTCGAAATCTAGGGCTAGAAATCTAGGGCTAGAATCTAGGGCTAGAATCTAGGGCTAGAATCTAGGGCTAGAATCTAGGGCTAGAATCTAGGGCTACCATCACTCTAGTTTCTAGCGTGACAAGCTATCGTCACTCTAGTTGCTAGAGTGACAAACTACCGTCACTCTAGTTTCTAGCGTGACAAGCTATCGTCACTCTAGTTTCTAAGTATCATACTCGTTACTAACGTCACTAGTGAATAACGATCGTCACTCTAGTTACTATCGTCACTTGTTACTGCCATCACTCTAATTACTAGAGTGACAACTAGCAAGTATCTAGAGTGACGTTAGTAACGACTCTCTAGACTATCGTCTAGACTAACTATCGTCACTCTAGTTTCTAGCGCTAGATTCTAGAGTGACAAACTACCGCCACTCTAGTTTCTAGCTTGACAAGCTATCGTCACTCTAGTTTCTCTAGGCTAGAATCTAGGCGCAAAATCTAGCGCTAGAATACTAGGGCTAGAATCTGGGGCTAGACTCTAGCGTAGTAATATAGCGCTAGAATGTAGTCACCCTAGTTTTTAGAGTGACACGCTATCGTCGCTCTAGTTTCTAGCGTGACTAAATATCGTCAACTAGAGTGTCACTCTAGAAACTAGAGTGACGATGACAGCTTGTGGCTAGTTTGTCACTCTAGTCACTATCGTCACTCCAGTTACTAGAGTGAAAACTAGACAGTATCTAGAGTGACGTTAGTAAAGACTCTCTAGACTATCGTCTAGACTAACTAGAGTGACGACAGTGACTAGAGTGACAAACTAGCGACAAACTGTCATCGTCACTCTAGTTTCTAGAGTGACACTCTAGTTGGCCATAGTAAGTTACGCTAGAAACTAGAGTGACGATAGCTTGTCACACTAGAACCAGAGTGACGATAGTTAACCAGTCTCGTTAGTCTAGACGATAGTCTAGAGAGTCTTTATTAACGTCACTCTAGATACTGTCTAGTTTTCACTCTACTAACTGGAGTGACGGCAGTAACAAGTGACGATAGTAACTAGAGTGACTAACTAGTTGTGACGATAGTTACTAGAGTTACGATCGTTATTCACTGTAATAACAAGAGTGGGCTTGAATCTGGCCCTAGAGGGCTAACTCCAGATTTAGCCCTAGATTCTAGCCCTAGATTCTAGCCCTAGAATCTAGCCCTAGAATCAAGTTTCTAAAGAAACTGGAGTCACGATTTCTAGTTTCTATAGCGACAAACTCTAGTCACTAGAGTGACAACTAGACAGTGTCTAGAGTGACGTCTAGAAACTAGAGTGACGATGATAGTTTGTCGCTAGTTTGTCACTCGAGTTACTATAGTATAGCCCTAGTATCTATCTTTCTAGTGTGACAACTCAAGTTTCTAGCGCTAGATTCTAGAGTGACTAACTATCGTCACTCTAGTTTCTAGTGTGACAAGCTATCGTCATTCTAGTTTCTAGCCATAGGTTCTTGAGTGACTTACTATCGTCACTCTACTTTCTAGCTTGACAAGCTATCGTCACTCTAGTTTCTCTAGGCTAGAATCCAGGGATAGACTCTAGCGTAGTAATCTAGCGCTAGAATCTAGTCACCCTAGTTTCTAGAGTGAATAGCTATCGTCACTCTAGTTTCTAGCGGGACTAAATATCGTCAACTAGAGTGTCACTCTAGAATCTAGAGTGACGATGACTTGTGGCTAGTTTGTCATCGGCTTTTAAGGAAGGTCAATCTGAATTGTTGCTCATGACGTGAATTCACATTGCGCAAGTTTTCATCTCGCTCAATCACCGGCAAGGTGATAATTAAAATTATTTTCTCCAAAAAAAGTGCCTTATCCATTAAAAATTATACCCTTATAACGGTAAATTTTCCCGCTCTCCGACCCCATCCTCTAGATCAAGTCATCAGCTAGAAAATCGTCCTGCATCACTTTGCTGTAGGCCGCACGGTTTTTGAGATATGAGCAAAGTAAGACCAACATTCCTTATTTTTTCAATGTAGAAAAATCGACATCTGTAGGGGTGTTGGCGGTTCGTATGGAATTTTCGACAGCTTATTTCTCGAGAACGGTGCGTCCTACGAGAAAAAACCTGTACATATTTTGTGTAGCTCGTGACTTGATCTAGAGGATGGCATTGGAAAATTCACGAAATTCCCATAATTTGAGCAAATTTTTGAAAAAAACAGGGAAATTTGTTTCTCTGGCGTAAATTATATGAAATTTTACATCGGCTTTGAAGGAAGGTCAATCTGAATTGTTGCTCTTGACGTGAATTCACATTATGCAAGTCTTCATCTCGCTCAATCACCGGCAAGGCGATAATTAAAATTATTTTCCCAAAAAAAGTGCCTTATCGATTAAAAATTATACCCTTATAACGGTAAATTTTCCCGCTCTCCGACCCCATCCTCTAGATCAAGTCATCAGCTACAAAATCGTACTGCATCACTTTGCTGTAGGACGCATGGTTTTTGAGATATGAGCAAAGTAAGACCAACATTCATTATTTTTTCAATGTAGAAAAATCGACATCTGTAGGGGTGCTGGCGGTTCGTATGGAATTTTCGACAGCTTATTTCTCGAGACCGGTGCGTCCTACGAGAAAAAACCTGTACATATTTTTTGTAGCTCGTGACTTGATCTAGAGAATGGCATTGGAAAATTCACGTAATTCCCATTATTTGAGCAAAGTTTTGAAAAAAAACAGGGAAATTTGTTTTTCTGGCGTAAATTATATGAAATTTTACATCGGCTTTGAAGGAAGGTTAATCTGAATTGTTGCTCTTGACGTGAATTCACTATCGTCACAACTAGTTATTCACTGTAGTAACAAGAGTGACGTTAGTAACGAGTGTGATACTTAGAAACTAGAGTGACGGTAGTTTGTCGCTCTAGAAACTAGAAATCGTCACTCTAGTAACTAGAAACTAGAGTGACGATAGTCTGTCACGCTAGAAACTAGATTGACGATAGTTAGTCTAGACGATAGTCTAGAGATTCGTTACTAAGGTCACTCTAGGTACTTGCTAGTTGTCACTCTAGTAACTGGAGTGACGTTAGTAACGAGTATGATACATAGAAACTAGAGTGACGGTAGTTTGTCGTTCTAGAAACTAGAATTCGTGGCTCTTGTTTCTCTAGAAACTAGATTCTAGGGCTAGAATCCAGCCCTAGATTCTGGGGCTAGAATCGAGCCCTAGAATTTAGAGCTAGAAATCTAGGGATAGAATCTAGGGCTAGAATCTAAAGCTAGAATCGAGGGCTAGATTCTAGGGCTAGAAATCTAGGGCTAGAAATCTAGGGCTAGAATCTAGGGCTAGAATCTAGGGCTAGAATCTAGGGCTAGAAATCTAGGGCTAGAATCTAGGGCTAGAAATCTAGGGCTAGAATCTAGGGCTAGAATCTAGGGCTAGAATCTAGGGCTAGAAATCTAGGGCTAGATTCTAGGGCTCGAAATCTAGGGCTAGAAATCTAGGGCTAGAATCTAGGGCTAGAATCTAGGGCTAGAATCTAGGGCTAGAATCTAGGGCTAGAAATCTAGGGCTAGAATCTAGGGCTAGAATCTAGGGCTACCATCACTCTAGTTTCTAGCGTGACAAGCTATCGTCACTCTAGTTGCTAGAGTGACAAACTACCGTCACTCTAGTTTCTAGCGTGACAAGCTATCGTCACTCTAGTTTCTAAGTATCATACTCGTTACTAACGTCACTAGTGAATAACGATCGTCAGTCTAGTTACTATCGTCACTTGTTACTGCCATCACTCTAATTACTAGAGTGACAACTAGCAAGTACCTAGAGTGACCTTAGTAACGACTCTCTAGACTATCGTCTAGACTAACTATCGTCACTCTAGTTTCTAGCGCTAGATTCTAGACTGACAAACTACCGCCACTCTAGTTTCTAGCTTGACAAGCTATCGTCACTCTAGTTTCTCTAGGCTAGAATCTAGGCGCAAAATCTAGCGCTAGAATACTAGGGCTAGAATCTGGGGCTAGACTCTAGCGTAGTAATATAGCGCTAGAATGTAGTCACCCTAGTTTTTAGAGTGACACGCTATCGTCGCTCTAGTTTCTAGCGTGACTAAATATCGTCAACCAGGGTGTCACTTTAGAAACTAGAGTGACGATGACAGCTTGTGGCTAGTTTGTCACTCTAGTCACTATCGTCACTCCAGTTACTACTAACTGGAGTGACGGCAGTAACAAGTGACTATAGTAACTAGAGTGACTAACTAGTTGTGACGATAGTTACTAGAGTTACGATCGTTATTCACTGTAGTAACAAGAGTGACGTTAGTAACGAGTGTGATACTTAGAAACTAGAGTGACGGTAGTTTGTCGCTATAGAAACTAGAAATCGTGACTCCAGTTTCTCTAGAAACTTGGTTCTAGGCCTAGAATCTAGGGCTAGAATCTAGAGCTAGAATCTAGGGCTAGAATCTAGGGCTTGAATCTGGCCCTAGAGGGCTAACTCCAGATTTAGCCCTAGATTCTAGCCCTAGATTCTAGCCCTAGATTCTAGCCCTAGAATCTAGCCCTAGAATCAAGTTTCTAAAGAAACTGGAGTCACGATTTCTAGTTTCTATAGCGACAAACTCTAGTCACTAGAGTGACAACTAGACAGTGTCTAGAGTGACGTCTAGAAACTAGAGTGACGATGATAGTTTGTCGCTAGTTTGTCACTCGAGTTACTACAGTATAGCCCTAGTATCTATCTTTCTAGTGTGACAACTCAAGTTTCTAGCGCTAGATTCTAGAGTGAGTAACTATCGTCACTCTAGTTTCTAGTGTCACAAGCTATCGTCATTCTAGTTTCTAGCCATAGGTTCTTGAGTGGCTTACTATCGTCACTCTACTTTCTAGCTTGACAAGCTATCGTCACTCTAGTTTCTCTAGGCTAGAATCTAGGCCTGAAATCTAGCGCTAGAAATCTAGGGTTAGAAATCTAGGGCTAGAAATCTAGGGCTAGATTCTAGGGCTAGAAATCTAGGGCTAGAAATCTAGGGCTAGAATCTAGGGCTAGAATCTAGGGCTAGAATCTAGGGCTAGAAATCTAGGGCTAGAATCTAGGGCTAGAATCTAGGGCTAGAAATCTAGGGCTAGAATCTAGGGCTAGAATCTAGGGCTACCATCACTCTAGTTTCTAGCGTGACAAGCTATCGTCACTCTAGTTGCTAGAGTGACAAACTACCGTCACTCTAGTTTCTAGCGTGACAAGCTATCGTCACTCTAGTTTCTAAGTATCATACTCGTTACTAACGTCACTAGTGAATAACGATCGTCACTCTAGTTACTATCGTCACAACTAGTTAATCACTCTAGTTACTATCGTCACTTGTTACTGCCATCACTCTAATTACTAGAGTGACAACTAGCAAGTATCTAGAGTGACGTTAGTAACGACTCTCTAGACTATCGTCTAGACTAACTATCGTCACTCTAGTTTCTAGCGCTAGATTCTAGAGTGACAAACTACCGCCACTCTAGTTTCTAGCTTGACAAGCTATCGTCACTCTAGTTTCTCTAGGCTAGAATCTAGGCGTAAAATCTAGCGCTAGAATACTAGGGCTAGAATCTGGGGCTAGACTCTAGCGTAGTAATATAGCGCTAGAATGTAGTCACCCTAGTTTTTAGAGTGACACGCTATCGTCGCTCTAGTTTCTAGCGTGACTAAATATCGTCAACTAGAGTGTCACTCTAGAAACTAGAGTGACGATGACAGCTTGTGGCTAGTTTGTCACTCTAGTCACTATCGTCACTCCAGTTACTAGAGTGAAAACTAGACAGTATCTAGAGTGACGTTAGTAAACACTCTCTAGACTATCGTCTAGACTAACTAGAGTGACGACAGTGACTAGAGTGACAAACTAGCGACAAACTGTCATCGTCACTCTAGTTTCTAGAGTGACACTCTAGTTGGCCATAGTAAGTTACGCTAGAAACTAGAGTGACGATAGCTTGTCACACTAGAACCAGAGTGACGATAGTTAACCAGTCTCGTTAGTCTAGACGATAGTCTAGAGAGTCTTTATTAACGTCACTCTAGATACTGTCTAGTTTTCACTCTACTAACTGGAGTGACGGCAGTAACAAGTGACGATAGTAACTAGAGTGACTAACTAGTTGTGACGATAGTTACTAGAGTTACGATCGTTATTCACTGTAGTAACAAGAGTGACGTTAGTAACGAGTGTGATACTTAGAAACTAGAGCGACGGTAGTTTGTCGCTCTAGAAACTAGAAATCGTGACTCCAGTTTCTCTAGAAACTTGGTTCTAGGCCTAGAATCTAGGGCTAGAATCTAGGGCTAGAATCTAGGGCTAGATTCTGGGGCTTGAATCTGGCCCTAGAGGGCTAACTCCAGATTTAGCCCTAGATTCTAGCCCTAGAATCTAGCCCTAGAATCAAGTTTCTAAAGAAACTGGAGTCACGATTTCTAGTTTCTAGAGCGACAAACTCTAGTCACTAGAGTGACAACTAGACAGTATCTAGAGT
This sequence comes from Eristalis intricaria, assembly GCA_964034865.1. Lineage (NCBI taxonomy): Eukaryota > Metazoa > Arthropoda > Insecta > Diptera > Syrphidae > Eristalis > Eristalis intricaria. The sequence goes on from OZ035875.1 coordinate 33,422,518, forward strand.
GACGTCTAGAAACTAGAGTGACGATGATAGTTTGTCGCTAGTTTGTCACTCGAGTTACTATAGTATAGCCCTAGTATCTATCTTTCTAGTGTGACAACTCAAGTTTCTAGCGCTAGATTCTAGAGTGACTAACTATCGTCACTCTAGTTTCTAGTGTGACAAGCTATCGTCATTCTAGTTTCTAGCCATAGGTTCTTGAGTGACTTACTATCGTCACTCTACTTTCTAGCTTGACAAGCTATCGTCACTCTAGTTTCTCTAGGCTAGAATCCAGGGATAGACTCTAGCGTAGTAATCTAGCGCTAGAATCTAGTCACCCTAGTTTCTAGAGTGAATAGCTATCGTCACTCTAGTTTCTAGCGGGACTAAATATCGTCAACTAGAGTGTCACTCTAGAATCTAGAGTGACGATGACTTGTGGCTAGTTTGTCATCGGCTTTGAAGGAAGGTCAATCTGAATTGTTGCTCATGACGTGAATTCACATTGCGCAAGTTTTCATCTCGCTCAATCACCGGCAAGGTGATAATTAAAATTATTTTCCCCAAAAAAAGTGCCTTATCCATTAAAAATTATACTCTTATAACGGTAAATTTTCCTGCTCTCCGACCCCATCCTCTAGATCAAGTCATCAGCTAGAAAATCGTCCTGCATCACTTTGCTATAGGCCGCACGGTTTTTGAGATATGAGCAAAGTAAGACCAACATTCCTTATTTTTTCAATGCAGAAAAATCGACATCTGTAGGGGTGTTGGCGGTTCGTATGGAATTTTCGACAGCTTATTTCTCGAGAACGGTGCCTCCTACGAGAAAAAACCTGTACATATTTTGTGTAGCTCGTGACTTGATCTAGAGGATGGCATTGGAAAATTCACGAAATTCCCATAATTTGAGCAAATTTTTGAAAAAAACAGGGAAATTTGTTTCTCTGGCGTAAATTATATGAAATTTTACATCGGCTTTGAAGGAAGGTCAATCTGAATTGTTGCTCTTGACGTGAATTCACATTATGCAAGTCTTCATCTCGCTCAATCACCGGCAAGGCGATAATTAAAATTATTTTCCCAAAAAAAGTGCCTTATCCATTAAAAATTATACCCTTATAACGGTAAATTTTCCCGCTCTCCGACCCCATCCTCTAGATCAAGTCATCAGCTAGAAAATCGTCCTGCATCACTTTGCTGTAGGCCGCACGGTTTTTGAGATATGAGCAAAGTAAGACCAACATTCCTTATTTTTTCAATGTAGAAAAATCGACATCCGTAGGGGTGTTGGCGGTTCGTATGGAATTTTCGACAGCTTATTTCTCGAGAACGGTGCGTCCTACGAGAAAAAACCTGTACATATTTTGTGTAGCTCGTGACTTGATCTAGAGGATGGCATTGGAAAATTCACGTAATTCCCATTATTTGAGCAAAGTTTTGAAAAAAAACAGGGAAATTTGTTTTTCTGGCGTAAATTATATGAAATTTTACATCGGCTTTGAAGGAAGGTTAATCTGAATTGTTGCTCTTGACGTGAATTCACTATCGTCACAACTAGTTATTCACTGTAGTAACAAGAGTGACGTTAGTAACGAGTGTGATACTTAGAAACTAGAGTGACGGTAGTTTGTCGCTCTAGAAACTAGAAATCGTCACTCTAGTAACTAGAAACTAGAGTCTAGTAAACTAGAGTGACGATGATAGTTTGTCGCTAGTTTGTCACTCGAGTTACTATAGTATAGCCCTAGTATCTATCTTTCTAGTGTGACAACTCAAGTTTCTAGCGCTAGATTCTAGAGTGACTAACTATCGTCACTCTAGTTTCTAGTGTGACAAGCTATCGTCATTCTAGTTTCTAGCCATAGGTTCTTGAGTGACTTACTATCGTCACTCTACTTTCTAGCTTGACAAGCTATCGTCACTCTAGTTTCTCTAGGCTAGAATCCAGGGATAGACTCTAGCGTAGTAATCTAGCGCTAGAATCTAGTCACCCTAGTTTCTAGAGTGAATAGCTATCGTCACTCTAGTTTCTAGCGGGACTAAATATCGTCAACTAGAGTGTCACTCTAGAATCTAGAGTGACGATGACTTGTGGCTAGTTTGTCATCGGCTTTGAAGGAAGGTCAATCTGAATTGTTGCTCATGACGTGAATTCACATTGCGCAAGTTTTCATCTCGCTCAATCACCGGCAAGGTGATAATTAAAATTATTTTCCCCAAAAAAAGTGCCTTATCCATTAAAAATTATACTCTTATAACGGTAAATTTTCCCGCTCTCCGACCCCATCCTCTAGATCAAGTCATCAGCTAGAAAATCGTCCTGCATCACTTTGCTGTAGGCCGCACGGTTTTTGAGATATGAGCAAAGTAAGACCAACATTCCTTATTTTTTCAATGTAGAAAAATCGACATCTGTAGGGGTGTTGGCGGTTCGTATGGAATTTTCGACAGCTTATTTCTCGAGAACGGTGCGTCCTACGAGAAAAAACCTGTACATATTTTGTGTAGCTCGTGACTTGATCTAGAGGATGGCATTGGAAAATTCACGAAATTCCCATAATTTGAGCAAATTTTTGAAAAAAACAGGGAAATTTGTTTCTCTGGCGTAAATTATATGAAATTTTACATCGGCTTTGAAGGAAGGTCAATCTGAATTGTTGCTCTTGACGTGAATTCACATTATGCAAGTCTTCATCTCGCTCAATCACCGGCAAGGCGATAATTAAAATTATTTTCCCAAACAAAGTACCTTATCCATTAAAAATTATACCCTTATAACGGTAAATTTTCCCGCTCTCCGACCCCATCCTCTAGATCAAGTCATCAGCTAGAAAATCGTCCTGCATCACTTTGCTGTAGGCCGCACGGTTTTTGAGATATGAGCAAAGTAAGACCAACATTCCTTATTTTTTCAATGTAGAAAAATCGACATCTGTAGGGGTGTTGGCGGTTCGTATGGAATTTTCGACAGCTTATTTCTCGAGAACGGTGCGTCCTACGAGAAAAAACCTGTACATATTTTGCGTAGCTCGTGACTTGATCTAGAGGATGGCATTGGAAAATTCACGAAATTCCCATAATTTGAGCAAATTTTTGAAAAAAACAGGGAAATTTGTTTCTCTGGCGTAAATTATATGAAATTTTACATCGGCTTTGAAGGAAGGTTAATCTGAATTGTTGCTCTTGACGTGAATTCACTATCGTCACAACTAGTTATTCACTGTAGTAACAAGAGTGACGTTAGTAACGAGTGTGATACTTAGAAACTAGAGTGACGGTAGTTTGTCGCTCTAGAAACTAGAAATCGTCACTCTAGTAACTAGAAACTAGAGTGACGATAGTCTGTCACGCTAGAAACTAGATTGACGATAGTTAGTCTAGACGATAGTCTAGAGATTCGTTACTAAGGTCACTCTAGGTACTTGCTAGTTGTCACTCTAGTAACTGGAGTGACGTTAGTAACGAGTATGATACATAGAAACTAGAGTGACGGTAGTTTGTCGTTCTAGAAACTAGAATTCGTGGCTCTTGTTTCTCTAGAAACTAGATTCTAGGGCTAGAATCCAGCCCTAGATTCTGGGGCTAGAATCGAGCCCTAGAATTAAGAGCTAGAAATCTAGGGATAGAATCTAGGGCTAGAATCTAAAGCTAGAATCGAGGGCTAGATTCTAGGGCTAGAAATCTAGGGCTAGAAATCTAGAGCTAGAATCTAGGGCTAGAATCTAGGGCTAAAATCTAGGGCTAGAATCTAGGGCTGGGATCTAGGGCTAGAAATCTAGGGCTAGAAATCTAGGGCTAGAAATCGAGGGCTAGAATCTAGGGCTAGAATCTAGGGCTAGAAATCTAGGGCTAGAAATCTAGGGCTAGATTCTAGGGCTAGAAATCTAGGGCTAGAAATCTAGGGCTAGAATCTAGGGCTAGAAATCTAGGGCTAGAGTCTCGGGCTAGAATCTAGGGCTAGAATCTAGGGCTAGAATCGAGAGCTAGAAATCTAGGGCTAGAATCTAGGGCTAGAATCTAGGGCTAGAATCGAGAGCTAGAAATCTAGGGCTAGAATCTAGGGCTAGAATCTAGGGCTAGAATCGAGGGCTAGAACTCTAGGGCTAGATTCTAGGGCTAGAAATCTAGGGCTAGAAATCTAGGGCTAGAATCTAGGGCTAGAATCGAGAGCTAGAAATCTAGGGCTAGAATCTAGGGCTAGAATCTAGGGCTAGAATCTAGGGCTAGAATCTTGGGCTAGAATCTAGGGCTAGAATCTAGGGCTAGAAATCTAGGGCTAGAGTCTCGGGCTAGAATCTAGGGCTAGAATCTAGTTCTAGATTCTAGGGCTAGAATCTAGGGCTAGATTCTAGGGCTTGAAATCTAGGGCTAGAATCTAGGGCTAGAATCTAGGGCTTGAAATCTAGGGCTAGATTCTAGGGCTAGAAATCTAGGGCTAGAAATCTAGGGCTAGAATCTAGGGCTAGAATCTAGGGCTAGAAATCTAGGGCTAGAATCTAGGGCTAGAAATCTAGGGCTAGAAATCTGGGGCTAGAATCTAGGGCTAGAATCTAGGGCTAGAAATCTAGGGCTAGAATCTAGGGCTAGAATCTAGGGCTAGAAATCTAGGGCTAGAAATCTAGGGCTAGAATCTAGGGCTAGAATCTAGGGCTAGAAATCTAGGGCTAGAAATCTAGGGCTAGATTCTAGGGCTAGAAATCTAGGGCTAGAAATCTAGGGCTAGAATCTAGGGCTAGAATCTAGGGCTAGAAATCTAGGGCTAGAATCTAGGGCTAGAATCTAGGGCTAGAATCTAGGGCTACCATCGCTCTAGTTTCTAGCGTGACAAGCTATGGTCACTCTAGTTGCTAGAGTGACAAACTACCGTCACTCTAGTTTCTAGCGTGACAAGCTATCGTCACTCTAGTTTCTAAGTATCATACTCGTTACTAACGTCACTAGTGAATAACGATCGTCACTCTAGTTACTATCGTCACTTGTTACTGCCATCACTCTAATTACTAGAGTGACAACTAGCAAGTATCTAGAGTGACGTTAGTAACGACTCTCTAGACTATCGTCTAGACTAACTATCGTCACTCTAGTTTCTAGCGCTAGAGTCTAGAGTGACAAACTACCGCCACCCTAGTTTCTAGCTTGACAAGCTATCGTCACTCTAGTTTCTCTAGGCTAGAATCTAGGCGTAAAATCTAGCGCTAGAATACTAGGGCTAGAATCTGGGGCTAGACTCTAGCGTAGTAATATAGCGCTAGAATGTAGTCACCCTAGTTTTTAGAGTGACACGCTATCGTCGCTCTAGTTTCTAGCGTGACTAAATATCGTCAACTAGAGTGTGACTCTAGAAACTAGAGTGACGATGACGGCTTGTGGCTAGTTTGTCACTCTAGTCACTATCGTCACTCCAGTTACTAGAGTGACAACTAGACAGTATCTAGAGTGACGTCTAGAAACTAGAGTGACGATGATAGTTTGTCACTCGAGTTACTATAGTATAGCCCTAGTATCTATCTTTCTAGTGTGACAACTCAAGTTTCTAGCGCTAGATTCTAGAGTGACTAACTATCGTCACTCTAGTTTCTAGTGTGACAAGCTATCGTCATTCTAGTTTCTAGCCATAGGTTCTTGAGTGACTTACTATCGTCACTCTACTTTCTAGCTTGACAAGCTATCGTCACTCTAGTTTCTCTAGGCTAGAATCCAGGGATAGACTCTAGCGTAGTAATCTAGCGCTAGAATCTAGTCACCCTAGTTTCTAGAGTGAATAGCTATCGTCACTCTAGTTTCTAGCGGGACTAAATATCGTCAACTAGAGTGTCACTCTAGAATCTAGAGTGACGATGACTTGTGGCTAGTTTGTCATCGGCTTTTAAGGAAGGTCAATCTGAATTGTTGCTCATGACGTGAATTCACATTGCGCAAGTTTTCATCTCGCTCAATCACCGGCAAGGTGATAATTAAAATTATTTTCCCCAAAAAAAGTGCCTTATCCATTAAAAATTATACTCTTATAACGGTAAATTTTCCCGCTCTCCGACCCCATCCTCTAGATCAAGTCATCAGCTAGAAAATCGTCCTGCATCACTTTGCTGTAGGCCGCACGGTTTTTGAGATATGAGCAAAGTAAGACCAACATTCCTTATTTTTTCAATGCAGAAAAATCGACATCTGTAGGGGTGTTGGCGGTTCGTATGGAATTTTCGACAGCTTATTTCTCGAGAACGGTGCGTCCTACGAGAAAAAACCTGTACATATTTTGTGTAGCTCGTGACTTGATCTAGAGGATGGCATTGGAAAATTCACGAAATTCCCATAATTTGAGCAAATTTTTGAAAAAAACAGGGAAATTTGTTTCTCTGGCGTAAATTATATGAAATTTTACATCGGCTTTGAAGGAAGGTTAATCTGAATTGTTGCTCTTGACGTGAATTCACTATCGTCACAACTAGTTATTCACTGTAGTAACAAGAGTGACGTTAGTAACGAGTGTGATACTTAGAAACTAGAGTGACGGTAGTTTGTCGCTCTAGAAACTAGAAATCGTCACTCTAGTAACTAGAAACTAGAGTGACGATAGTCTGTCACGCTAGAAACTAGATTGACGATAGTTAGTCTAGACGATAGTCTAGAGATTCGTTACTAAGGTCACTCTAGGTACTTGCTAGTTGTCACTCTAGTAACTGGAGTGACGTTAGTAACGAGTATGATACATAGAAACTAGAGTGACGGTAGTTTGTCGTTCTAGAAACTAGAATTCGTGGCTCTTGTTTCTCTAGAAACTAGATTCTAGGGCTAGAATCCAGCCCTAGATTCTGGGGCTAGAATCGAGCCCTAGAATTAAGAGCTAGAAATCTAGGGATAGAATCTAGGGCTAGAATCTAAAGCTAGAATCGAGGGCTAGATTCTAGGGCTAGAAATCTAGGGCTAGAAATCTAGGGCTAGAATCTAGGGCTAGAATCTAGGGCTAGAATCTAGGGCTAGAATCTAGGGCTGGGATCTAGGGCTAGAAATCTAGGGCTAGAAATCTAGGGCTAGAAATCTAGGGCTAGAATCTAGGGCTAGAATCTAGGGCTAGAATCTAGGGCTAGAAATCTAGGGCTAGAATCTAGGGCTAGAATCTAGGGCTAGAATCGAGAGCTAGAAATCTAGGGCTAGAATCTAGGGCTAGAATCTAGGGCTAGAATCGAGGGCTAGAAATCTAGGGCTAGATTCTAGGGCTAGAAATCTAGGGCTAGAAATTTAGGGCTAGAATCTAGGGCTAGAATCTAGGGCTAGAGTCTGGGGCTTGAATCTGGCCCTAGAGGGCTAACTCCAGATTTAGCCCTAGATTCTAGCCCTAGATTCTAGCCCTAGAATCTAGCCCTAGAATCAAGTTTCTAAAGAAACTGGAGTCACGATTTCTAGTTTCTAGAGCGACAAACTCTAGTCACTACAGTGACAACTAGACAGTATCTAGAGTGACGTCTAGAAACTAGAGTGACGATGATAGTTTGTCGCTAGTTTGTCACTCGAGTTACTATAGTATAGCCCTAGTATCTATCTTTCTAGTGTGACAACTCAAGTTTCTAGCGCTAGATTCTAGAGTGACTAACTATCGTCACTCTAGTCACTCTAGTACTTTCTAGCTTGACAAGCTATCGTCACTCTAGTTTCTCTAGGCTAGAATCCAGGGATAGACTCTAGCGTAGTAATCTAGCGCTAGAATCTAGTCACCCTAGTTTCTAGAGTGAATAGCTATCGTCACTCTAGTTTCTAGCGGGACTAAATATCGTCAACTAGAGTGTCACTCTAGAATCTAGAGTGACGATGACTTGTGGCTAGTTTGTCATCGGCTTTGAAGGAAGGTCAATCTGAATTGTTGCTCATGACGTGAATTCACATTGCGCAAGTTTTCATCTCGCTCAATCACCGGCAAGGTGATAATTAAAATTATTTTCCCCAAAAAAAGTGCCTTATCCATTAAAAATTATACTCTTATAACGGTAAATTTTCCCGCTCTCCGACCCCATCCTCTAGATCAAGTCATCAGCTAGAAAATCGTCCTGCATCACTTTGCTGTAGGCCGCACGGTTTTTGAGATATGAGCAAAGTAAGACCAACATTCCTTATTTTTTCAATGTAGAAAAATCGACATCTGTAGGGGTGTTGGCGGTTCGTATGGAATTTTCGACAGCTTATTTCTCGAGAACGGTGCGTCCTACGAGAAAAAACCTGTATATATTTTGTGTAGCTCGTGACTTGATCTAGAGGATGGCATTGGAAAATTCACGAAATTCCCATAATTTGAGCAAATTTTTGAAAAAAACAGGGAAATTTGTTTCTCTGGCGTAAATTATATGAAATTTTACATCGGCTTTGAAGGAAGGTCAATCTGAATTGTTGCTCTTGACGTGAATTCACATTATGCAAGTCTTCATCTCGCTCAATCACCGGCAAGGCGATAATTAAAATTATTTTCCCAAAAAAAGTGCCTTATCCATTAAAAATTATACCCTTATAACGGTAAATTTTCCCGCTCTCCGACCCCATCCTCTAGATCAAGTCATCAGCTAGAAAATCGTCCTGCATCACTTTGCTGTAGGCCGCACGGTTTTTGAGATATGAGCAAAGTAAGACCAACATTCCTTATTTTTTCAATGTAGAAAAATCGACATCTGTAGGGGTGTTGGCGGTTCGTATGGAATTTTCGACAGCTTATTTCTCGAGAACGGTGCGTCCTACGAGAAAAAACCTGTACATATTTTGTGTAGCTCGTGACTTGATCTAGAGGATGGCATTGGAAAATTCACGTAATTCCCATTATTTGAGCAAAGTTTTGAAAAAAAACAGGGAAATTTGTTTTTCTGGCGTAAATTATATGAAATTTTACATCGGCTTTGAAGGAAGGTTAATCTGAATTGTTGCTCTTGACGTGAATTCACTATCGTCACAACTAGTTATTCACTGTAGTAACAAGAGTGACGTTAGTAACGAGTGTGATACTTAGAAACTAGAGTGACGGTAGTTTGTCGCTCTAGAAACTAGAAATCGTCACTCTAGTAACTAGAAACTAGAGTGACGATAGTCTGTCACGCTAGAAACTAGATTGACGATAGTTAGTCTAGACGATAGTCTAGAGATTCGTTACTAAGGTCACTCTAGGTACTTGCTAGTTGTCACTCTAGTAACTGGAGTGACGTTAGTAACGAGTATGATACATAGAAACTAGAGTGACGGTAGTTTGTCGTTCTTGAAACTAGAATTCGTGGCTCTTGTTTCTCTAGAAACTAGATTCTAGGGCTAGAATCCAGCCCTAGATTCTGGGGCTAGAATCGAGCCCTAGAATTAAGAGCTAGAAATCTAGGGATAGAATCTAGGGCTAGAATCTAAAGCTAGAATCGAGGGCTAGATTCTAGGGCTAGAAATCTAGGGCTAGAATCTAGGGCTAGAGTCTGGGGCTTGAATCTGGCCCTAGAGGGCTAACTCCAGATTTAGCCCTAGATTCTAGCCCTAGATTCTAGCCCTAGAATCTAGCCCTAGAGTGACTAACTATCGTCACTCTAGTTTCTAGTGTCACAAGTTAGCGTCATTCTAGTTTCTAGCCATAGGTTCTTGAGTGACTTACTATCGTCACTCTACTTTCTAGCTTGACAAGCTAACGTCACTCTAGTTTCTCTAGGCTAGAATCTAGGCCTGAAATCTAGCGCTAGAAATCTAGGGTTAGAAATCTAGGGCTAGAAATCTAGGGCTAGATTCTAGGGCTAGAAATCTAGGGCTAGAATCTAGGGCTAGAATCTAGGGCTAGAATCTAGGGCTAGAATCTAGGGCTAGAATCTAGGGCTAGAATCTAGGGCTAGAATCTAGGGCTAGATTCTAGGGCTAGAATCTAGGGCTAGAAATCTAGGGCTAGAATCTAGGGCTAGAATCTAGGGCTAGAATCTAGGGCTAGATTCTAGGGCTAGAATCTAGGGCTAGAAATCTAGGGCTAGAATCTAGGGCTAGAATCTAGGGCTAGAAATCTAGGGCTAGAGTCTCGGGCTAGAATCTAGGGCTAGATTCTAGGGCTAGAATCTAGGGCTAGAATCTAGGGCTAGAAATCTAGGGCTAGAGTCTCGGGCTAGAATCTAGGGCTAGATTCTAGGGCTAGAAATCTAGGGCTAGAAATCTAGGGCTAGAAATCTAGGGCTAGATTCTAGGGCTAGAAATCTAGGGCTAGAATCTAGGGCTAGAATCTAGGGCTAGAATCTAGGGCTAGAATCTAGGGCTAGATTCTAGGGCTAGAATCTAGGGCTAGAATCTAGGGCTAGATTCTAGGGCTAGAATCTAGGGCTAGAAATCTAGATCTAGAATCTAGGGCTAGAATCTAGGGCTAGAATCTAGGGCTAGATTCTAGGGCTAGAATCTAGGGCTAGAAATCTAGGGCTAGAATCTAGGGCTAGAATCTAGGGCTAGAATCTAGGGCTAGAATCTAGGGCTAGAAATCTAGGGCTAGAGTCTCGGGCTAGAATCTAGGGCTAGAATCTAGGGCTAGATTCTAGGGCTAGAATCTAGGGCTAGAAATCTAGGGCTAGAGTCTCGGGCTAGAATCTAGGGCTAGATTCTAGGGCTAGAAATCTAGGGCTAGAAATCTAGGGCTAGAATCTAGGGCTAGAAATCTAGGGCTAGAATCTAGGGCTAGAATCTAGGGCTAGAATCTAGGGCTAGAATCTAGGGCTAGAAATCTAGGGCTAGAGTCTCGGGCTAGAATCTAGGGCTAGATTCTAGGGCTAGAAATCTAGGGCTAGAAATCTAGGGCTAGATTCTAGGGCTAGAAATCTAGGGCTAGAATCTAGGGCTAGAATCTAGGGCTAGAATCTAGGGCTAGAAATCTAGGGCTAGATTCTAGGGCTAGAATCTAGGGCTAGAATCTAGGGCTAGAATCTAGGGCTAGATTCTAGGGCTAGAATCTAGGGCTAGATTCTAGGGCTAGAATCTAGGGCTAGATTCTAGGGCTAGAATCTAGGGCTAGAAATCTAGGGCTAGAATCTAGGGCTAGAATCTAGGGCTAGAATCTAGGGCTAGATTCTAGGGCTAGAATCTAGGGCTAGAAATCTAGGGCTAGAATCTAGGGCTAGAATCTAGGGCTAGAATCTAGGGCTAGAATCTAGGGCTAGAAATCTAGGGCTAGAGTCTCGGGCTAGAATCTAGGGCTAGATTCTAGGGCTAGAAATCTAGGGCTAGAAATCTAGGGCTAGAATCTAGGGCTAGAACCTAGGGCTATAATCTAGGGCTAGAATCTAAGGCTAGCTTCTAGGGCTAGAATCTAGGGCTAGAAATCTAGGGCTAGAAATCTAGGGCTAGAATCTAGGGCTAGAATCTAGGGCTAGAGATCTAGGGCTAGAATCTAGGGCTAGAATCTAGGGCTAGAAATCTAGGGCTAGAAATCTAGGGCTAGATTCTAGGGCTAGAAATCTAGGGCTAGAATCTAGGGCTAGAATCTAGGGCTAGAATCTAGGGCTAGAAATCTAGGGCTAGAATCTAGGGCTAGAATCTAGGGCTAGAATCTAGGGCTACCATCACTCTAGTTTCTAGCGTGACAAGCTATCGTCACTCTAGTTGCTAGAGTGACAAACTACCGTCACTCTAGTTTCTAGCGTGACAAGCTATCGTCACTCTAGTTTCTAAGTATCATACTCGTTACTAACGTCACTAGTGAATAACGATCGTCACTCTAGTTACTATCGTCACTTGTTACTGCCATCACTCTAATTACTAGAGTGACAACTAGCAAGTATCTAGAGTGACGTTAGTAACGACTCTCTAGACTATCGTCTAGACTAACTATCGTCACTCTAGTTTCTAGCGCTAGATTCTAGAGTGACAAACTACCGCCACTCTAGTTTCTAGCTTGACAAGCTATCGTCACTCTAGTTTCTCTAGGCTAGAATCTAGGCGCAAAATCTAGCGCTAGAATACTAGGGCTAGAATCTGGGGCTAGACTCTAGCGTAGTAATATAGCGCTAGAATGTAGTCACCCTAGTTTTTAGAGTGACACGCTATCGTCGCTCTAGTTTCTAGCGTGACTAAATATCGTCAACTAGAGTGTCACTCTAGAAACTAGAGTGACGATGACAGCTTGTGGCTAGTTTGTCACTCTAGTCACTATCGTCACTCCAGTTACTAGAGTGAAAACTAGACAGTATCTAGAGTGACGTTAGTAAAGACTCTCTAGACTATCGTCTAGACTAACTAGAGTGACGACAGTGACTAGAGTGACAAACTAGCGACAAACTGTCATCGTCACTCTAGTTTCTAGAGTGACACTCTAGTTGGCCATAGTAAGTTACGCTAGAAACTAGAGTGACGATAGCTTGTCACACTAGAACCAGAGTGACGATAGTTAACCAGTCTCGTTAGTCTAGACGATAGTCTAGAGAGTCTTTATTAACGTCACTCTAGATACTGTCTAGTTTTCACTCTACTAACTGGAGTGACGGCAGTAACAAGTGACGATAGTAACTAGAGTGACTAACTAGTTGTGACGATAGTTACTAGAGTTACGATCGTTATTCACTGTAGTAACAAGAGTGACGTTAGTAACGAGTGTGATACTTAGAAACTAGAGTGACGGTAGTTTGTCGCTATAGAAACTAGAAATCGTGACTCCAGTTTCTCTAGAAACTTGGTTCTAGGCCTAGAATCTAGGGCTAGAATCTAGGGCTAGAATCTAGGGCTTGAATCTGGCCCTAGAGGGCTAACTCCAGATTTAGCCCTAGATTCTAGCCCTAGATTCTAGCCCTAGAATCTAGCCCTAGAATCAAGTTTCTAAAGAAACTGGAGTCACGATTTCTAGTTTCTATAGCGACAAACTCTAGTCACTAGAGTGACAACTAGACAGTGTCTAGAGTGACGTCTAGAAACTAGAGTGACGATGATAGTTTGTCGCTAGTTTGTCACTCGAGTTACTATAGTATAGCCCTAGTATCTATCTTTCTAGTGTGACAACTCAAGTTTCTAGCGCTAGATTCTAGAGTGACTAGCTATCGTCACTCTAGTTTCTAGTGTGACAAGCTATCGTCATTCTAGTTTCTAGCCATAGGTTCTTGAGTGACTTACTATCGTCACTCTACTTTCTAGCATGACAAGCTATCGTCACTCTAGTTTCTCTAGGCTAGAATCCAGGGATAGACTCTAGCGTAGTAATCTAGCGCTAGAATCTAGTCACCCTAGTTTCTAGAGTGAATAGCTATCGTCACTCTAGTTTCTAGCGGGACTAAATATCGTCAACTAGAGTGTCACTCTAGAATCTAGAGTGACGATGACTTGTGGCTAGTTTGTCATCGGCTTTTAAGGAAGGTCAATCTGAATTGTTGCTCATGACGTGAATTCACATTGCGCAAGTTTTCATCTCGCTCAATCACCGGCAAGGTGATAATTAAAATTATTTTCTCCAAAAAAAGTGCCTTATCCATTAAAAATTATACCCTTATAACGGTAAATTTACCCGCTCTCCGACCCCATCCTCTAGATCAAGTCATCAGCTAGAAAATCGTCCTGCATCACTTTGCTGTAGGCCGCACGGTTTTTGAGATATGAGCAAAGTAAGACCAACATTCCTTATTTTTTCAATGTAGAAAAATCGACATCTGTAGGGGTGTTGGCGGTTCGTATGGAATTTTCGACAGCTTATTTCTCGAGAACGGTGCGTCCTACGAGAAAAAACCTGTACATATTTTGTGTAGCTCGTGACTTGATCTAGAGGATGGCATTGGAAAATTCACGAAATTCCCATAATTTGAGCAAATTTTTGAAAAAAACAGGGAAATTTGTTTCTCTGGCGTAAATTATATGAAATTTTACATCGGCTTTGAAGGAAGGTCAATCTGAATTGTTGCTCTTGACGTGAATTCACATTATGCAAGTCTTCATCTCGCTCAATCACCGGCAAGGCGATAATTAAAATTATTTTCCAAAAAAAGTGCCTTATCCATTGAAAATTATACCCTTATAACGGTAAATTTACCCGCTCTCCGACCCCATCCTCTAGATCAAGTCATCAGCTAGAAAATCGTCCTGCATCACTTTGCTGTAGGCCGCACGGTTTTTGAGATATGAGCAAAGTAAGACCAACATTCCTTATTTTTTCAATGTAGAAAAATCGACATCTGTAGGGGTGCTGGCGGTTCGTATGGAATTTTCGACAGCTTATTTCTCGAGACCGGTGCGTCCTACGAGAAAAAACCTGTACATATTTTTTGTAGCTCGTGACTTGATCTAGAGAATGGCATTGGAAAATTCACGTAATTCCCATTATTTGAGCAAAGTTTTGAAAAAAAACAGGGAAATTTGTTTTTCTGGCGTAAATTATATGAAATTTTACATCGGCTTTGAAGGAAGGTTAATCTGAATTGTTGCTCTTGACGTGAATTCACTATCGTCACAACTAGTTATTCACTGTAGTAACAAGAGTGACGTTAGTAACGAGTGTGATACTTAGAAACTAGAGTGACGGTAGTTTGTCGCTCTAGAAACTAGAAATCGTCACTCTAGTAACTAGAAACTAGAGTGGCGATAGTCTGTCACGCTAGAAACTAGATTGACGATAGTTAGTCTAGACGATAGTCTAGAGATTCGTTACTAAGGTCACTCTAGGTACTTGCTAGTTGTCACTCTAGTAACTGGAGTGACGTTAGTAACGAGTATGATACATAGAAACTAGAGTGACGGTAGTTTGTCGTTCTAGAAACTAGAATTCGTGGCTCTTGTTTCTCTAGAAACTAGATTCTAGGGCTAGAATCCAGCCCTAGATTCTGGGGCTAAAATCGAGCCCTAGAATTTAGGGATAGAATCTAGGGCTAGAATCTAAAGCTAGAATCGAGGGCTAGATTCTAGGGCTAGAAATCTAGGGCTAGAAATCTAGGGCTAGAATCTAGGGCTAGAATCTAGGGCTAGAAATCTAGGGCTAGAATCTAGGGCTAGAAATCTAGGGCTAGAATCTAGGGCTAGAATCTAGGGCTAGAATCTAGGGCTAGAAATCTAGGGCTAGATTCTAGGGCTCGAAATCTAGGGCTAGAAATCTAGGGCTAGAATCTAGGGCTAGAATCTAGGGCTAGAATCTAGGGCTAGAATCTAGGGCTAGAAATCTAGGGCTAGAATCTAGGGCTAGAATCTAGGGCTACCATCACTCTAGTTTCTAGCGTGACAAGCTATCGTCACTCTAGTTGCTAGAGTGACAAACTACCGTCACTCTAGTTTCTAGCGTGACAAGCTATCGTCACTCTAGTTTCTAAGTATCATACTCGTTACTAACGTCACTAGTGAATAACGATCGTCACTCTAGTTACTATCGTCACTTGTTACTGCCATCACTCTAATTACTAGAGTGACAACTAGCAAGTATCTAGAGTGACGTTAGTAACGACTCTCTAGACTATCGTCTAGACTAACTATCGTCACTCTAGTTTCTGGCGCTAGATTCTAGAGTGACAAACTACCGCCACTCTAGTTTCTAGCTTGACAAGCTATCGTCACTCTAGTTTCTCTAGGCTAGAATCTAGGCGCAAAATCTAGCGCTAGAATACTAGGGCTAGAATCTGGGGCTAGACTCTAGCGTAGTAATATAGCGCTAGAATCTAGTCACCCTAGTTTTTAGAGTGACACGCTATCGTCGCTCTAGTTTCTAGCGTGACTAAATATCGTCAACTAGAGTGTCACTCTAGAAACTAGAGTGACGATGACAGCTTGTGGCTAGTTTGTCACTCTAGTCACTATCGTCACTCCAGTTACTAGAGTGAAAACTAGACAGTATCTAGAGTGACGTTAGTAAAGACTCTCTAGACTATCGTCTAGACTAACTAGAGTGACGACAGTGACTAGAGTGACAAACTAGCGACAAACTGTCATCGTCACTCTAGTTTCTAGAGTGACACTCTAGTTGGCCATAGTAAGTTACGCTAGAAACTAGAGTGACGATAGCTTGTGACACTAGAACCAGAGTGACGATTGTTAACCAGTCTCGTTAGTCTAGACGATAGTCTAGAGAGTCTTTATTAACGTCACTCTAGATACTGTCTAGTTTTCACTCTACTAACTGGAGTGACGGCAGTAACAAGTGACGATAGTAACTAGAGTGACTAACTAGTTGTGACGATAGTTACTAGAGTTACGATCGTTATTCACTGTAGTAACAAGAGTGACGTTAGTAACGAGTGTGATACTTAGAAACTAGAGTGACGGTAGTTTGTCGCTATAGAAACTAGAAATCGTGACTCCAGTTTCTCTAGAAACTTGGTTCTAGGCCTAGAATCTAGGGCTAGAATCTAGGGCTAGAATCTAGGGCTAGAATCTAGGGCTTGAATCTGGCCCTAGAGGGCTAACTCCAGATTTAGCCCTAGATTCTAGCCCTAGATTCTAGCCCTAGAATCTAGCCCTAGAATCAAGTTTCTAAAGAAACTGGAGTCACGATTTCTAGTTTCTATAGCGACAAACTCTAGTCACTAGAGTGACAACTAGACAGTGTCTAGAGTGACGTCTAGAAACTAGAGTGACGATGATAGTTTGTCGCTAGTTTGTCACTCGAGTTACTATAGTATAGCCCTAGTATCTATCTTTCTAGTGTGACAACTCAAGTTTCTAGCGCTAGATTCTAGAGTGACTAACTATCGTCACTCTAGTTTCTAGTGTGACAAGCTATCGTCATTCTAGTTTCTAGCCATAGGTTCTTGAGTGACTAACTATCGTCACTCTACTTTCTAGCTTGACAAGCTATCGTCACTCTAGTTTCTCTAGGCTAGAATCCAGGGATAGACTCTAGCGTAGTAATCTAGCGCTAGAATCTAGTCACCCTAGTTTCTAGAGTGAATAGCTATCGTCACTCTAGTTTCTAGCGGGACTAAATATCGTCAACTAGAGTGTCACTCTAGAATCTAGAGTGACGATGACTTGTGGCTAGTTTGTCATCGGCTTTTAAGGAAGGTCAATCTGAATTGTTGCTCATGACGTGAATTCACATTGCGCAAGTTTTCATCTCGCTCAATCACCGGCAAGGTGATAATTAAAATTATTTTCTCCAAAAAAAGTGCCTTATCCATTAAAAATTATACCCTTATAACGGTAAATTTACCCGCTCTCCGACCCCATCCTCTAGATCAAGTCATCAGCTAGAAAATCGTCCTGCATCACTTTGCTGTAGGCCGCACGGTTTTTGAGATATGAGCAAAGTAAGACCAACATTCCTTATTTTTTCAATGTAGAAAAATCGACATCTGTAGGGGTGTTGGCGGTTCGTATGGAATTTTCGACAGCTTATTTCTCGAGAACGGTGCGTCCTACGAGAAAAAACCTGTACATATTTTGTGTAGCTCGTGACTTGATCTAGAGGATGGCATTGGAAAATTTACGAAATTCCCATAATTTGAGCAAATTTTTGAAAAAAACAGGGAAATTTGTTTCTCTGGCGTAAATTATATGAAATTTTACATCGGCTTTGAAGGAAGGTCAATCTGAATTGTTGCTCTTGACGTGAATTCACATTATGCAAGTCTTCATCTCGCTCAATCACCGGCAAGGCGATAATTAAAATTATTTTCCCAAAAAAAGTGCCTTATCCATTAAAAATTATACCCTTATAACGGTAAATTTTCCCGCTCTCCGACCCCATCCTCTAGATCAAGTCATCAGCTATAAAATCGTACTGCATCACTTTGCTGTAGGACGCATGGTTTTTGAGATATGAGCAAAGTAAGACCAACATTCATTATTTTTTCAATGTAGAAAAATCGACATCTGTAGGGGTGCTGGCGGTTCGTATGGAATTTTCGACAGCTTATTTCTCGAGACCGGTGCGTCCTACGAGAAAAAACCTGTACATATTTTTTGTAGCTCGTGACTTGATCTAGAGAATGGCATTGGAAAATTCACGTAATTCCCATTATTTGAGCAAAGTTTTGAAAAAAAAAACAGGGAAATTTGTTTTTCTGGCGTAAATTATATGAAATTTTACATCGGCTTTGAAGGAAGGTTAATCTGAATTGTTGCTCTTGACGTGAATTCACTATCGTCACAACTAGTTATTCACTGTAGTAACAAGAGTGACGTTAGTAGAAACTAGAAATCGTCACTCTAGTAACTAGAAACTAGAGTGACGATAGTCTGTCACGCTAGAAACTAGATTGACGATAGTTAGTCTAGACGATAGTCTAGAGATTCGTTACTAAGGTCACTCTAGGTACTTGCTAGTTGTCACTCTAGTAACTGGAGTGACGTTAGTAACGAGTATGATACATAGAAACTAGAGTGACGGTAGTTTGTCGTTCTAGAAACTAGAATTCGTGGCTCTTGTTTCTCTAGAAACTAGATTCTAGGGCTAGAATCCAGCCCTAGATTCTGGGGCTAGAATCGAGCCCTAGAATTTAGAGCTAGAAATCTAGGGATAGAATCTAGGGCTAGAATCTAAAGCTAGAATCGAGAGCTAGATTCTAGGGCTAGAAATCTAGGGCTAGAAAGCTAGGGCTAGAATCTAGGGCTAGAATCTAGGGCTAGAAATCTAGGGCTAGAATCTAGGGCTAGAAATCTAGGGCTAGAATCTAGGGCTAGAATCTAGGGCTAGAATCTAGGGCTAGAAATCTAGGGCTAGATTCTAGGGCTCGAAATCTAGGGCTAGAAATCTAGGGCTAGAATCTAGGGCTAGAATCTAGGGCTAGAATCTAGGGCTAGAATCTAGGGCTAGAATCTAGGGCTAGAATCTAGGGCTAGAATCTAGGGCTACCATCACTCTAGTTTCTAGCGTGACAAGCTATCGTCACTCTAGTTGCTAGAGTGACAAACTACCGTCACTCTAGTTTCTAGCGTGAC
The DNA here is from genome assembly GCA_964034865.1 of Eristalis intricaria. Lineage (NCBI taxonomy): Eukaryota > Metazoa > Arthropoda > Insecta > Diptera > Syrphidae > Eristalis > Eristalis intricaria. The sequence continues at coordinate 33,441,307 of OZ035875.1, forward strand.
AAGCTATCGTCACTCTAGTTTCTAAGTATCATACTCGTTACTAACGTCACTAGTGAATAACGATCGTCACTCTAGTTACTATCGTCACTTGTTACTGCCATCACTCTAATTACTAGAGTGACAACTAGCAAGTATCTAGAGTGACGTTAGTAACGACTCTCTAGACTATCGTCTAGACTAACTATCGTCACTCTAGTTTCTAGCGCTAGATTCTAGAGTGACAAACTACCGCCACTCTAGTTTCTAGCTTGACAAGCTATCGTCACTCTAGTTTCTCTAGGCTAGAATCTAGGCGCAAAATCTAGCGCTAGAATACTAGGGCTAGAATCTGGGGCTAGACTCTAGCGTAGTAATATAGCGCTAGAATGTAGTCACCCTAGTTTTTAGAGTGACACGCTATCGTCGCTCTAGTTTCTAGCGTGACTAAATATCGTCAACTAGAGTGTCACTCTAGAAACTAGAGTGACGATGACAGCTTGTGGCTAGTTTGTCACTCTAGTCACTATCGTCACTCCAGTTACTAGAGTGAAAACTAGACAGTATCTAGAGTGACGTTAGTAAAGACTCTCTAGACTATCGTCTAGACTAACTAGAGTGACGACAGTGACTAGAGTGACAAACTAGCGACAAACTGTCATCGTCACTCTAGTTTCTAGAGTGACACTCTAGTTGGCCATAGAAAGTTACGCTAGAAACTAGAGTGACGATAGTTTGTCACACTAGAACCAGAGTGACGATAGTTAACCAGTCTCGTTAGTCTAGACGATAGTCTAGAGAGTCTTTATTAACGTCACTCTAGATACTGTCTAGTTTTCACTCTACTAACTGGAATGACGGCAGTAACAAGTGACGATAGTAACTAGAGTGACTAACTAGTTGTGACGATAGTTACTAGAGTTACGATCGTTATTCACTGTAATAACAAGAGTGGGCTTGAATCTGGCCCTAGAGGGCTAACTCCAGATTTAGCCCTAGATTCTAGCCCTAGATTCTAGCCCTAGAATCTAGCCCTAGAATCAAGTTTCTAAAGAAACTGGAGTCACGATTTCTAGTTTCTATAGCGACAAACTCTAGTCACTAGAGTGACAACTAGACAGTGTCTAGAGTGACGTCTAGAAACTAGAGTGACGATGATAGTTTGTCGCTAGTTTGTCACTCGAGCTACTATAGTATAGCCCTAGTATCTATCTTTCTAGTGTGACAACTCAAGTTTCTAGCGCTAGATTCTAGAGTGACTAGCTATCGTCACTCTAGTTTCTAGTGTGACAAGCTATCGTCATTCTAGTTTCTAGCCATAGGTTCTTGAGTGACTTACTATCGTCACTCTACTTTCTAGCATGACAAGCTATCGTCACTCTAGTTTCTCTAGGCTAGAATCCAGGGATAGACTCTAGCGTAGTAATCTAGCGCTAGAATCTAGTCACCCTAGTTTCTAGAGTGAATAGCTATCGTCACTCTAGTTTCTAGCGGGACTAAATATCGTCAACTAGAGTGTCACTCTAGAATCTAGAGTGACGATGACTTGTGGCTAGTTTGTCATCGGCTTTTAAGGAAGGTCAATCTGAATTGTTGCTCATGACGTGAATTCACATTGCGCAAGTTTTCATCTCGCTCAATCACCGGCAAGGTGATAATTAAAATTATTTTCTCCAAAAAAAGTGCCTTATCCATTAAAAATTATACCCTTATAACGGTAAATTTTCCCGCTCTCCGACCCCATCCTCTAGATCAAGTCATCAGCTAGAAAATCGTCCTGCATCACTTTGCTGTAGGCCGCACGGTTTTTGAGATATGAGCAAAGTAAGACCAACATTCATTATTTTTTCAATGTAGAAAAATCGACATCTGTAGGGGTGCTGGCGGTTCGTATGGAATTTTCGACAGCTTATTTCTCGAGACCGGTGCGTCCTACGAGAAAATACCTGTACATATTTTTTGTAGCTCGTGACTTGATCTAGAGGATGGCATTGGAAAATTCACGAAATTCCCATAATTTGAGCAAATTTTTGAAAAAAACAGGGAAATTTGTTTCTCTGGCGTAAATTATATGAAATTTTACATCGGCTTTGAAGGAAGGTCAATCTGAATTGTTGCTCTTGACGTGAATTCACATTATGCAAGTCTTCATCTCGCTCAATCACCGGCAAGGCGATAATTAAAATTATTTTCCCAAAAAAAGTGCCTTATCCATTAAAAATTATACCCTTATAACGGTAAATTTTCCCGCTCTCCGACCCCATCCTCTAGATCAAGTCATCAGCTACAAAATCGTACTGCATCACTTTGCTGTAGGACGCATGGTTTTTGAGATATGAGCAAAGTAAGACCAACATTCATTATTTTTTCAATGTAGAAAAATCGACATCTGTAGGGGTGCTGGCGGTTCGTATGGAATTTTCGACAGCTTATTTCTCGAGACCGGTGCGTCCTACGAGAAAATACCTGTACATATTTTTTGTAGCTCGTGACTTGATCTAGAGAATGGCATTGGAAAATTCACGTAATTCCCATTATTTGAGCAAAGTTTTGAAAAAAAACAGGGAAATTTGTTTTTCTGGCGTAAATTATATGAAATTTTACATCGGCTTTGAAGGAAGGTTAATCTGAATTGTTGCTCTTGACGTGAATTCACTATCGTCACAACTAGTTATTCACTGTAGTAACAAGAGTGACGTTAGTAACGAGTGTGATACTTAGAAACTAGAGTGACGGTAGTTTGTCGCTCTAGAAACTAGAAATCGTCACTCTAGTAACTAGAAACTAGAGTGACGATAGTCTGTCACGCTAGAAACTAGATTGACGATAGTTAGTCTAGACGATAGTCTAGAGATTCGTTACTAAGGTCACTCTAGGTACTTGCTAGTTGTCACTCTAGTAACTGGAGTGACGTTAGTAACGAGTATGATACATAGAAACTAGAGTGACGGTAGTTTGTCGTTCTAGAAACTAGAATTCGTGGCTCTTGTTTCTCTAGAAACTAGATTCTAGGGCTAGAATCCAGCCCTAGATTCTGGGGCTAGAATCGAGCCCTAGAATTTAGAGCTAGAAATCTAGGGATAGAATCTAGGGCTAGAATCTAAAGCTAGGATCGAGGGCTAGATTCTAGGGCTAGAAATCTAGGGCTAGAAATCTAGGGCTAGAATCTAGGGCTAGAATCTAGGGCTAGAAATCTAGGGCTAGAATCTAGGGCTAGAAATCTAGGGCTAGAATCTAGGGCTAGAATCTAGGGCTAGAATCTAGGGCTAGAAATCTAGGGCTAGATTCTAGGGCTCGAAATCTAGGGCTAGAAATCTAGGGCTAGAATCTAGGGCTAGAATCTAGGGCTAGAATCTAGGGCTAGAATCTAGGGCTAGAAATCTAGGGCTAGAATCTAGGGCTAGAATCTAGGGCTACCATCACTCTAGTTTCTAGCGTGACAAGCTATCGTCACTCTAGTTGCTAGAGTGACAAACTACCGTCACTCTAGTTTCTAGCGTGACAAGCTATCGTCACTCTAGTTTCTAAGTATCATACTCGTTACTAACGTCACTAGTGAATAACGATCGTCACTCTAGTTACTATCGTCACTTGTTACTGCCATCACTCTAATTACTAGAGTGACAACTAGCAAGTATCTAGAGTGACGTTAGTAACGACTCTCTAGACTATCGTCTAGACTAACTATCGTCACTCTAGTTTCTAGCGCTAGATTCTAGAGTGACAAACTACCGCCACTCTAGTTTCTAGCTTGACAAGCTATCGTCACTCTAGTTTCTCTAGGCTAGAATCTAGGCGCAAAATCTAGCGCTAGAATACTAGGGCTAGAATCTGGGGCTAGACTCTAGCGTAGTAATATAGCGCTAGAATGTAGTCACCCTAGTTTTTAGAGTGACACGCTATCGTCGCTCTAGTTTCTAGCGTGACTAAATATCGTCAACTAGAGTGTGACTCTAGAAACTAGAGTGACGATGACAGCTTGTGGCTAGTTTGTCACTCTAGTCACTATCGTCACTCCAGTTACTAGAGTGAAAACTAGACAGTATCTAGAGTGACGTTAGTAAACACTCTCTAGACTATCGTCTAGACTAACTAGAGTGACGACAGTGACTAGAGTGACAAACTAGCGACAAACTGTCATCGTCACTCTAGTTTCTAGAGTGACACTCTAGTTGGCCATAGTAAGTTACGCTAGAAACTAGAGTGACGATAGCTTGTCACACTAGAACCAGAGTGACGATAGTTAACCAGTCTCGTTAGTCTAGACGATAGTCTAGACAGTCTTTATTAACGTCACTCTAGATACTGTCTAGTTTTCACTCTACTAACTGGAGTGACGGCAGTAACTACTGACTATAGTAACTAGAGTGACTAACTAGTTGTGACGATAGTTACTAGAGTTACGATCGTTATTCACTGTAGTAACAAGAGTGACGTTAGTAACGAGTGTGATACTTAGAAACTAGAGTGACGGTAGTTTGTCGCTATAGAAACTAGAAATCGTGACTCCAGTTTCTCTAGAAACTTGGTTCTAGGCCTAGAATCTAGGGCTAGAATCTAGAGCTAGAATCTAGGGCTAGAATCTAGGGCTTGAATCTGGCCCTAGAGGGCTAACTCCAGATTTAGCCCTAGATTCTAGCCCTAGATTCTAGCCCTAGAATCTAGCCCTAGAATCAAGTTTCTAAAGAAACTGGAGTCACGATTTCTAGTTTCTATAGCGACAAACTCTAGTCACTAGAGTGACAACTAGACAGTGTCTAGAGTGACGTCTAGAAACTAGAGTGACGATGATAGTTTGTCGCTAGTTTGTCACTCGAGTTACTATAGTATAGCCCTAGTATCTATCTTTCTAGTGTGACAACTCAAGTTTCTAGCGCTAGATTCTAGAGTGAGTAACTATCGTCACTCTAGTTTCTAGTGTCACAAGCTATCGTCATTCTAGTTTCTAGCCATAGGTTCTTGAGTGGCTTACTATCGTCACTCTACTTTCTAGCTTGACAAGCTATCGTCACTCTAGTTTCTCTAGGCTAGAATCTAGGCCTGAAATCTAGCGCTAGAAATCTAGGGTTAGAAATCTAGGGCTAGAAATCTAGGGCTAGATTCTAGGGCTAGAAATCTAGGGCTAGAAATCTAGGGCTAGAATCTAGGGCTAGAATCTAGGGCTAGAATCTAGGGCTAGAAATCTAGGGCTATAATCTAGGGCTAGAATCTAGGGCTAGAAATCTAGGGCTAGAATCTAGGGCTAGAATCTAGGGCTAGAATCTAGGGCTACCATCACTCTAGTTTCTAGCGTGACAAGCTATCGTCACTCTAGTTGCTAGAGTGACAAACTACCGTCACTCTAGTTTCTAGCGTGACAAGCTATCGTCACTCTAGTTTCTAAGTATCATACTCGTTACTAACGTCACTAGTGAATAACGATCGTCACTCTAGTTACTATCGTCACAACTAGTTAATCACTCTTGTTACTATCGTCACTTGTTACTGCCATCACTCTAATTACTAGAGTGACAACTAGCAAGTATCTAGAGTGACGTTAGTAACGACTCTCTAGACTATCGTCTAGACTAACTATCGTCACTCTAGTTTCTAGCGCTAGATTCTAGAGTGACAAACTACCGCCACTCTAGTTTCTAGCTTGACAAGCTATCGTCACTCTAGTTTCTCTAGGCTAGAATCTAGGCGTAAAATCTAGCGCTAGAATACTAGGGCTAGAATCTGGGGCTGGACTCTAGCGTAGTAATATAGCGCTAGAATGTAGTCACCCTAGTTTTTAGAGTGACACGCTATCGTCGCTCTAGTTTCTAGCGTGACTAAATATCGTCAACTAGAGTGTCACTCTAGAAACTAGAGTGACGATGACAGCTTGTGGCTAGTTTGTCACTCTAGTCACTATCGTCACTCCAGTTACTAGAGTGAAAACTAGACAGTATCTAGAGTGACGTTAGTAAACACTCTCTAGACTATCGTCTAGACTAACTAGAGTGACGACAGTGACTAGAGTGACAAACTAGCGACAAACTGTCATCGTCACTCTAGTTTCTAGAGTGACACTCTAGTTGGCCATAGTAAGTTACGCTAGAAACTAGAGTGACGATAGCTTGTCACACTAGAACCAGAGTGACGATAGTTAACCAGTCTCGTTAGTCTAGACGATAGTCTAGACAGTCTTTATTAACGTCACTCTAGATACTGTCTAGTTTTCACTCTACTAACTGGAGTGACGGCAGTAACTACTGACTATAGTAACTAGAGTGACTAACTAGTTGTGACGATAGTTACTAGAGTTACGATCGTTATTCACTGTAGTAACAAGAGTGACGTTAGTAACGAGTGTGATACTTAGAAACTAGAGTGACGGTAGTTTGTCGCTATAGAAACTAGAAATCGTGACTCCAGTTTCTCTAGAAACTTGGTTCTAGGCCTAGAATCTAGGGCTAGAATCTAGAGCTAGAATCTAGGGCTAGAATCTAGGGCTTGAATCTGGCCCTAGAGGGCTAACTCCAGATTTAGCCCTAGATTCTAGCCCTAGATTCTAGCCCTAGAATCTAGCCCTAGAATCAAGTTTCTAAAGAAACTGGAGTCACGATTTCTAGTTTCTAGAGCGACAAACTCTAGTCACTAGAGTGACAACTAGACAGTATCTAGAGTGACGTCTAGAAACTAGAGTGACGATGATAGTTTGTCGCTAGTTTGTCACTCGAGTTACTATAGTATAGCCCTAGTATCTATCTTTCTAGTGTGACAACTCAAGTTTCTAGCGCTAGATTCTAGAGTGACTAACTATCGTCACTCTAGTTTCTAGTGTGACAAGCTATCGTCATTCTAGTTTCTAGCCATAGGTTCTTGAGTGACTTACTATCGTCACTCTACTTTCTAGCTTGACAAGCTATCGTCACTCTAGTTTCTCTAGGCTAGAATCCAGGGATAGACTCTAGCGTAGTAATCTAGCGCTAGAATCTAGTCACCCTAGTTTCTAGAGTGAATAGCTATCGTCACTCTAGTTTCTAGCGGGACTAAATATCGTCAACTAGAGTGTCACTCTAGAATCTAGAGTGACGATGACTTGTGGCTAGTTTGTCATCGGCTTTGAAGGAAGGTCAATCTGAATTGTTGCTCATGACGTGAATTCACATTGCGCAAGTTTTCATCTCGCTCAATCACCGGCAAGGTGATAATTAAAATTATTTTCCCCAAAAAAAGTGCCTTATCCATTAAAAATTATACTCTTATAACGGTAAATTTTCCTGCTCTCCATCCTCTAGATCAAGTCATCAGCTAGAAAATCGTCCTGCATCACTTTGCTATAGGCCGCACGGTTTTTGAGATATGAGCAAAGTAAGACCAACATTCCTTATTTTTTCAATGCAGAAAAATCGACATCTGTAGGGGTGTTGGCGGTTCGTATGGAATTTTCGACAGCTTATTTCTCGAGAACGGTGCCTCCTACGAGAAAAAACCTGTACATATTTTGTGTAGCTCGTGACTTGATCTAGAGGATGGCATTGGAAAATTCACGAAATTCCCATAATTTGAGCAAATTTTTGAAAAAAACAGGGAAATTTGTTTCTCTGGCGTAAATTATATGAAATTTTACATCGGCTTTGAAGGAAGGTCAATCTGAATTGTTGCTCTTGACGTGAATTCACATTATGCAAGTCTTCATCTCGCTCAATCACCGGCAAGGCGATAATTAAAATTATTTTCCCAAAAAAAGTGCCTTATCCATTAAAAATTATACCCTTATAACGGTAAATTTTCCCGCTCTCCGACCCCATCCTCTAGATCAAGTCATCAGCTAGAAAATCGTCCTGCATCACTTTGCTGTAGGCCGCACGGTTTTTGAGATATGAGCAAAGTAAGACCAACATTCCTTATTTTTTCAATGTAGAAAAATCGACATCTGTAGGGGTGTTGGCGGTTCGTATGGAATTTTCGACAGCTTATTTCTCGAGAACGGTGCGTCCTACGAGAAAAAACCTGTACATATTTTGTGTAGCTCGTGACTTGATCTAGAGGATGGCATTGGAAAATTCACGAAATTCCCATAATTTGAGCAAATTTTTGAAAAAAACAGGGAAATTTGTTTCTCTGGCGTAAATTATATGAAATTTTACATCGGCTTTGAAGGAAGGTCAATCTGAATTGTTGCTCTTGACGTGAATTCACATTATGCAAGTCTTCATCTCGCTCAATCACCGGCAAGGCGATAATTAAAATTATTTTCCCAAAAAAAGTGCCTTATCCATTAAAAATTATACCCTTATAACGGTAAATTTTCCCGCTCTCCGACCCCATCCTCTAGATCAAGTCATCAGCTACAAAATCGTACTGCATCACTTTGCTGTAGCTGTATGGTTTTTGAGATATGAGCAAAGTAAGACCAACATTCATCATTTTTTCAATGTAGAAAAATCGACATCTGTAGGGGTGCTGGCGGTTCGTATGGAATTTTCGACAGCTTATTTCTCGAGACCGGTGCGTCCTACGAGAAAAAACCTGTGCATATTTTTTGTAGCTCGTGACTTGATCTAGAGAATGGCATTGGAAAATTCACGTAATTCCCATTATTTGAGCAAAGTTTTGAAAAAAAAACAGGGAAATTTGTTTTTCTGGCGTAAATTATATGAAATTTTACATCGGCTTTGAAGGAAGGTTAATCTGAATTGTTGCTCTTGACGTGAATTCACTATCGTCACAACTAGTTATTCACTGTAGTAACAAGAGTGACGTTAGTAACGAGTGTGATACTTAGAAACTAGAGTGACGGTAGTTTGTCGCTCTAGAAACTAGAAATCGTCACTCTAGTAACTAGAAACTAGAGTGACGATAGTCTGTCACGCTAGAAACTAGATTGACGATAGTTAGTCTAGACGATAGTCTAGAGATTCGTTACTAAGGTCACTCTAGGTACTTGCTAGTTGTCACTCTAGTAACTGGAGTGACGTTAGTAACGAGTATGATACATAGAAACTAGAGTGACGGTAGTTTGTCGTTCTAGAAACTAGAATTCGTGGCTCTTGTTTCTCTAGAAACTAGATTCTAGGGCTAGAATCCAGCCCTAGATTCTGGGGCTAGAATCGAGCCCTAGAATTTAGAGCTAGAAATCTAGGGATAGAATCTAGGGCTAGAATCTAAAGCTAGAATCGAGGGCTAGATTCTAGGGCTAGAAATCTAGGGCTAGAAATCTAGGGCTAGAATCTAGGGCTAGAATCTAGGGCTAGAATCTAGGGCTAGAATCTAGGGCTGGAATCTAGGGCTAGAAATCTAGGGCTACAAATCTAGGGCTAGATTCTAGGGCAAGAATCTAGGGCTTGAATCTAGGGCTAGAAATCTAGGGCTAGAATCTAGGGCTAGAATCTAGGGCTAGAAATCTAGGGCTAGAAATCTAGGGCTAGATTCTAGGGCTAGAAATCTAGGGCTAGAAATCTAGGGCTAGAATCTAGGGCTAGAATCTAGGGCTACAAATCTAGGGCTAGATTCTAGGGCTAGAATCTAGGGCTAGAAATCTAGGGCTAGAATCTAGGGCTAGAATCTAGGGCTAGAATCTAGGGCTAGAAATCTAGGGCTAGAAATCTAGGGCTAGAATCTAGGGCTAGAATCTAGGGCTAGATTCTAGGGCTAGAATCTAGGGCTAGATTCTAGGGCTAGATTCTAGGGCTAGAATCTAGGGCTAGAATCTAGGGCTAGATTCTAGGGCTAGAATCTAGGGCTAGAAATCTAGGGCTAGAATTTAGGGCTAGAATCTAGGGCTAGAAATCTAGGGCTAGAAATCTAGGGCTAGATTCTAGGGCTAGAATCTAGGGCTAGAAATCTAGGGCTAGAAATCTTGGGCTAGATTCTAGGGCTAGAAATCTAGGGCTAGAAATCTATAACTAGAATCTAGGGCTAGAATCCAGGGCTAGAATCTAGGGCTAGAATCTAGGGCTAGAAATATAGGGCTAGAGTCTCGCGCTAGAATCTAGGGCTAGAAATCTAGGGCTAGAATCTAGGGCTAGAATCTAGAGCTAGAATCTAGGGCTAGAATCTAGGGCTAGAAATCTAGGGCTAGGGTCTAGGGCTAGAATCTAGGGCTAGAATCTAGGGCTAGAATCTAGCGTAGTAATATAGCGCTAGAATGTAGTCACCCTAGTTTTTAGAGTGACACGCTATCGTCGCTCTAGTTTCTAGCGTGACTAAATATCGTCAACTAGAGTGTCACTCTAGAAACTAGAGTGACGATGACAGCTTGTGGCTAGTTTGTCACTCTAGTCACTATCGTCACTCCAGTTACTAGAGTGAAAACTAGACAGTATCTAGAGTGACGTTAGTAAACACTCTCTAGACTATCGTCTAGACTAACTAGAGTGACGACAGTGACTAGAGTGACAAACTAGCGACAAACTGTCATCGTCACTCTAGTTTCTAGAGTGACACTCTAGTTGGCCATAGTAAGTTACGCTAGAAACTAGAGTGACGATAGCTTGTCACACTAGAACCAGAGTGACGATAGTTAACCAGTCTCGTTAGTCTAGACGATAGTCTAGACAGTCTTTATTAACGTCACTCTAGATACTGTCTAGTTTTCACTCTACTAACTGGAGTGACGGCAGTAACTACTGACTATAGTAACTAGAGTGACTAACTAGTTGTGACGATAGTTACTAGAGTTACGATCGTTATTCACTGTAGTAACAAGAGTGACGTTAGTAACGAGTGTGATACTTAGAAACTAGAGTGACGGTAGTTTGTCGCTATAGAAACTAGAAATCGTGACTCCAGTTTCTCTAGAAACTTGGTTCTAGGCCTAGAATCTAGGGCTAGAATCTAGAGCTAGAATCTAGGGCTAGAATCTAGGGCTTGAATCTGGCCCTAGAGGGCTAACTCCAGATTTAGCCCTAGATTCTAGCCCTAGATTCTAGCCCTAGAATCTAGCCCTAGAATCAAGTTTCTAAAGAAACTGGAGTCACGATTTCTAGTTTCTAGAGCGACAAACTCTAGTCACTAGAGTGACAACTAGAGAGTATCTAGAGTGACGTCTAGAAACTAGAGTGACGATGATAGTTTGTCGCTAGTTTGTCACTCGAGTTACTATAGTATAGCCCTAGTATCTATCTTTCTAGTGTGACAACTCAAGTTTCTAGCGCTAGATTCTAGAGTGACTAACTATCGTCACTCTAGTTTCTAGTGTGACAAGCTATCGTCATTCTAGTTTCTAGCCATAGGTTCTTGAGTGACTTACTATCGTCACTCTACTTTCTAGCTTGACAAGCTATCGTCACTCTAGTTTCTCTAGGCTAGAATCCAGGGATAGACTCTAGCGTAGTAATCTAGCGCTAGAATCTAGTCACCCTAGTTTCTAGAGTGAATAGCTATCGTCACTCTAGTTTCTAGCGGGACTAAATATCGTCAACTAGAGTGTCACTCTAGAATCTAGAGTGACGATGACTTGTGGCTAGTTTGTCATCGGCTTTGAAGGAAGGTCAATCTGAATTGTTGCTCATGACGTGAATTCACATTGCGCAAGTTTTCATCTCGCTCAATCACCGGCAAGGTGATAATTAAAATTATTTTCTCCAAAAAAAGTGCCTTATCCATTAAAAATTATACCCTTATAACGGTAAATTTTCCCGCTCTCCGACCCCATCCTCTAGATCAAGTCATCAGCTAGAAAATCGTCCTGCATCACTTTGCTGTAGGCCGCACGGTTTTTGAGATATGAGCAAAGTAAGACCAACATTCCTTATTTTTTCAATGTAGAAAAATCGACATCTGTAGGGGTGTTGGCGGTTCGTATGGAATTTTCGACAGCTTATTTCTCGAGAACGGTGCGTCCTACGAGAAAAAACCTGTACATATTTTGTGTAGCTCGTGACTTGATCTAGAGGATGGCATTGGAAAATTCACGAAATTCCCATAATTTGAGCAAATTTTTGAAAAAAACAGGGAAATTTGTTTCTCTGGCGTAAATTATATGAAATTTTACATCGGCTTTGAAGGAAGGTCAATCTGAATTGTTGCTCTTGACGTGAATTCACATTATGCAAGTCTTCATCTCGCTCAATCACCGGCAAGGCGATAATTAAAATTATTTTCCCAAAAAAAGTGCCTTATCCATTAAAAATTATACCCTTATAACGGTAAATTTTCCCGCTCTCCGACCCCATCCTCTAGATCAAGTCATCAGCTACAAAATCGTACTGCATCACTTTGCTGTAGGACGCATGGTTTTTGAGATATGAGCAAAGTAAGACCAACATTCATCATTTTTTCAATGTAGAAAAATCGACATCTGTAGGGGTGCTGGCGGTTCGTATGGAATTTTCGACAGCTTATTTCTCGAGACCGGTGCGTCCTACGAGAAAAAACCTGTACATATTTTGTGTAGCTCGTGACTTGATCTAGAGGATGGCATTGGAAAATTCACGAAATTCCCATTATTTGAGCAAAGTTTTGAAAAAAAAAACAGGGAAATTTGTTTTTCTGGCGTAAATTATATGAAATTTTACATCGGCTTTGAAGGAAGGTTAATCTGAATTGTTGCTCTTGACGTGAATTCACTATCGTCACAACTAGTTATTCACTGTAGTAACAAGAGTGACGTTAGTAACGAGTGTGATACTTAGAAACTAGAGTGACGGTAGTTTGTCGCTCTAGAAACTAGAAATCGTCACTCTAGTAACTAGAAACTAGAGTGACGATAGTCTGTCACGCTAGAAACTAGATTGACGATAGTTAGTCTAGACGATAGTCTAGAGATTCGTTACTAAGGTCACTCTAGGTACTTGCTAGTTGTCACTCTAGTAACTGGAGTGACGTTAGTAACGAGTATGATACATAGAAACTAGAGTGACGGTAGTTTGTCGTTCTAGAAACTAGAATTCGTGGCTCTTGTTTCTCTAGAAACTAGATTCTAGGGCTAGAATCCAGCCCTAGATTCTGGGGCTAGAATCGAGCCCTAGAATTTAGAGCTAGAAATCTAGGGATAGAATCTAGGGCTAGAATCTAAAGCTAGAATCGAGGGCTAGATTCTAGGGCTAGAAATCTAGGGCTAGAAATCTAGGGCTAGAATCTAGGGCTAGAATCTAGGGCTAGAATCTAGGGCTGTAATCTAGGGCTAGATTCTAGGGCAAGAATCTAGGGCTTGAATCTAGGGCTAGAAATCTAGGGCTAGAATCTAGGGCTAGAATCTAGGGCTAGAAATCTAGGGCTAGAAATCTAGGGCTAGATTCTAGGGCTAGAAATCTAGGGCTAGAAATCTAGGGCTAGAATCTAGGGCTAGAATCTAGGGCTACAAATCTAGGGCTAGATTCTAGGGCTAGAATCTAGGGCTAGATTCTAGGGCTAGATTCTAGGGCTAGAATCTAGGGCTAGAAATCTAGGGCTAGAATCTAGGGCTAGAATCTAGGGCTAGAATCTAGAATCTAGGGCTGTAATCTAGGGCTAGATTCTAGGGCAAGAATCTAGGGCTTGAATCTAGGGCTAGAAATCTAGGGCTAGAATCTAGGGCTAGAATCTAGGGCTAGAAATCTAGGGCTAGAAATCTAGGGCTAGATTCTAGGGCTAGAAATCTAGGGCTAGAAATCTAGGGCTAGAATCTAGGGCTAGAATCTAGGGCTACAAATCTAGGGCTAGATTCTAGGGCTAGAATCTAGGGCTAGAAATCTAGGGCTAGAATCTAGGGCTAGAATCTAGGGCTAGAATCTAGGGCTAGAAATCTAGGGCTAGAAATCTAGGGCTAGAATCTAGGGCTAGAATCTAGGGCTAGAATCTAGGGCTAGAAATCTAGGGCTAGAATCTAGGGCTAGAATCTAGGGCTAGATTCTAGGGCTAGAATCTAGGGCTAGATTCTAGGGCTAGATTCTAGGGCTAGAATCTAGGGCTAGAATCTAGGGCTAGATTCTAGGGCTAGAATCTAGGGCTAGAAATCTAGGGCTAGAATTTAGGGCTAGAATCTAGGGCTAGAAATCTAGGGCTAGAAATCTAGGGCTAGATTCTAGGGCTAGAATCTAGGGCTAGAAATCTAGGGCTAGAAATCTTGGGCTAGATTCTAGGGCTAGAAATCTAGGGCTAGAAATCTATAACTAGAATCTAGGGCTAGAATCCAGGGCTAGAATCTAGGGCTAGAATCTAGGGCTAAAAATATAGGGCTAGAGTCTCGGGCTAGAATCTAGGGCTAGAAATCTAGGGCTAGAATCTAGGGCTAGAATCTAGGGCTAGAATCTAGGGCTAGAAATCTAGGGCTGGAATTTAGGGCTAGAATCTAGGGCTAGAAATCTAGGGCTAGAAATCTTGGGCTAGATTCTAGGGCTATAAATCTAGGGCTAGAAATCTATAACTAGAATCTAGGGCTAGAATCCAGGGCTAGAATCTAGGGCTAGAATCTAGGGCTAAAAATATAGGGCTAGAGTCTCGGGCTAGACGGCCCTAGATTCTAGCCCTAGATTCTAGCCCTAGATTCTAGCCCTAGATTCTAGCCCTAGATTTCTAGCCCTAGATTCTAGCCCTAGATTTCTAGCCCTAGAATCTAGCCCTAGATTTCTAGCCCTAGATTTCTAACCCTAGATTTCTAGCGCTAGATTTCAGGCCTAGATTCTAGCCTAGAGAAACTAGAGTGACGATAGCTTGTCAAGCTAGAAAGTAGAGTGACGATAGTAAGTCACTCAAGAACCTATGGCTAGAAACTAGAATGACGATAGCTTGTCACACTAGAAACTAGAGTGACGATAGTTAGTCACTCTAGAATCTAGCGCTAGAAACTTGAGTTGTCACACTAGAAAGATAGATACTAGGGCTATACTATAGTAACTCGAGTGACAAACTAGCGACAAACTATCATCGTCACTCTAGTTTCTAGACGTCACTCTAGATACTGTCTAGTTGTCACTCTAGTGACTAGAGTTTGTCGCTCTAGAAACTAGAAATCGTGACTCCAGTTTCTTTAGAAACTTGATTCTAGGGCTAGATTCTAGGGCTAGAATCTAGGGCTAGAATCTAGGGCTAAATCTGGAGTTAGCCCTCTAGGGCCAGATTCAAGCCCCAGAATCTAGCCCTAGATTCTAGCCCTAGATTCTAGCCCTAGAATCTAGGCCTAGATTCTAGGCCTAGATCCAAGTTTCTAGAGAAACTGGAGTCACGATTTCTAGTTTCTAGAGCGACAAACTACCGTCACTCTAGTTTCTAAGTATCACACTCGTTACTAACGTCACTCTTGTTACTACAGTGAATAACGATCACTCTAGTTACTATCGTCACAACTAGTTAATCACTCCAGTTACTATCGTCACTTGTTACTGCCGTCACTCTAATTACTAGAGTGACAAACTAGATAGTATCTAGAGTGACCCTAGATTCTAGAGTGACACGCTATCGTCACTCTAGTTTCTAGCTGACTAAA
The DNA here is from genome assembly GCA_964034865.1 of Eristalis intricaria. Taxonomy (NCBI): domain Eukaryota; kingdom Metazoa; phylum Arthropoda; class Insecta; order Diptera; family Syrphidae; genus Eristalis; species Eristalis intricaria. The sequence continues at coordinate 33,456,659 of OZ035875.1, forward strand.
TGTCGTCAACTAGAGTGTCACTCTAGAAGCTAGAGTGACGATGATAGCATATCGCTAGCTTGTCACTCTGGTCACTATCGTCACTCTAGACTAACTATCGTCCCTCTAGTTTCTAGCGTGAAAATCTATGGTCGCTCTAGTTTCTTGAGCGACACTCTAGTTGACAATAGTAAGTCACGCTAGAAACTAGAGTGACGATAGCTTGTCACACTAGAAACTAGAGTGACGGTAGTTAGTCTAGACGATAGTCTAGAGATCGTTACTAACGCCACTCCAGATACTTGCTAGTTGTCACTCTAGTAACTCGAGTGACGATAGTGACTAGAGTGACGATAGTAACGAGTGTGATACTTAGAATCGGGAGTGACGGAAACTAGAAATCGTGACTCTAGTTTCTCTAGAAACTAGATTCTAGCCCCCCCTCTAGCGCTAGATTTGAGCCCTAGATTTCTAGCTTTAGTTTCTAGCCCTAGAACCAAGTTTCTAGAGAAACTGGAGTCACGATTTCTAGTTTCTAGAGTGACAAGCTACCGTCACTCTAGTTTCTAACTATCATACTCGTTACTAACGTCACTCTAGTTACTAGAGTGAATAACGATCGTCACTCTAGTTCCTAATGTGTCAAGCTATCGTCACTCTAGTTTCTAGCGTGACTAACTATCGTCACCTAGAGTGTCGCTCAAGAAACTAGAGCGACCATAGATTTTCACGCTAGAAACTAGAGGGACGATAGTTAGTCTAGAGTGACGATAGTGACCAGAGTGACAAGCTAGCGATATGCTATCATCGTCACTCTAGCTTCTAGAGTGACACTCTAGTTGACGATAGTTAGTCACGCTAGAAAATAGAGTGACGATAGCTTGACACATTAGGAACTAGAGTGACGATCGTTATTCACTCTAGTAACTAGAGTGACGTTAGTAACGAGTATGATAGTTAGAAACTAGAGTGACGGTAGTTTGTCACTCTAGCAACTAGAGTGACGATAGCTTGTCACGCTAGAAACTAGAGTGACAGTAGTTTGTCGCTCTAGAATCTAGAAACTAGAGTGCCGATAGTTTAGAGATCGTTACTAACGTCACTCTAGATACTGTCTAGTTGTCACTCAAGTAACTAGAGTGACTATAGTAACAAGTGACGATAGTAACTAGAGTGACGATAGCTTGTCACGCTAGAAAGTAGAGTGACGGTAGTTTGTCACTCTAGAAACTAGAAATCGTGACTGCAGTTTCTCTAGAAACTTGGTTCTAGGCCTAGAATCTACGGCTAGAATGTAGGGCTAGAATCTAGGGCTAGATTCTAGGGCTAGAAATCTAGGACTAGAATCTAGGGCTAGAATCTAGGGCTAGAATCTAGGGCTAGAATCTAGGGCTAGAAATCTAGGGCTAGAAATCTAGGGCTAGAAATCTAGGGCTAGAATCTAGGGCTAGAATCTAGGGCTAGAATCTAGGGCTAGAAATCTAGAGCTAGATTCTAGCCCTAGAATCTATTCACTGTAGTAACTGTAGTCACAAGAGTGACGTTAGTAACGAGTGTGATACTTAGAAACTAGAGTGACGGTAGTTTGTCGCTCTAGAAACTAGAAATCGTGACTCCAGTTTCTCTAGAAACTTGGATCTAGGCCTAGAATCTAGGCCTAGATTCTAGGGCTAGAATCTAGGGCTAGAATCTAGGGCTAGATTCTGGGGCTTGAATCTGGCCCTAGAGGGCTAACTCCAGACTTAGCCCTAGATTCTAGCCCTAGATTCTAGCCCTAGAATCTAGCCCTAGAATCAAGTTTCTAAAGAAACTGGAGTCACGATTTCTAGTTTCTAGAGCGACAAACTCTAGTCACTAGAGTGACAACTAGACAGTATCTAGAGTGACGTCTAGAAACTAGAGTGACGATGATAGTTTGTCGCTAGTTTGTCACTCGAGTTACTATAGTATAGCCCTAGTATCTATCTTTCTAGTGTGACAACTCAAGTTTCTAGCGCTAGATTCTAGAGTGACTAACTATCGTCACTCTAGTTTCTAGTGTGACAAGCTATCGTCATTCTAGTTTCTAGCCATAGGTTCTTGAGTGACTTACTATCGTCACTCTACTTTCTAGCTTGACAAGCTATCGTCACTCTAGTTTCTCTAGGCTAGAATCTAGGCCTGAAATCTAGCGCTAGAAATCTAGGGTTAGAAATCTAGGGCTAGAAATCTAGGGCTAGATTCTAGGGCTAGAAATCTAGGGCTAGAATCTAGGGCTAGAAATCTAGGGCTAGAATCTAGGGCTAGAATCTAGGGCTAGAATCTAGGGCTAGATTCTAGGGCTAGAATCTAGGGCTAGATATCTAGGGCTAGAATCTAGGGCTAGAAATCTAGGACTAGAAATCTAGGGCTAGAATCTAGGGCTAGAATCTAGGGCTAGAAATCTAGGGCTAGAAATCTAGGGCTAGATTCTAGGGCTAGAAATCTAGGGCTAGATTCAAGGGCTAGAAATCTAGGGCTAGAAATCTAGGGCTAGATTCTAGGGCTAGAATAAAGGGCTAGAATCTAGGGCTAGAATCTAGGGCAAGAAATCTAGGGCTAGAGTCTCGGGCTAGAATCTAGGGCTAGAAATCTAGGGCTAGAATCTAGGGCTAGAATCTAGGGCTAGAAATCTAGGGCTAGAATCTAGGGCTAGAATCTAGGGCTAGAATCTAGGGCTAGAATCTAGGGCTAGAATCTAGGGCTAGAATCTAGGGCTAGAATCTAGGGCTAGAATCTAGGGCTAGAATCTAGGGCTAGAAATCTAGGGCTAGAATCAAGGGCTAGAATCTAGGGCTAGAATCTAGGGCTAGAATCTAGGGCTAGAATCTAGGGCTAGAATCTAGGGCTAGAATCTAGGGCTAGAATCTAGGGCTAGAATCTAGGGCTAGATTCTAGGGCTAGAAATCTAGGGCTAGAATCTAGGGCTAGAATCTAGGGCTTGAAATCTAGGGCTAGATTCTAGGGCTAGAAATCTAGGGCTAGAAATCTAGGGCTAGAATCTAGGGCTAGAATCTAGGGCTAGAAATCTAGGGCTAGAAATCTAGGGCTAGAATCTAGGGCTAGAATCTAGGGCTAGAAATCTAGGGCTAGAATCTAGGGCTAGAATCTAGGGCTAGAAATCTAGGGCTAGAAATCTAGGGCTAGATTCTAGGGCTAGAAATCTACTGCTAGAAATCTAGGGCTAGAATCTAGGGCTAGAATCTAGGGCTAGAAATCTAGGGCTAGAATCTAGGGCTAGAATCTAGGGCTAGAATCTAGGGCTACCATCACTCTAGTTTCTAGCGTGACAAGCTATCGTCACTCTTTGGTTCTAGAGTGACAAACTACCGTCACTCTAGTTTCTAGCGTGACAAGCTATCGTCACTCTAGTTTCTAAGTATCATACTCGTTACTAACGTCACTAGTGAATAACGATCGTCACTCTAGTTACTATCGTCACTTGTTACTGCCATCACTCTAATTACTAGAGTGACAACTAGCAAGTATCTAGAGTGACGTTAGTAACGACTCTCTAGACTATCGTCTAGACTAACTATCGTCACTCTAGTTTCTAGCGCTAGAGTCTAGAGTGACAAACTACCGCCACCCTAGTTTCTAGCTTGACAAGCTATCGTCACTCTAGTTTCTCTAGGCTAGAATCTAGGCGTAAAATCTAGCGCTAGAATACTAGGGCTAGAATCTGGGGCTAGACTCTAGCGTAGTAATATAGCGCTAGAATGTAGTCACCCTAGTTTTTAGAGTGACACGCTATCGTCGCTCTAGTTTCTAGCGTGACTAAATATCGTCAACTAGAGTGTGACTCTAGAAACTAGAGTGACGATGACAGCTTGTGGCTAGTTTGTCACTCTAGTCACTATCGTCACTCCAGTTACTAGAGTGACAACTAGACAGTATCTAGAGTGACGTCTAGAAACTAGAGTGACGATGATAGTTTGTCGCTAGTTTGTCACTCGAGTTACTATAGTATAGCCCTAGTATCTATCTTTCTAGTGTGACAACTCAAGTTTCTAGCGCTAGATTCTAGAGTGACTAACTATCGTCACTCTAGTTTCTAGTGTGACAAGCTATCGTCATTCTAGTTACTAGCCATAGGTCACCCTAGTTTCTAGAGTGAATAGCTATCGTCACTCTAGTTTCTAGCGTGACTAAATATCGTCAACTAGAGTGTCACTCTAGAATCTAGAGTGACGATGACTTGTGGCTAGTTTGTCATCGGCTTTTAAGGAAGGTCAATCTGAATTGTTGCTCATGACGTGAATTCACATTGCGCAAGTTTTCATCTCGCTCAATCATCGGCAAGGTGATAATTAAAATTATTTTCCCCAAAAAAAGTGCCTTATCCATTAAAAATTATACTCTTATAACGGTAAATTTTCCCGCTCTCCGACCCCATCCTCTAGATCAAGTCATCAGCTAGAAAATCGTCCTGCATCACTTTGCTGTAGGCCGCACGGTTTTTGAGATATGAGCAAAGTAAGACCAACATTCCTTATTTTTTCAATGTAGAAAAATCGACATCTGTAGGGGTGTTGGCGGTTCGTATGGAATTTTCGACAGCTTATTTCTCGAGAACGGTGCGTCCTACGAGAAAAAACCTGTACATATTTTGTGTAGCTCGTGACTTGATCTAGAGGATGGCATTGGAAAATTCACGAAATTCCCATAATTTGAGCAAATTTTTGAAAAAAACAGGGAAATTTGTTTCTCTGGTGTAAATTATATGAAATTTTACATCGGCTTTGAAGGAAGGTCAATCTGAATTGTTGCTCTTGACGTGAATTCACATTATGCAAGTCTTCATCTTGCTCAATCACCGGCAAGGCGATAATTAAAATTATTTTCCCAAAAAAAGTGCCTTATCCATTAAAAATTATACCCTTATAACGGTAAATTTTCCCGCTCTCCGACCCCATCCTCTAGATCAAGTCATCAGCTAGAAAATCGTCCTGCATCACTTTGCTGTAGGCCGCACGGTTTTTGAGATATGAGCAAAGTAAGACCAACATTCCTTATTTTTTCAATGTAGAAAAATCGACATCTGTAGGGGTGTTGGCGGTTCGTATAGAATTTTCGACAGCTTATTTCTCGAGAACGGTGCGTCCTACGAGAAAAAACCTGTACATATTTTGTGTAGCTCGTGACTTGATCTAGAGGATGGCATTGGAAAATTCACGAAATTCCCATAATTTGAGCAAATTTTTGAAAAAAACGGAAATTTGTTTCTCTGGCGTAAATTATATGAAATTTTACATCGGCTTTGAAGGAAGGTTAATCTGAATTGTTGCTCTTGACGTGAATTCACTATCGTCACAACTAGTTATTCACTGTAGTAACAAGAGTGACGTTAGTAACGAGTGTGATACTTAGAAACTAGAGTGACGGTAGTTTGTCGCTCTAGAAACTAGAAATCGTCACTCTAGTAACTAGAAACTAGAGTGACGATAGTCTGTCACGCTAGAAACTAGATTGACGATAGTTAGTCTAGACGATAGTCTAGAGATTCGTTACTAAGGTCACTCTAGGTACTTGCTAGTTGTCACTCTAGTAACTGGAGTGACGTTAGTAACGAGTATGATACATAGAAACTAGAGTGACGGTAGTTTGTCGTTCTAGAAACTAGAATTCGTGGCTCTTGTTTCTCTAGAAACTAGATTCTAGGGCTAGAATCCAGCCCTAGATTCTGGGGCTAGAATCGAGCCCTAGAATTTAGAGCTAGAAATCTAGGGATAGAATCTAGGGCTAGAATCTAAAGCTAGAATCGAGGGCTAGATTCTAGGGCTAGAAATCTAGGGCTAGAAATCTAGGGCTAGAATCTAGGGCTAGAATCTAGGGCTAGAATCTAGGGCTAGAATCTAGGGCTGGAATCTAGGGCTAGAAATCTAGGGCTACAAATCTAGGGCTAGATTCTAGGGCAAGAATCTAGGGCTTGAATCTAGGGCTAGAAATCTAGGGCTAGAATCTAGGGCTAGAATCTAGGGCTAGAAATCTAGGGCTAGAAATCTAGGGCTAGATTCTAGGGCTAGAAATCTAGGGCTAGAAATCTAGGGCTAGAATCTAGGGCTAGAATCTAGGGCTACAAATCTAGGGCTAGATTCTAGGGCTAGAATCTAGGGCTAGAAATCTAGGGCTAGAATCTAGGGCTAGAATCTAGGGCTAGAATCTAGGGCTAGAAATCTAGGGCTAGAAATCTAGGGCTAGAATCTAGGGCTAGAATCTAGGGCTAGATTCTAGGGCTAGAATCTAGGGCTAGATTCTAGGGCTAGATTCTAGGGCTAGAATCTAGGGCTAGAATCTAGGGCTAGATTCTAGGGCTAGAATCTAGGGCTAGAAATCTAGGGCTAGAATTTAGGGCTAGAATCTAGGGCTAGAAATCTAGGGCTAGAAATCTAGGGCTAGATTCTAGGGCTAGAATCTAGGGCTAGAAATCTAGGGCTAGAAATCTTGGGCTAGATTCTAGGGCTAGAAATCTAGGGCTAGAAATCTATAACTAGAATCTAGGGCTAGAATCCAGGGCTAGAATCTAGGGCTAGAATCTAGGGCTAGAAATATAGGGCTAGAGTCTCGCGCTAGAATCTAGGGCTAGAAATCTAGGGCTAGAATCTAGGGCTAGAATCTAGAGCTAGAATCTAGGGCTAGAATCTAGGGCTAGAAATCTAGGGCTAGGGTCTAGGGCTAGAATCTAGGGCTAGAATCTAGGGCTAGAATCTAGCGTAGTAATATAGCGCTAGAATGTAGTCACCCTAGTTTTTAGAGTGACACGCTATCGTCGCTCTAGTTTCTAGCGTGACTAAATATCGTCAACTAGAGTGTCACTCTAGAAACTAGAGTGACGATGACAGCTTGTGGCTAGTTTGTCACTCTAGTCACTATCGTCACTCCAGTTACTAGAGTGAAAACTAGACAGTATCTAGAGTGACGTTAGTAAACACTCTCTAGACTATCGTCTAGACTAACTAGAGTGACGACAGTGACTAGAGTGACAAACTAGCGACAAACTGTCATCGTCACTCTAGTTTCTAGAGTGACACTCTAGTTGGCCATAGTAAGTTACGCTAGAAACTAGAGTGACGATAGCTTGTCACACTAGAACCAGAGTGACGATAGTTAACCAGTCTCGTTAGTCTAGACGATAGTCTAGACAGTCTTTATTAACGTCACTCTAGATACTGTCTAGTTTTCACTCTACTAACTGGAGTGACGGCAGTAACTACTGACTATAGTAACTAGAGTGACTAACTAGTTGTGACGATAGTTACTAGAGTTACGATCGTTATTCACTGTAGTAACAAGAGTGACGTTAGTAACGAGTGTGATACTTAGAAACTAGAGTGACGGTAGTTTGTCGCTATAGAAACTAGAAATCGTGACTCCAGTTTCTCTAGAAACTTGGTTCTAGGCCTAGAATCTAGGGCTAGAATCTAGAGCTAGAATCTAGGGCTAGAATCTAGGGCTTGAATCTGGCCCTAGAGGGCTAACTCCAGATTTAGCCCTAGATTCTAGCCCTAGATTCTAGCCCTAGAATCCAGCCCTAGAATCAAGTTTCTAAAGAAACTGGAGTCACGATTTCTAGTTTCTAGAGCGACAAACTCTAGTCACTAGAGTGACAACTAGACAGTATCTAGAGTGACGTCTAGAAACTAGAGTGACGATGATAGTTTGTCGCTAGTTTGTCACTCGAGTTACTATAGTATAGCCCTAGTATCTATCTTTCTAGTGTGACAACTCAAGTTTCTAGCGCTAGATTCTAGAGTGACTAACTATCGTCACTCTAGTTTCTAGTGTGACAAGCTATCGTCATTCTAGTTTCTAGCCATAGGTTCTTGAGTGACTTACTATCGTCACTCTACTTTCTAGCTTGACAAGCTATCGTCACTCTAGTTTCTCTAGGCTAGAATCCAGGGATAGACTCTAGCGTAGTAATCTAGCGCTAGAATCTAGTCACCCTAGTTTCTAGAGTGAATAGCTATCGTCACTCTAGTTTCTAGCGGGACTAAATATCGTCAACTAGAGTGTCACTCTAGAATCTAGAGTGACGATGACTTGTGGCTAGTTTGTCATCGGCTTTGAAGGAAGGTCAATCTGAATTGTTGCTCATGACGTGAATTCACATTGCGCAAGTTTTCATCTCGCTCAATCACCGGCAAGGTGATAATTAAAATTATTTTCCCCAAAAAAAGTGCCTTATCCATTAAAAATTATACTCTTATAACGGTAAATTTTCCCGCTCTCCGACCCCATCCTCTAGATCAAGTCATCAGCTAGAAAATCGTCCTGCATCACTTTGCTGTAGGCCGCACGGTTTTTGAGATATGAGCAAAGTAAGACCAACATTCCTTATTTTTTCAATGTAGAAAAATCGACATCTGTAGGGGTGTTGGCGGTTCGTATGGAATTTTCGACAGCTTATTTCTCGAGAACGGTGCGTCCTACGAGAAAAAACCTGTACATATTTTGTGTAGCTCGTGACTTGATCTAGAGGATGGCATTGGAAAATTCACGAAATTCCCATAATTTGAGCAAATTTTTGAAAAAAACAGGGAAATTTGTTTCTCTGGCGTAAATTATATGAAATTTTACATCGGCTTTGAAGGAAGGTCAATCTGAATTGTTGCTCTTGACGTGAATTCACATTATGCAAGTCTTCATCTCGCTCAATCACCGGCAAGGCGATAATTAAAATTATTTTCCCAAAAAAAGTGCCTTATCGATTAAAAATTATACCCTTATAACGGTAAATTTTCCCGCTCTCCGACCCCATCCTCTAGATCAAGTCATCAGCTAGAAAATCGTCCTGCATCACTTTGCTGTAGGCCGCACGGTTTTTGAGATATGAGCAAAGTAAGACCAACATTCCTTATTTTTTCAATGTAGAAAAATCGACATCTGTAGGGGTGTTGGCGGTTCGTATGGAATTTTCGACAGCTTATTTCTCGAGAACGGTGCGTCCTACGAGAAAAAACCTGTACATATTTTGTGTAGCTCGTGACTTGATCTAGAGGATGGCATTGGAAAATTCACGAAATTCCCATAATTTGAGCAAATTTTTGAAAAAAACAGGGAAATTTGTTTCTCTGGCGTAAATTATATGAAATTTTACATCGGCTTTGAAGGAAGGTCAATCTGAATTGTTGCTCTTGACGTGAATTCACATTATGCAAGTCTTCATCTCGCTCAATCACCGGCAAGGCGATAATTAAAATTATTTTCCCAAAAAAAGTGCCTTATCCATTAAAAATTATACCCTTATAACGGTAAATTTTCCCGCTCTCCGACCCCATCCTCTAGATCAAGTCATCAGCTACAAAATCGTACTGCATCACTTTGCTGTAGGACGCATGGTTTTTGAGATATGAGCAAAGTAAGACCAACATTCATCATTTTTTCAATGTAGAAAAATCGACATCTGTAGGGGTGCTGGCGGTTCGTATGGAATTTTCGACAGCTTATTTCTCGAGACCGGTGCGTCCTACGAGAAAAAACTTGTACATATTTTTTGTAGCTCGTGACTTGATCTAGAGGATGGCATTGGAAAATTCACGTAATTCCCATTATTTGAGCAAAGTTTTGAAAAAAAAAACAGGGAAATTTGTTCTTCTGGCGTAAATTATATGAAATTTTACATCGGCTTTGAAGGAAGGTTAATCTGAATTGTTGCTCTTGACGTGAATTCACTATCGTCACAACTAGTTATTCACTGTAGTAACAAGAGTGACGTTAGTAACGAGTGTGATACTTAGAAACTAGAGTGACGGTAGTTTGTCGCTCTAGAAACTAGAAATCGTCACTCTAGTAACTAGAAACTAGAGTGACGATAGTCTGTCACGCTAGAAACTAGATTGACGATAGTTAGTCTAGACGATAGTCTAGAGATTCGTTACTAAGGTCACTCTAGGTACTTGCTAGTTGTCACTCTAGTAACTGGAGTGACGTTAGTAACGAGTATGATACATAGAAACTAGAGTGACGGTAGTTTGTCGTTCTAGAAACTAGAATTCGTGGCTCTTGTTTCTCTAGAAACTAGATTCTAGGGCTAGAATCCAGCCCTAGATTCTGGGGCTAGAATCGAGCCCTAGAATTTAGAGCTAGAAATCTAGGGATAGAATCTAGGGCTAGAATCTAAAGCTAGAATCGAGGGCTAGATTCTAGGGCTAGAAATCTAGGGCTAGAAATCTAGGGCTAGAATCTAGGGCTAGAATCTAGGGCTAGAATCTAGGGCTGTAATCTAGGGCTAGATTCTAGGGCAAGAATCTAGGGCTTGAATCTAGGGCTAGAAATCTAGGGCTAGAATCTAGGGCTAGAATCTAGGGCTAGAAATCTAGGGCTAGAAATCTAGGGCTAGATTCTAGGGCTAGAAATCTAGGGCTAGAAATCTAGGGCTAGAATCTAGGGCTAGAATCTAGGGCTACAAATCTAGGGCTAGATTCTAGGGCTAGAATCTAGGGCTAGATTCTAGGGCTAGATTCTAGGGCTAGAATCTAGGGCTAGAAATCTAGGGCTAGAATCTAGGGCTAGAATCTAGGGCTAGAATCTAGAATCTAGGGCTGTAATCTAGGGCTAGATTCTAGGGCAAGAATCTAGGGCTTGAATCTAGGGCTAGAAATCTAGGGCTAGAATCTAGGGCTAGAATCTAGGGCTAGAAATCTAGGGCTAGAAATCTAGGGCTAGATGCTAGGGCTAGAAATCTAGGGCTAGAAATCTAGGGCTAGAATCTAGGGCTAGAATCTAGGGCTACAAATCTAGGGCTAGATTCTAGGGCTAGAATCTAGGGCTAGAAATCTAGGGCTAGAATCTAGGGCTAGAATCTAGGGCTAGAATCTAGGGCTAGAAATCTAGGGCTAGAAATCTAGGGCTAGAATCTAGGGCTAGAATCTAGGGCTAGAATCTAGGGCTAGAAATCTAGGGCTAGAATCTAGGGCTAGAATCTAGGGCTAGATTCTAGGGCTAGATTCTAGGGCTAGAATCTAGGGCTAGAATCTAGGGCTAGATTCTAGGGCTAGAATCTAGGGCTAGAAATCTAGGGCTAGAATTTAGGGCTAGAATCTAGGGCTAGAAATCTAGGGCTAGAAATCTAGGGCTAGAAATCTATAACTAGAATCTAGGGCTAGAATCCAGGGCTAGAATCTAGGGCTAGAATCTAGGGCTAAAAATATAGGGCTAGAGTCTCGGGCTAGAATCTAGGGCTAGAAATCTAGGGCTAGAATCTAGGGCTAGAATCTAGGGCTAGAAATCTAGGGCTAGAAATCTATAACTAGAATCTAGGGCTAGAATCCAGGGCTAGAATCTAGGGCTAGAATCTAGGGCTAAAAATATAGGGCTAGAGTCTCGGGCTAGAATCTAGGGCTAGAAATCTAGGGCTAGAATCTAGGGCTAGAATCTAGGGCTAGAATCTAGGGCTAGAAATCTAGGGCTGGAATTTAGGGCTAGAATCTAGGGCTAGAAATCTAGGGCTAGAAATCTTGGGCTAGATTCTAGGGCTATAAATCTAGGGCTAGAAATCTATAACTAGAATCTAGGGCTAGAATCCAGGGCTAGAATCTAGGGCTAGAATCTAGGGCTAAAAATATAGGGCTAGAGTCTCGGGCTAGACGGCCCTAGATTCTAGCCCTAGATTCTAGCCCTAGATTCTAGCCCTAGATTCTAGCCCTAGATTTCTAGCCCTAGATTCTAGCACTAGATTTCTAGCCCTAGAATCTAGCCCTAGATTTCTAGCCCTAGATTTCTAACCCTAGATTTCTAGCGCTAGATTTCAGGCCTAGATTCTAGCCTAGAGAAACTAGAGTGACGATAGCTTGTCAAGCTAGAAAGTAGAGTGACGATAGTAAGTCACTCAAGAACCTATGGCTAGAAACTAGAATGACGATAGCTTGACACATTAGGAACTAGAGTGACGATCGTTATTCACTCTAGTAACTAGAGTGACGTTAGTAACGAGTATGATAGTTAGAAACTAGAGTGACGGTAGCTTGTCACTCTAGAAACTAGAAATCGTGACTCCAGTTTCTTTAGAAACTTGATTCTAGGGCTAGATTCTAGGGCTAGAATCTAGGGCTAGAATCTAGGGCTAAATCTGGAGTTAGCCCTCTAGGGCCAGATTCAAGCCCCAGAATCTAGCCCTAGATTCTAGCCCTAGATTCTAGCCCTAGAATCTAGGCCTAGATTCTAGGCCTAGATCCAAGTTTCTAGAGAAACTGGAGTCACGATTTCTAGTTTCTAGAGCGACAAACTACCGTCACTCTAGTTTCTAAGTATCACACTCGTTACTAACGTCACTCTTGTTACTACAGTGAATAACGATCACTCTAGTTACTATCGTCACAACTAGTTAATCACTCCAGTTACTATCGTCACTTGTTACTGCCGTCACTCTAATTACTAGAGTGACAAACTAGATAGTATCTAGAGTGACCCTAGATTCTAGAGTGACACGCTATCGTCACTCTAGTTTCTAGCTGACTAAATGTCGTCAACTAGAGTGTCACTCTAGAAGCTAGAGTGACGATGATAGCATATCGCTAGCTTGTCACTCTGGTCACTATCGTCACTCTAGACTAACTATCGTCCCTCTAGTTTCTAGCGTGAAAATCTATGGTCGCTCTAGTTTCTTGAGCGACACTCTAGTTGACAATAGTAAGTCACGCTAGAAACTAGAGTGACGATAGCTTGTCACACTAGAAACTAGAGTGACGGTAGTTAGTCTAGACGATAGTCTAGAGATCGTTACTAACGCCACTCCAGATACTTGCTAGTTGTCACTCTAGTAACTCGAGTGACGATAGTGACTAGAGTGACGATAGTAACGAGTGTGATACTTAGAATCGGGAGTGACGGAAACTAGAAATCGTGACTCTAGTTTCTCTAGAAACTAGATTCTAGCCCTCGAATCTACGCCTAGATTTCTAGCCCTCGATTCTAGCGCTAGATTTGAGCCCTAGATTTCTAGCTTTAGTTTCTAGCCCTAGAACCAAGTTTCTAGAGAAACTGGAGTCACGATTTCTAGTTTCTAGAGTGACAAGCTACCGTCACTCTAGTTTCTAACTATCATACTCGTTACTAACGTCACTCTAGTTACTAGAGTGAATAACGATCGTCACTCTAGTTCCTAATGTGTCAAGCTATCGTCACTCTAGTTTCTAGCGTGACTAACTATCGTCACCTAGAGTGTCGCTCAAGAAACTAGAGCGACCATAGATTTTCACGCTAGAAACTAGAGGGACGATAGTTAGTCTAGAGTGACGATAGTGACCAGAGTGACAAGCTAGCGATATGCTATCATCGTCACTCTAGCTTCTAGAGTGACACTCTAGTTGACGATAGTTAGTCACGCTAGAAAATAGAGTGACGATAGCTTGACACATTAGGAACTAGAGTGACGATCGTTATTCACTCTAGTAACTAGAGTGACGTTAGTAACGAGTATGATAGTTAGAAACTAGAGTGACGGTAGTTTGTCACTCTAGCAACTAGAGTGACGATAGCTTGTCACGCTAGAAACTAGAGTGACAGTAGTTTGTCGCTCTAGAATCTAGAAACTAGAGTGCCGATAGTTTAGAGATCGTTACTAACGTCACTCTAGATACTGTCTAGTTGTCACTCAAGTAACTAGAGTGACTATAGTAACAAGTGACGATAGTAACTAGAGTGACGATAGCTTGTCACGCTAGAAAGTAGAGTGACGGTAGTTTGTCACTCTAGAAACTAGAAATCGTGACTGCAGTTTCTCTAGAAACTTGGTTCTAGGCCTAGAATCTACGGCTAGAATGTAGGGCTAGAATCTAGGGCTAGATTCTAGGGCTAGAAATCTAGGACTAGAATCTAGGGCTAGAATCTAGGGCTAGAATCTAGGGCTAGAATCTAGGGCTAGAAATCTAGGGCTAGAAATCTAGGGCTAGAAATCTAGGGCTAGAATCTAGGGCTAGAATCTAGGGCTAGAATCTAGGGCTAGAAATCTAGAGCTAGATTCTAGCCCTAGAATCTATTCACTGTAGTAACTGTAGTAACAAGAGTGACGTTAGTAACGAGTGTGATACTTAGAAACTAGAGTGACGGTAGTTTGTCGCTCTAGAAACTAGAAATCGTGACTCCAGTTTCTCTAGAAACTTGGATCTAGGCCTAGAATCTAGGCCTAGATTCTAGGGCTAGAATCTAGGGCTAGAATCTAGGGCTAGATTCTGGGGCTTGAATCTGGCCCTAGAGGGCTAACTCCAGATTTAGCCCTAGATTCTAGCCCTAGATTCTAGCCCTAGAATCTAGCCCTAGAATCAAGTTTCTAAAGAAACTGGAGTCACGATTTCTAGTTTCTAGAGCGACAAACTCTAGTCACTAGAGTGACAACTAGACAGTATCTAGAGTGACGTCTAGAAACTAGAGTGACGATGATAGTTTGTCGCTAGTTTGTCACTCGAGTTACTATAGTATAGCCCTAGTATCTATCTTTCTAGTGTGACAACTCAAGTTTCTAGCGCTAGATTCTAGAGTGACTAACTATCGTCACTCTAGTTTCTAGTGTGACAAGCTATCGTCATTCTAGTTTCTAGCCATAGGTTCTTGAGTGACTTACTATCGTCACTCTACTTTCTAGCTTGACAAGCTATCGTCACTCTAGTTTCTCTAGGCTAGAATCTAGGCCTGAAATCTAGCGCTAGAAATCTAGGGTTAGAAATCTAGGGCTAGAAATCTAGGGCTAGATTCTAGGGCTAGAAATCTAGGGCTAGAATCTAGGGCTAGAAATCTAGGGCTAGAATCTAGGGCTAGAATCTAGGGCTAGAATCTAGGGCTAGATTCTAGGGCTAGAATCTAGGGCTAGATATCTAGGGCTAGAATCTAGGGCTAGAAATCTAGGACTAGAAATCTAGGGCTAGAATCTAGGGCTAGAATCTAGGGCTAGAAATCTAGGGCTAGAAATCTAGGGCTAGATTCTAGGGCTAGAAATCTAGGGCTAGATTCAAGGGCTAGAAATCTAGGGCTAGAAATCTAGGGCTAGATTCTAGGGCTAGAATAAAGGGCTAGAATCTAGGGCTAGAATCTAGGGCAAGAAATCTAGGGCTAGAGTCTCGGGCTAGAATCTAGGGCTAGAAATCTAGGGCTAGAATCTAGGGCTAGAATCTAGGGCTAGAAATCTAGGGCTAGAATCTAGGGCTAGAATCTAGGGCTAGAATCTAGGGCTAGAATCTAGGGCTAGAATCTAGGGCTAGAATCTAGGGCTAGAATCTAGGGCTAGAATCTAGGGCTAGAATCTAGGGCTAGAATCTAGGGCTAGAATCTAGGGCTAGAAATCTAGGGCTAGAATCAAGGGCTAGAATCTAGGGCTAGAATCTAGGGCTAGAATCTAGGGCTAGAAATCTAGGGCTAGAATCAAGGGCTAGAATCTAGGGCTAGAATCTAGGGCTAGAATCTAGGGCTAGAATCTAGGGCTAGAATCTAGGGCTAGAATCTAGGGCTAGAATCTAGGGCTAGAATCTAGGGCTAGATTCTAGGGCTAGAAATCTAGGGCTAGAATCTAGGGCTAGAATCTAGGGCTTGAAATCTAGGGCTAGATTCTAGGGCTAGAAATCTAGGGCTAGAAATCTAGGGCTAGAATCTAGGGCTAGAATCTAGGGCTAGAAATCTAGGGCTAGAAATCTAGGGCTAGAATCTAGGGCTAGAATCTAGGGCTAGAAATCTAGGGCTAGAATCTAGGGCTAGAATCTAGGGCTAGAAATCTAGGGCTAGAAATCTAGGGCTAGATTCTAGGGCTAGAAATCTACTGCTAGAAATCTAGGGCTAGAATCTAGGGCTAGAATCTAGGGCTAGAAATCTAGGGCTAGAATCTAGGGCTAGAATCTAGGGCTAGAATCTAGGGCTACCATCACTCTAGTTTCTAGCGTGACAAGCTATCGTCACTCTAGTTGCTAGAGTGACAAACTACCGTCACTCTAGTTTCTAGCGTGACAAGCTATCGTCACTCTAGTTTCTAAGTATCATACTCGTTACTAACGTCACTAGTGAATAACGATCGTCACTCTAGTTACTATCGTCACTTGTTACTGCCATCACTCTAATTACTAGAGTGACAACTAGCAAGTATCTAGAGTGACGTTAGTAACGACTCTCTAGACTATCGTCTAGACTAACTATCGTCACTCTAGTTTCTAGCGCTAGAGTCTAGAGTGACAAACTACCGCCACCCTAGTTTCTAGCTTGACAAGCTATCGTCACTCTAGTTTCTCTAGGCTAGAATCTAGGCGTAAAATCTAGCGCTAGAATACTAGGGCTAGAATCTGGGGCTAGACTCTAGCGTAGTAATATAGCGCTAGAATGTAGTCACCCTAGTTTTTAGAGTGACACGCTATCGTCGCTCTAGTTTCTAGCGTGACTAAATATCGTCAACTAGAGTGTGACTCTAGAAACTAGAGTGACGATGACAGCTTGTGGCTAGTTTGTCACTCTAGTCACTATCGTCACTCCAGTTACTAGAGTGACAACTAGACAGTATCTAGAGTGACGTCTAGAAACTAGAGTGACGATGATAGTTTGTCGCTAGTTTGTCACTCGAGTTACTATAGTATAGCCCTAGTATCTATCTTTCTAGTGTGACAACTCAAGTTTCTAGCGCTAGATTCTAGAGTGACTAACTATCGTCACTCTAGTTTCTAGTGTGACAAGCTATCGTCATTCTAGTTTCTAGCCATAGGTTCTTGAGTGACTTACTATCGTCACTCTACTTTCTAGCTTGACAAGCTATCGTCACTCTAGTTTCTCTAGGCTAGAATCCAGGGATAGACTCTAGCGTAGTAATCTAGCGCTAGAATCTAGTCACCCTAGTTTCTAGAGTGAATAGCTATCGTCACTCTAGTTTCTAGCGGGACTAAATATCGTCAACTAGAGTGTCACTCTAGAATCTAGAGTGACGATGACTTGTGGCTAGTTTGTCATCGGCTTTTAAGGAAGGTCAATCTGAATTGTTGCTCATGACGTGAATTCACATTGCGCAAGTTTTCATCTCGCTCAATCACCGGCAAGGTGATAATTAAAATTATTTTCCCCAAAAAAAGTGCCTTATCCATTAAAAATTATACTCTTATAACGGTAAATTTTCCCGCTCTCCGACCCCATCCTCTAGATCAAGTCATCAGCTAGAAAATCGTCCTGCATCACTTTGCTGTAGGCCGCACGGTTTTTGAGATATGAGCAAAGTAAGACCAACATTCCTTATTTTTTCAATGTAGAAAAATCGACATCTGTAGGGGTGTTGGCGGTTCGTATGGAATTTTCGACAGCTTATTTCTCGAGAACGGTGCGTCCTACGAGAAAAAACCTGTACATATTTTGTGTAGCTCGTGACTTGATCTAGAGGATGGCATTGGAAAATTCACGAAATTCCCATAATTTGAGCAAATTTTTGAAAAAAACAGGGAAATTTGTTTCTCTGGTGTAAATTATATGAAATTTTACATCGGCTTTGAAGGAAGGTCAATCTGAATTGTTGCTCTTGACGTGAATTCACATTATGCAAGTCTTCATCTTGCTCAATCACCGGCAAGGCGATAATTAAAATTATTTTCCCAAAAAAAGTGCCTTATCCATTAAAAATTATACCCTTATAACGGTAAATTTTCCCGCTCTCCGACCCCATCCTCTAGATCAAGTCATCAGCTAGAAAATCGTCCTGCATCACTTTGCTGTAGGCCGCACGGTTTTTGAGATATGAGCAAAGTAAGACCAACATTCCTTATTTTTTCAATGTAGAAAAATCGACATCTGTAGGGGTGTTGGCGGTTCGTATAGAATTTTCGACAGCTTATTTCTCGAGAACGGTGCGTCCTACGAGAAAAAACCTGTACATATTTTGTGTAGCTCGTGACTTGATCTAGAGGATGGCATTGGAAAATTCACGAAATTCCCATAATTTGAGCAAATTTTTGAAAAAAACGGAAATTTGTTTCTCTGGCGTAAATTATATGAAATTTTACATCGGCTTTGAAGGAAGGTTAATCTGAATTGTTGCTCTTGACGTGAATTCACTATCGTCACAACTAGTTATTCACTGTAGTAACAAGAGTGACGTTAGTAACGAGTGTGATACTTAGAAACTAGAGTGACGGTAGTTTGTCGCTCTAGAAACTAGAAATCGTCACTCTAGTAACTAGAAACTAGAGTGACGATAGTCTGTCACGCTAGAAACTAGATTGACGATAGTTAGTCTAGACGATAGTCTAGAGATTCGTTACTAAGGTCACTCTAGGTACTTGCTAGTTGTCACTCTAGTAACTGGAGTGACGTTAGTAACGAGTATGATACATAGAAACTAGAGTGACGGTAGTTTGTCGTTCTAGAAACTAGAATTCGTGGCTCTTGTTTCTCTAGAAACTAGATTCTAGGGCTAGAATCCAGCCCTAGATTCTGGGGCTAGAATCGAGCCCTAGAATTAAGAGCTAGAAATCTAGGGATAGAATCTAGGGCTAGAATCTAAAGCTAGAATCGAGGGCTAGATTCTAGGGCTAGAAATCTAGGGCTAGAAATCTAGGGCTAGAATCTAGGGCTAGAATCTAGGGCTAGAATCTAGGGCTAGAATCTAGGGCTGGGATCTAGGGCTAGAAATCTAGGGCTAGAAATCTAGGGCTAGAATCTAGGGCTAGAATCTAGGGCTAGAAATCTAGGGCTGGAAATCTAGGGCTAGATTCTAGGGCTAGAAATCTAGGGCTAGATTCAAGGGCTAGAAATCTAGGGCTAGAAATCTAGGGCTAGATTCTAGGGCTAGAATCTAGGGCTAGAATCTAGGGCTAGATTCTAGGGCTAGAAATCTAGGGCTAGAGTCTCGGGCTAGAATCTAGGGCTAGAATCTAGGGCTAGAATCTAGGGCTAGAATCTAGGGCTAGAATCTAGGGCTAGAATCTTGGGCTAGAATCTAGGGCTAGAATCTAGGGCTAGAAATCTAGGGCTAGAGTCTCGGGCTAGAATCTAGGGCTAGAATCTAGTTCTAGATTCTAGGGCTAGAATCTAGGGCTAGATTCTAGGGCTAGAAATCTAGGGCTAGAATCTAGGGCTAGAATCTAGGGCTTGAAATCTAGGGCTAGATTCTAGGGCTAGAAATCTAGGGCTAGAAATCTAGGGCTAGAATCTAGGGCTAGAATCTAGGGCTAGAATCTAGGGCTAGAATCTAGGGCTAGAAATCTAGGGCTAGAAATCTAGGGCTAGAAATCTAGGGCTAGAAATCTAGGGCTAGAATCTAGGGCTAGAATCTAGGGCTAGAAATCTAGGGCTAGAAATCTTGGGCTAGATTCTAGGGCTAGAAATCTAGGGCTAGAAATCTAGGGCTAGAATCTAGGGCTAGAATCTAGGGCTAGAAATCTAGGGCTAGAATCTAGGGCTAGAATCTAGGGCTAGAATCTAGGGCTACCATCACTCTAGTTTCTAGCGTGACAAGCTATCGTCACTCTAGTTGCTAGAGTGACAAACTACCGTCACTCTAGTTTCTAGCGTGACAAGCTATCGTCACTCTAGTTTCTAAGTATCATACTCGTTACTAACGTCACTAGTGAATAACGATCGTCACTCTAGTTACTATCGTCACTTGTTACTGCCATCACTCTAATTACTAGAGTGACAACTAGCAAGTATCTAGAGTGACGTTAGTAACGACTCTCTAGACTATCGTCTAGACTAACTATCGTCACTCTAGTTTCTAGCGCTAGAGTCTAGAGTGACAAACTACCGCCACCCTAGTTTCTAGCTTGACAAGCTATCTTCACTCTAGTTTCTCTAGGCTAGAAACTAGGCGTAAAATCTAGCGCTAGAATACTAGGGCTAGAATCTGGGGCTAGACTCTAGCGTAGTAATATAGCGCTAGAATGTAGTCACCCTAGTTTTTAGAGTGACACGCTATCGTCGCTCTAGTTTCTAGCGTGACTAAATATCGTCAACTAGAGTGTGACTCTAGAAACTAGAGTGACGATGACAGCTTGTGGCTAGTTTGTCACTCTAGTCACTATCGTCACTCCAGTTACTAGAGTGACAACTAGACAGTATCTAGAGTGACGTTTAGAAACTAGAGTGACGATGATAGTTTGTCGCTAGTTTGTCACTCGAGTTACTATAGTATAGCCTTAGTATCTATCTTTCTAGTGTGACAACTCAAGTTTCTAGCGCTAGATTCTAGAGTGACTAACTATCGTCACTCTAGTTTCTAGTGTGACAAGCTATCGTCATTCTAGTTTCTAGCCATAGGTTCTTGAGTGACTTACTATCGTCACTCTACTTTCTAGCTTGACAAGCTATCGTCACTCTAGTTTCTCTAGGCTAGAATCCAGGGATAGACTCTAGCGTAGTAATCTAGCGCTAGAATCTAGTCACCCTAGTTTCTAGAGTGAATAGCTATCGTCACTCTAGTTTCTAGCGGGACTAAATATCGTCAACTAGAGTGTCACTCTAGAATCTAGAGTGACGATGACTTGTGGCTAGTTTGTCATCGGCTTTTAAGGAAGGTCAATCTGAATTGTTGCTCATGACGTGAATTCACATTGCGCAAGTTTTCATCTCGCTCAATCACCGGCAAGGTGATAATTAAAATTATTTTCCCCAAAAAAAGTGCCTTATCCATTAAAAATTATACTCTTATAACGGTAAATTTTCCCGCTCTCCGACCCCATCCTCTAGATCAAGTCATCAGCTAGAAAATCGTCCTGCATCACTTTGCTGTAGGCCGCACGGTTTTTGAGATATGAGCAAAGTAAGACCAACATTCCTTATTTTTTCAATGCAGAAAAATCGACATCTGTAGGGGTGTTGGCGGTTCGTATGGAATTTTCGACAGCTTATTTCTCGAGAACGGTGCGTCCTACGAGAAAAAACCTGTACATATTTTGTGTAGCTCGTGACTTGATCTAGAGGATGGCATTGGAAAATTCACGAAATTCCCATAATTTGAGCAAATTTTTGAAAAAAACAGGGAAATTTGTTTCTCTGGCGTAAATTATATGAAATTTTACATCGGCTTTGAAGGAAGGTCAATCTGAATTGTTGCTCTTGACGTGAATTCACATTATGCAAGTCTTCATCTCGCTCAATCACCGGCAAGGCGATAATTAAAATTATTTTCCCAAAAAAAGTGCCTTATCCATTAAAAATTATACCCTTATAACGGTAAATTTTCCCGCTCTCCGACCCCATCCTCTAGATCAAGTCATCAGCTAGAAAATCGTCCTGCATCACTTTGCTGTAGGCCGCACGGTTTTTGAGATATGAGCAAAGTAAGACCAACATTCCTTATTTTTTCAATGTAGAAAAATCGACATCTGTAGGGGTGTTGGCGGTTCGTATGGAATTTTCGACAGCTTATTTCTCGAGAACGGTGCGTCCTACGAGAAAAAACCTGTACATATTTTGTGTAGCTCGTGACTTGATCTAGAGGATGGCATTGGAAAATTCACGAAATTCCCATAATTTGAGCAAATTTTTGAAAAAAACAGGGAAATTTGTTTCTCTGGCGTAAATTATATGAAATTTTACATCGGCTTTGAAGGAAGGTTAATCTGAATTGTTGCTCTTGACGTGAATTCACTATCGTCACAACTAGTTATTCACTGTAGTAACAAGAGTGACGTTAGTAACGAGTGTGATACTTAGAAACTAGAGTGACGGTAGTTTGTCGCTCTAGAAACTAGAAATCGTCACTCTAGTAACTAGAAACTAGAGTGACGATAGTCTGTCACGCTAGAAACTAGATTGACGATAGTTAGTCTAGACGATAGTCTAGAGATTCGTTACTAAGGTCACTCTAGGTACTTGCTAGTTGTCACTCTAGTAACTGGAGTGACGTTAGTAACGAGTATGATACATAGAAACTAGAGTGACGGTAGTTTGTCGTTCTAGAAACTAGAATTCGTGGCTCTTGTTTCTCTAGAAACTAGATTCTAGGGCTAGAATCGAGCCCTAGAATTAAGAGCTAGAAATCTAGGGATAGAATCTAGGGCTAGAATCTAAAGCTAGAATCGAGGGCTAGATTCTAGGGCTAGAAATCTAGGGCTAGAAATCTAGGGCTAGAATCTAGGGCTAGAATCTAGGGCTAGAATCTAGGGCTAGAATCTAGGGCTGGGATCTAGGGCTAGAAATCTAGGGCTAGAAATCTAGGGCTAGAAATCTAGGGCTAGATTCTAGGGCTAGAATCTAGGGCTAGAATCGAGAGCTAGAAATCTAGGGCTAGAATCTAGGGCTAGAATCTAGGGCTAGAATCGAGGGCTAGAAATCTAGGGCTAGATTCTAGGGCTAGAAATCTAGGGCTAGAAATCTAGGGCTAGAATCTAGGGCTAGAATCTAGGGCTAGAGTCTGGGGCTTGAATCTGGCCCTAGAGGGCTAACTCCAGACTTAGCCCTAGATTCTAGCCCTAGATTCTAGCCCTAGATTCTAGCCCTAGATTTCTAGCCCTAGAATCTAGCCCTCGATTCTAGCTTTAGATTCTAGCCCTAGATTCTATCCCTAGATTTCTAGCCCTAGATTTCTAGCCCTAGAATCTAGCCCTCGATTCTAGCCCTAGATTTCTAGCCCTAGATTCTAGCCCTAGATTTCTAGCTCTCGATTCTAGCCCTAGATTCTAGCCCTAGATTCTAGCCCTAGATTTCTAGCCCTCGATTCTAGCCCTAGATTCTAGCCCTAGATTCTAGCCCTAGATTTCTAGCTCTCGATTCTAGCCCTAGATTCTAGCCCTAGATTCTAGCCCTAGATTTCTAGCCCTAGATTTCTAGCCCTAGATTTCTAGCCCTAGATCCCAGCCCTAGATTCTAGCCCTAGATTCTAGCCCTAGATTCTAGCCCTAGATTCTAGCCCTAGATTTCTAGCCCTAGAATCTAGCCCTCGATTCTAGCTTTAGATTCTAGCCCTAGATTCTATCCCTAGATTTCTAGCTCTTAATTCTAGGGCTCGATTCTAGCCCCAGAATCTAGGGCTAGAATCTAGGGCTAGAATCTAGGGCTAGAATCTAGGGCTGGGATCTAGGGCTAGAAATCTAGGGCTAGAAATCTAGGGCTAGAAATCTAGGGCTAGAATCCAGGGCTAGAATCTAGGGCTAGAAATCTAGGGCTAGAAATCTAGGGCTAGATTCTAGGGCTAGAAATCTAGGGCTAGATTCAAGGGCTAGAAATCTAGGGCTAGAAATCTAGGGCTAGAATCTAGGGCTAGAATCTAGGGCTAGAATCGAGAGCTAGAAATCTAGGGCTAGAATCTAGGGCTAGAAATCTAGGGCTAGATTCTAGGGCTAGAAATCTAGGGCTAGAATCGAGGGCTAGAAATCTAGGGCTAGAATCTAGGGCTAGAATCTAGGGCTAGAATCTAGGGCTAGAAATCTAGGGCTAGAGTCTCGGGCTAGAATCTAGGGCTAGAAATCTAGGGCTAGAATCTAGGGCTAGAATCTAGGGCTAGAATCGAGAGCTAGAAATCTAGGGCTAGAATCTAGGGCTAGAATCTAGGGCTAGAATCGAGGGCTAGAAATCTAGGGCTAGATTCTAGGGCTAGAAATCTAGGGCTAGAATCTAGGGCTAGAATCTAGGGCTAGAATCGAGAGCTAGAAATCTAGGGCTAGAATCTAGGGCTAGAATCTAGGGCTAGAATCGAGGGCTAGAAATCTAGGGCTAGATTCTAGGGCTAGAAATCTAGGGCTAGAAATCTAGGGCTAGAATCTAGGGCTAGAATCTAGGGCTAGAATCGAGAGCTAGAAATCTAGGGCTAGAATCTAGGGCTAGAATCTAGAGCTAGAATCGAGGGCTAGAAATCTAGGGCTAGATTCTAGGGCTAGAAATCTAGGGCTAGAAATCTAGGGCTAGAATCTAGGGCTAGAATCTAGGGCTAGAATCTAGGGCTAGAATCTAGGGCTAGAAATCTAGGGCTAGAGTCTCGGGCTAGAATCTATTGCTAGAAATCTAGGGCTAGAGTCTCGGGCTAGAATCTAGGGCTAGAAATCTAGGGCTAGAATCTAGGGCTAGAATCTAGGGCTAGAATCGAGAGCTAGAAATCTAGGGCTAGAATCTAGGGCTAGAATCTAGGGCTAGAATCGAGGGCTAGAAATCTAGGGCTAGATTCTAGGGCTAGAAATCTAGGGCTAGAAATCTAGGGCTAGAATCTAGGGCTAGAATCTAGGGCTAGAATCTAGGGCTAGAAATCTAGGGCTAGAAATCTAGGGCTAGAATCTAGGGCTAGAATCTAGGGCTAGAATCTAGGGCTAGAAATCTAGGGCTAGAATCTAGGGCTAGAATCTAGGGCTAGATTCTAGGGCTAGAATCTAGGGCTAGATTCTAGGGCTAGATTCTAGGGCTAGAATCTAGGGCTAGAATCTAGGGCTAGATTCTAGGGCTAGAATCTAGGGCTAGAAATCTAGGGCTAGAATTTAGGGCTAGAATCTAGGGCTAGAAATCTAGGGCTAGAAATCTAGGGCTAGATTCTAGGGCTAGAATCTAGGGCTAGAAATCTAGGGCTAGAAATCTTGGGCTAGATTCTAGGGCTAGAAATCTAGGGCTAGAAATCTATAACTAGAATCTAGGGCTAGAATCCAGGGCTAGAATCTAGGGCTAGAATCTAGGGCTAGAAATATAGGGCTAGAGTCTCGCGCTAGAATCTAGGGCTAGAAATCTAGGGCTAGAATCTAGGGCTAGAATCTAGAGCTAGAATCTAGGGCTAGAATCTAGGGCTAGAAATCTAGGGCTAGGGTCTAGGGCTAGAATCTAGGGCTAGAATCTAGGGCTAGAATCTAGCGTAGTAATATAGCGCTAGAATGTAGTCACCCTAGTTTTTAGAGTGACACGCTATCGTCGCTCTAGTTTCTAGCGTGACTAAATATCGTCAACTAGAGTGTCACTCTAGAAACTAGAGTGACGATGACAGCTTGTGGCTAGTTTGTCACTCTAGTCACTATCGTCACTCCAGTTACTAGAGTGAAAACTAGACAGTATCTAGAGTGACGTTAGTAAACACTCTCTAGACTATCGTCTAGACTAACTAGAGTGACGACAGTGACTAGAGTGACAAACTAGCGACAAACTGTCATCGTCACTCTAGTTTCTAGAGTGACACTCTAGTTGGCCATAGTAAGTTACGCTAGAAACTAGAGTGACGATAGCTTGTCACACTAGAACCAGAGTGACGATAGTTAACCAGTCTCGTTAGTCTAGACGATAGTCTAGACAGTCTTTATTAACGTCACTCTAGATACTGTCTAGTTTTCACTCTACTAACTGGAGTGACGGCAGTAACTACTGACTATAGTAACTAGAGTGACTAACTAGTTGTGACGATAGTTACTAGAGTTACGATCGTTATTCACTGTAGTAACAAGAGTGACGTTAGTAACGAGTGTGATACTTAGAAACTAGAGTGACGGTAGTTTGTCGCTATAGAAACTAGAAATCGTGACTCCAGTTTCTCTAGAAACTTGGTTCTAGGCCTAGAATCTAGGGCTAGAATCTAGAGCTAGAATCTAGGGCTAGAATCTAGGGCTTGAATCTGGCCCTAGAGGGCTAACTCCAGATTTAGCCCTAGATTCTAGCCCTAGATTCTAGCCCTAGAATCCAGCCCTAGAATCAAGTTTCTAAAGAAACTGGAGTCACGATTTCTAGTTTCTAGAGCGACAAACTCTAGTCACTAGAGTGACAACTAGACAGTATCTAGAGTGACGTCTAGAAACTAGAGTGACGATGATAGTTTGTCGCTAGTTTGTCACTCGAGTTACTATAGTATAGCCCTAGTATCTATCTTTCTAGTGTGACAACTCAAGTTTCTAGGGCTAGATTCTAGAGTGACTAACTATCGTCACTCTAGTTTCTAGTGTGACAAGCTATCGTCATTCTAGTTTCTAGCCATAGGTTCTTGAGTGACTTACTATCGTCACTCTACTTTCTAGCTTGACAAGCTATCGTCACTCTAGTTTCTCTAGGCTAGAATCCAGGGATAGACTCTAGCGTAGTAATCTAGCGCTAGAATCTAGTCACCCTAGTTTCTAGAGTGAATAGCTATCGTCACTCTAGTTTCTAGCGGGACTAAATATCGTCAACTAGAGTGTCACTCTAGAATCTAGAGTGACGATGACTTGTGGCTAGTTTGTCATCGGCTTTGAAGGAAGGTCAATCTGAATTGTTGCTCATGACGTGAATTCACATTGCGCAAGTTTTCATCTCGCTCAATCACCGGCAAGGTGATAATTAAAATTATTTTCCCCAAAAAAAGTGCCTTATCCATTAAAAATTATACTCTTATAACGGTAAATTTTCCTGCTCTCCATCCTCTAGATCAAGTCATCAGCTAGAAAATCGTCCTGCATCACTTTGCTATAGGCCGCACGGTTTTTGAGATATGAGCAAAGTAAGACCAACATTCCTTATTTTTTCAATGCAGAAAAATCGACATCTGTAGGGGTGTTGGCGGTTCGTATGGAATTTTCGACAGCTTATTTCTCGAGAACGGTGCCTCCTACGAGAAAAAACCTGTACATATTTTGTGTAGCTCGTGACTTGATCTAGAGGATGGCATTGGAAAATTCACGAAATTCCCATAATTTGAGCAAATTTTTGAAAAAAACAGGGAAATTTGTTTCTCTGGCGTAAATTATATGAAATTTTACATCGGCTTTGAAGGAAGGTCAATCTGAATTGTTGCTCTTGACGTGAATTCACATTATGCAAGTCTTCATCTCGCTCAATCACCGGCAAGGCGATAATTAAAATTATTTTCCCAAAAAAAGTGCATTATCCATTAAAAATTATACCCTTATAACGGTAAATTTTCCCGCTCTCCGACCCCATCCTCTAGATCAAGTCATCAGCTAGAAAATCGTCCTGCATCACTTTGCTGTAGGCCGCACGGTTTTTGAGATATGAGCAAAGTAAGACCAACATTCCTTATTTTTTCAATGTAGAAAAATCGACATCTGTAGGGGTGTTGGCGGTTCGTATGGAATTTTCGACAGCTTATTTCTCGAGAACGGTGCGTCCTACGAGAAAAAACCTGTACATATTTTGTGTAGCTCGTGACTTGATCTAGAGGATGGCATTGGAAAATTCACGAAATTCCCATAATTTGAGCAAATTTTTGAAAAAAACAGGGAAATTTGTTTCTCTGGCGTAAATTATATGAAATTTTACATCGGCTTTGAAGGAAGGTCAATCTGAATTGTTGCTCTTGACGTGAATTCACATTATGCAAGTCTTCATCTCGCTCAATCACCGGCAAGGCGATAATTAAAATTATTTTCCCAAAAAAAGTGCCTTATCCATTAAAAATTATACCCTTATAACGGTAAATTTTCCCGCTCTCCGACCCCATCCTCTAGATCAAGTCATCAGCTACAAAATCGTACTGCATCACTTTGCTGTAGGACGCATGGTTTTTGAGATATGAGCAAAGTAAGACCAACATTCATCATTTTTTCAATGTAGAAAAATCGACATCTGTAGGGGTGCTGGCGGTTCGTATGGAATTTTCGACAGCTTATTTCTCGAGACCGGTGCGTCCTACGAGAAAAAACTTGTACATATTTTTTGTAGCTCGTGACTTGATCTAGAGAATGGCATTGGAAAATTCACGTAATTCCCATTATTTGAGCAAAGTTTTGAAAAAAAAAACAGGGAAATTTGTTTTTCTGGCGTAAATTATATGAAATTTTACATCGGCTTTGAAGGAAGGTTAATCTGAATTGTTGCTCTTGACGTGAATTCACTATCGTCACAACTAGTTATTCACTGTAGTAACAAGAGTGACGTTAGTAACGAGTGTGATACTTAGAAACTAGAGTGACGGTAGTTTGTCGCTCTAGAAACTAGAAATCGTCACTCTAGTAACTAGAAACTAGAGTGACGATAGTCTGTCACGCTAGAAACTAGATTGACGATAGTTAGTCTAGACGATAGTCTAGAGATTCGTTACTAAGGTCACTCTAGGTACTTGCTAGTTGTCACTCTAGTAACTGGAGTGACGTTAGTAACGAGTATGATACATAGAAACTAGAGTGACGGTAGTTTGTCGTTCTAGAAACTAGAATTCGTGGCTCTTGTTTCTCTAGAAACTAGATTCTAGGGCTAGAATCCAGCCCTAGATTCTGGGGCTAGAATCGAGCCCTAGAATTTAGAGCTAGAAATCTAGGGATAGAATCTAGGGCTAGAATCTAAAGCTAGAATCGAGGGCTAGATTCTAGGGCTAGAAATCTAGGGCTAGAAATCTAGGGCTAGAATCTAGGGCTAGAATCTAGGGCTAGAATCTAGGGCTGGAATCTAGGGCTAGATTCTAGGGCAAGAATCTAGGGCTTGAATCTAGGGCTAGAAATCTAGTGCTAGAATCTAGGGCTAGAATCTAGGGCTAGAAATCTAGGGCTAGAAATCTAGGGCTAGATTCTAGGGCTAGAAATCTAGGGCTAGAAATCTAGGGCTAGAATCTAGGGCTAGAATCTAGGGCTACAAATCTAGGGCTAGATTCTAGGGCTAGAATCTAGGGCTAGAAATCTAGGGCTAGAATCTAGGGCTAGAATCTAGGGCTAGAATCTAGGGCTAGAAATCTAGGGCTAGAAATCTAAGGCTAGAATCTAGGGCTAGAATCTAGGGCTAGAATCTAGGGCTAGAAATCTAGGGCTAGAATCTAGGGCTAGAATCTAGGGCTAGATTCTAGGGCTAGAATCTAGGGCTAGATTCTAGGGCTAGATTCTAGGGCTAGAATCTAGGGCTAGAATCTAGGGCTAGATTCTAGGGCTAGAATCTAGGGCTAGATTCTAGGGCTAGAATCTAGGGCTAGAAATCTAGGGCTAGAATCTAGGGCTAGAAATCTAGGGCTAGAATCTAGGGCTAGAAATCTAGGGCTAGAAATCTAGGGCTAGAAATCTAGGGCTAGATTCTAGGGCTAGAATCTAGGGCTAGAAATCTAGGGCTAGAAATCTAGGGCTAGAAATCTAGGGCTAGAATCTAGGGCTAGAATCTAGGGCTAGAATCCAGGGCTAGAATCTAGGGCTAGAATCTAGGGCTAGAAATATAGGGCTAGAGTCTCGGGCTAGAATCTAGGGCTAGAAATCTAGGGCTAGAATCTAGAGCTAGAATCTAGGGCTAGAATCTAGGGCTAGAAATCTAGGGCTAGGGTCTAGGGCTAGAATCTAGGGCTAGAATCTAGGGCTAGAATCTAGCCCTAGATTTCTAGCCCTAGATTTCTAGCCCTAGATTTCTAGCCCTAGATTCTAGCCCTAGAATCTAGCCCTAGATTCTAGCCCTAGACCCTAGCCCTAGATTTCTAGCCCTAGATTCTAGCCCGAGACTCTAGCCCTATAGTTCTAGCCCTAGATTCTAGCCCTAGATTCTAGCCCTGGATTCTAGCCCTAGATTCTAGCCCTAGATTCTAGCCCTAGATTTCTAGCCCTAGATTTCTAGCCCTAGATTTCTAGCCCTAGATTCTAGCCCTAGAATCTAGCCCTAGATTTCTAGCCCTAGATTTCTAGCCCTAGATTTCTAGCCCTAGATTCTAGCCCTAGATTTCTAGCCCTAGATTCTAGCCCTAGATTTCTAGCCCTAGATTCTAGCCCTAGATTTCTAGCCCTAGATTTCTAGCTCTAGATTTCTAGCCCTAGATTCTAGCCCTAGATTTCTAGCCCTAGATTCTAGCCCTAGAATCTAGCCCTAGATTCTAGCCCTAGATTCTAGCCCTAGACTCTAGCCCTAGATTTCTAGCCCTAGATTCTAGCCCTAGATTTCTAGCCCTAGAATCTAGCCCTAGATTTCTAGCCCTAGATTTCTAACCCTAGATTTCTAGCGCTAGATTTCAGGCCTAGATTCTAGCCTAGAGAAACTAGAGTGACGATAGCTTGTCAAGCTAGAAAGTAGAGTGACGATAGTAAGTCACTCAAGAACCTATGGCTAGAAACTAGAATGACGATAGCTTGTCACACTAGAAACTAGAGTGACGATAGTTAGTCACTCTAGAATCTAGCGCTAGAAACTTGAGTTGTCACACTAGAAAGATAGATACTAGGGCTATACTATAGTAACTCGAGTGACAAACTAGCGACAAACTATCATCGTCACTCTAGTTTCTAGACGTCACTCTAGATACTGTCTAGTTGTCACTCTAGTGACTAGAGTTTGTCGCTCTAGAAACTAGAAATCGTGACTCCAGTTTCTTTAGAAACTTGATTCTAGGGCTAGATTCTAGGGCTAGAATCTAGGGCTAGAATCTAGGGCTAAATCTGGAGTTAGCCCTCTAGGGCCAGATTCAAGCCCCAGAATCTAGCCCTAGATTCTAGCCCTAGATTCTAGCCCTAGAATCTAGGCCTAGATTCTAGGCCTAGATCCAAGTTTCTAGAGAAACTGGAGTCACGATTTCTAGTTTCTAGAGCGACAAACTACCGTCACTCTAGTTTCTAAGTATCACACTCGTTACTAACGTCACTCTTGTTACTACAGTGAATAACGATCACTCTAGTTACTATCGTCACAACTAGTTAATCACTCCAGTTACTATCGTCACTTGTTACTGCCGTCACTCTAATTACTAGAGTGACAAACTAGATAGTATCTAGAGTGACCCTAGATTCTAGAGTGACACGCTATCGTCACTCTAGTTTCTAGCTGACTAAATGTCGTCAACTAGAGTGTCACTCTAGAAGCTAGAGTGACGATGATAGCATATCGCTAGCTTGTCACTCTGGTCACTATCGTCACTCTAGACTAACTATCGTCCCTCTAGTTTCTAGCGTGAAAATCTATGGTCGCTCTAGTTTCTTGAGCGACACTCTAGTTGACAATAGTAAGTCACGCTAGAAACTAGAGTGACGATAGCTTGTCACACTAGAAACTAGAGTGACGGTAGTTAGTCTAGACGATAGTCTAGAGATCGTTACTAACGCCACTCCAGATACTTGCTAGTTGTCACTCTAGTAACTCGAGTGACGATAGTGACTAGAGTGACGATAGTAACGAGTGTGATACTTAGAATCGGGAGTGACGGAAACTAGAAATCGTGACTCTAGTTTCTCTAGAAACTAGATTCTAGCCCTCGAATCTACGCCTAGATTTCTAGCCCTCGATTCTAGCGCTAGATTTGAGCCCTAGATTTCTAGCTTTAGTTTCTAGCCCTAGAACCAAGTTTCTAGAGAAACTGGAGTCACGATTTCTAGTTTCTAGAGTGACAAGCTACCGTCACTCTAGTTTCTAACTATCATACTCGTTACTAACGTCACTCTAGTTACTAGAGTGAATAACGATCGTCACTCTAGTTCCTAATGTGTCAAGCTATCGTCACTCTAGTTTCTAGCGTGACTAACTATCGTCACCTAGAGTGTCGCTCAAGAAACTAGAGCGACCATAGATTTTCACGCTAGAAACTAGAGGGACGATAGTTAGTCTAGAGTGACGATAGTGACCAGAGTGACAAGCTAGCGATATGCTATCATCGTCACTCTAGCTTCTAGAGTGACACTCTAGTTGGCGATAGTTAGTCACGCTAGAAAATAGAGTGACGATAGCTTGACACATTAGGAACTAGAGTGACGATCGTTATTCACTCTAGTAACTAGAGTGACGTTAGTAACGAGTATGATAGTTAGAAACTAGAGTGACGGTAGTTTGTCACTCTAGCAACTAGAGTGACGATAGCTTGTCACGCTAGAAACTAGAGTGACAGTAGTTTGTCGCTCTAGAATCTAGAAACTAGAGTGCCGATAGTTTAGAGATCGTTACTAACGTCACTCTAGATACTGTCTAGTTGTCACTCAAGTAACTAGAGTGACTATAGTAACAAGTGACGATAGTAACTAGAGTGACGATAGCTTGTCACGCTAGAAAGTAGAGTGACGGTAGTTTGTCACTCTAGAAACTAGAAATCGTGACTGCAGTTTCTCTAGAAACTTGGTTCTAGGCCTAGAATCTACGGCTAGAATGTAGGGCTAGAATCTAGGGCTAGATTCTAGGGCTAGAAATCTAGGGCTAGAATCTAGGGCTAGAATCTA